>SSBG01000024.1:175564-197628 GCA_028220655.1 Shiraia bambusicola | reverse complement strand
CGAAGAAGGCTTCCGTGATATGATCAAGGAGGTGAAGGGTTTGAAAGTGGGAGATAGCACAACAGGTGGTAGTCGTGGAACACATACACCGCCAAACGAGCCTATGAAAAAGAAGGGAAAGGGTAAGAAGAAGGCTGAAAAGAAGGGAAGTGGTGATGTGCGGATGGGGTGCAGCCTTTGACCGGTTGAATGATACCATGTCTGTTTATCAGCGAGGAGGGCCATGTCGTTTTATTGCATTTGCATAGGCGGGGTGTTTTGCATACATGTTTAGATTTGTTTGGTTCCTGAAGGTTTTCGACACTATTGTAAGCATGGCGGTCACCTCTTGTTCTTCGGGCGGGTTCTCTCTTTTGAGTTGCATGGTTTGCGTTGTATTGTATTACTAGTGCTTGACCACGGGCATGATAAAAATCATTTCTACTTGAATGAGTTGTTTTGAATGCGTTGCAGATTGCTAAGCTGGTGTAGTATTAATATTTGCTTGCCGGATGGAGCATGCCGATATGAATGCATGGGCTTTTCGTTCAGCTCTTGTCAGATGTTAGTTACTAATAATTTAATTATACTAGTTGGTTAACTAGTTAACTACATACAATGTTAACTATCTAATTAGTCCTGACACCTGCACCCCAGATCTTGTGATGAACGGCTGCACACTTCCAGCAACTCCTATTGGGCAGCACGAGTAACTATAGTTACTTGCATGTCCATGTGATGGTTCGCGTGGCGGCCAGGTCAGCATTCTGCCCATCACCATCACCCGCACACATGATACAAGCACATGGCCCTTCTGTCGTTAGGGGTACTCTGTTCCGAGGTGCACTTATTAACTACCAGGCTCAAAATGGAGTCATCATTCCGACGGCGCGCCCACTTGCCATGCACTTTTCCACATGCTACCTAGAATTCACAAGATACATTCGTCTCTCTGCATGCCCCGCGGTTTCTTTGTATACGAAACGTCACGGATACTAACTCGTAGCCTGTCTCACTCGTGAATCCAACTATTCTGACTGCTTGATCTTCTTCCTTACAAGAGCTTGACATGATTGTCCACACCCTCAGTCTAGCATACCTCGTCCTTGATGTCTCTGCTTTCTCCATACCGCCCTTTGCCCGCCTCAATCACTTCCTGGGTGTGGGCAAGGCACAACGGCAGCAACAGCCACTTCAAAGCGCATTAGATACGTGGATACACCAGGAGGAGCAAATATCACTTGACAAGTTGCTGGCCAACGTTGCGCCTGGAGGTCGGAATGTCCAAGGCAAGAACGTGGCACATGGCACAGTGGTCGCGAGTCCAAGCAAGGAGGGGCCAGATTATTGGTATCAGTGTGCGTATTCTGCAATTGAAAGAACTTGAACATAAATTAATGGCTCTGTAGGGGTTCGAGATGCTGCCATCACCATGGACTCTCTCGTAGATATTTACGCAGATGATCCCAGTTCCGCTCTGGGCTCACAGCTCTCTGCCACTCTAGAAGCATATTCAAAACTCCAATATACCATCCAGCACACTTCAAATCCATCAGGTACATTCAATGACCTTTCTGGTCTAGGAGAACCAAAATTCGAGGTCGATGGGAAACCTTTTACTGGCTCATGGGGTCGCCCTCAGCGCGATGGACCTGCTCTTCGAGCGTTGACGCTCATGCACTACTTACGCGAATATAATGTCTCACATCCTTCATTATGGTCGTCTTCAAAAGCTGCCGACTTCTACGAGCCCTTCTACCAGGCGTCGATGCCTCCCAATAGTGTGATCAAAGCTGATCTGGAATATGTCAGCCACTACTGGAACGAAACAGGCTTTGATCTGTGGGAAGAAGTTGATGGGATGCATTTCTTCACCCTTATGGTCAGCGCTAGGAGTCTGCGAGAAGGAAGTCACCTAGCCCGCTCTTTTGGGGACTTTGGCGCAGCAGCATGGTACGAAGAACAAGCAAGCTATGCCGAGAAGCTCCTCAGCAAGTTCTGGAACTCCAAAAAAGGCCACCTCGTCGAGACGCTCTGGAGCAAACGCTCAGGCCTAGACTGCGGCCTCTTGCTCGGTTCCCTCCACGCCCTTCCCTCCGAATCTTCCATGGACGAACCCATCTACCCCCCATGGTCAGACGAAATTCTCGCCTCCCTCCTCGCCCTAACGCGCGACCAACACACCCGCTTCCCAATCAACAGCAGCCCCACCGACCAAGACTTCGACTCCTCTTCCTCCGAACCTTTCGCCTTCCAAGGCACAGGCTTAGGCCGCTACCCAGAAGACATCTACAACGGCTACGGCACCTCCCCCGCCGGCGGAAACCCCTGGTTCCTATGCACTTCCACCGCCGCAAACATCCTATACCGCACCGCCAATCACTTCTCCACCACCTCCCATCAGATACTCATTACACCTCTCTCCCTGCCCTTTTACCGTGCACTCCTCGCCGGGTCAAGCCTGGACATTGAGCCGGGCATCTATGGCCCCAGCGACGCGCTGTTCCATTCTATCCTAGAGCATCTGGTGCATGTGGGGGATGAGTTTCTGGAGGTGGTCAAGGCGCATGTTGATGGTGAGGGCGCCATGAGCGAGCAGTTTGATCAAGTCACGGGGTATATGCGTGGCGCGAGAGATTTGACATGGAGTTATGGGGCTTTCTTGGGGGCGGGGAGGGCGAGGAGGGGGTGCCTTGGAGAGTGAAAGGGATAATGTTATGATGGAATGCTACCTATGATGCTATGTTAGGTTTGGGATAGATGAACGGGATGGACTGGGTTAAGAGGGGGGAAATATGATAGATACCCTTGGTTATCGTTTACGCGTCTCAACTACTTTGAATGGATTTTTTCTTCTTATGTTGATCGAGAGAGAAATTCCATAACTCCTCCTCCACCTTTACACGCTTTACAATGACCCATTTTGTGCAAATATATGTGCGCATGGTACTAATTTCGACCAGCAAAGCCAAGTATATACAGAATCAAATGACTAAAACAACAACTAATCTCCCAAAAAACAATCCTCACTCAAACCCCGAAAACAAACCCTTCCTCCTCCACACATCCCATGTCCCAACCCTGTCCACAGCATGGAAACAAGCCGCACAGCCCATCCCCACCAGCGAAACGGAGCCAAGCACCAGGATCCCACAAAAAAAAAGAACAAGTAAAAGAAAACAAAAACCTTCCCCCCCCCCCCCGCTTACGGACAATCAACAGTAATCCGAGCACTCCCACTAGAAAAGTACCCCTCGGTAGCCACAATCTGATAATTATGCTGACCAAGGCGCATACCCCTTGAAGCCCAAGCATCAAAATGCGTCTTCATATTCACCGAGCCGCTAGAACGCTTATTCTGGCGAACCGACCAATACTGCTCAAACGTGCTGGTGCCATCAATGGACGGCTGATTAACGCGGGTAGACTGAGCAATCTTGTACGTGGAGCCGTCGGCATTAAGAGTGCCTTTGTTCTGTGCATTGGAGGAAGGATCGTAAGTGCCAAAGTTTTCGACTACGTAGTATTCGATTAGGGGGTTGCGGGTCCAGCCGTAGACGGCGAGGTACGAGTTGCCGTTGGGGTTGTATTGGCCTGAGTAGGTTATTGTGCTGGGAGGGGGGGGGGTGTGTGTTAGTTCTTTTTTCTTGCTGGCTTTTCTTGCTTTTTTTAAGGTGTAGTGAAAGAGATATGGATTATCTTACCGGTCGGATCCGGGGTTCCAGCCTTTGCCACCGACAAAGTTGCCGCCGCTGGACCACTCGACGCTGTAGGAGCCGGCGTTGCCGTTGGTGTAGGTGACGCGGGAGCCGCCGTCGGTCCACCAGGAGTAGAAGCAGCCGTTGTGGGTGCCGGTGGATGAAGGGGTGCTCTGGCGAGCGACGAGGTCGCTGGTAGGGCGGACTGAAATGTCTGGGGCTGGGGCAGCTAGGGCGCCAGTAGCAGCAATAGCTGCGGTGGCGAGGGAGGTGAAGGAGACCATTTTGAAGAACACTGTCGAAGTGTTGTGGTGAAAGGGAGAAACTGAAGACTAAGTGATTGACTATTCGTAAGGACTTGGCTGAACAAAGGTTCACGACGTCTTTATACGCCTCCTCGAGATGCTCCCTACAAAACAAGATTGTTCTGCTCCGCTAGGCCTAGGTGGCAAGGATACCAGGAATATGGCAATGATAGTCACACCAGTGCTAGAACTAAGATAGACTATGAGGAGCAAGGTGAGTAAAAGCCCAATCTGCTGTTCTTGGCTTCATCAAAGCAATTGTCATAGAAAGTAGTCTAGTCCAGCCAATCGAGTCATGGTATTTCTCCGACTGCCGGGGAATTCAAGCAGGACAGGAAGCCTGATTGGATCTGCGATGGAGACTATACACGGCAGGCAAAGATGGTGCGGCTATTAAGTGATTAAGTGATATGTCTAATATCGTTGCTGTGGGGTTGGGGTCAGAGTTCTATAGCCGCAGCCATGATAATATACCTAGACCAGTCCTTTCACCGTCTCACCTTTGATGCCAAGCTTTCCGCTATCCACTTCTTCGGTGGGTTAAACATCGACTTGGCAACTCGGCACTTGAAAGCTGCGTACTACCAGCGCGGGTAATGACAATCAACTTGAAGCTATGCGATGACGGCATGCGCGGAGAAATATATAGCAAGCCAATCTATGAGCCGGCAAAGACGTTTTTAACCCATCTTTCTGCATTTTTGGATTGGTTTTTTGACGGTGGGAGCGGAGCAAATAACTAATAGTTAATTAGTAGGAGATAGTTGAACGACAAGGATCGGGTCCAATGCGCCTAGGACGCTAGTTAGTTACCTAGGTAACTATGTAGCCGTTACGCACCCCAGATCTGGGGTACTCTGCCCAGACCCTTGGTATCGTATAAGACGTCTTGTCCAGGCTTGTCCCGCCGGGTGAAGAATGTGCATGGAGATAGAGCTTGTTGTACCTGCAGGTCACCCAGGAGGTCGGCGTATTATCAGGCTTGAAGCTACGAGAGCATGTCTTTTCTCTGCCTCAATAACTACTGGTTTTGTTTGCTTTGTAGAAATACATATGATACTGGCAATTCACTATCCTTGAATGACGTCAAGGACAGCTTTTCGATTTCACCTTCATTCCCGACGCGTTTGTTTTGCTTATGGAAATAGACAGGAATTCACTCAGAATACGGTCGCTTGTCGGAGAAGCTCAGGCTCAAACAATCTACTACAAGGGCAAATCCAACGATCCTGTTGTTTCGCAATCGATAGAACAAAACCAATAACACAATGGAGCAAGAGCAGTGGAGGATACGTACTGTGCTGCCTAGCCAAGAGCGAATCACGTCGAAGCTTTCAAACTTGTGACATCGTGTAGTTAGGTTGAAGTGAAAGACATCACGTATTGTGAAAGTACCAAAACAAACCTTTGCCTTACCTGTGAAAGCCCCGCTTGAATCGTTACTTTTACAGAAAACCACCCGCAACAGCACAAACCTCAAGTAAAGTCAACTCCTCAAAATCAGCCCAAAATGTGTCGTAAGCATTTCAACAGGTTCTCTTATTGCCGCCATACCACTGGACGCGATGTCAAGTGTCTCGTGAAATGCGAGAAGTTCAAGCAAGGCTGCGAGGCGACTATCCACATTCGCAACGTCAGCGGTATATGCCACAATTGCCAATATAACCTCCGGGACCGTATGTCGGGCATCGAGCAGATGCAAAAGGAAGGTTGGGAGTGGACACCAAAGAAGGGCGACTACTATCCATGAGTGAGGGTCTGTAAGTTGAAGAGAAGATGACGATATGGGTACAAACAACTGATAGTCCATGTCAGCAGTGAAAGAGACGCTGCGAGAACGTAAATACCCGACCAGAGATTTCTCGTCGTAAAATCTCACTTTCAAATTACCTGGCGCAGAGCCGCTCAAGCGATCATGAATACGACCATTGATCCATCAGTCTCACAAATGAGATGTCAAACATGGCCTGTATGGATTATGTACCCCCAATAGTGATGTGAAATTAAAATCTCACCTGTCTACAGTTCCTAATGTGGCTACGTGACGAGCATCGACGCTCTGGAAACATTGCTCTCACGACATAGACCTATATCCCACTATAAGCAAAGTCATGAATACAAATGAATCTTTCAATGAAAAGCATCAAATTATCCTCATATGTGCATCATTTATGCTAACTTCTCACAGACGAGCTCGAGAAGCCTTTTCCTGTTTTGACACACTTTCTTCTTCATACAATGGCATCGTTCCTGGCGTTGTACGAAGCGCTTCCTCCATGATTGCCAACGCAAGATCCAACTGCTCTTCAGTAACCGTAATCGGCGGCGCAATGCGAAAAACACCACCGAAAGATGCCATAGTGGCAAGCTGTGCCCACAGACCCAATTCCACCATTTTGTCTGACACTGCCTTCCCGACTTCAGGTGCTCCCACCTTGGTCTTCCTGTCGCCAACAACCTCACATCCAGCCATCAAGCCACGGCCACGCACGTCTCCGATACAGCCGTACCGTGGCTGGAGCCGCCTTAGACCTGCTTGGAGTTTAACACCTAATCGCTTCGATCGTGCGCACAAATCATCTCTGATGACGATTTCGAGAACCTTGTCACCTACTGCAGCCGGCAGTGGGTCACTGATGTGTGTAGTATAGAACAGGAAGCCATTTTCTTTAGCATGCTGTGCAATCTGGTTTGATGTGAGTACCGCACTTAGAGGCATGCCGTTTCCAAGTGTCTTGATGAGCGTGACGATATCCGGGACAACACCTTCGTCCTCTGGGTGATGTGTGAATGCAAACATGTCTCCCGCGCGACCCAGGGCAGTTTGTGCTTCATCTACGGTTAGCAACGTATTTCTTGCTTCACAATGCTTTTTCATGGCCTTGAGATAGCCTGGGGGTAACTCCAGCATTCCGCCGCTGGATAAGATTGGCTCCATAACCACTGCGGCAAGTGAGCCACAAGATTGTTTATCGAGAAGATCAAATCCATAGCCTAGCTCTGCCTTCCAGTCGTGAGTTCCGTCTGCATACCTGAAGATGGAGCGGTATGAGTTTGGTGCCGGAAGCGCCAGGTTACCAATCATGTTTGGTCCGTAGCCAGACCGTCCAGCATGATTTTGGGCACCAATCGATGCGCCAGTCATTCCATGCCATGAAGCTGCCAATCCAGCAATCTCAAACTTGCCAGTGAAGAACTTTGCAAGCCGAATTGCAGCTTCGTTGCTCTCGCCACCTGTGCTAAGGAAAAAAGCTTTATCCAAACCTGCAGGAGCAGCATCGGTCAACCGCTTTGCAAGACTAATGACGGGAGGGCTGATCATGCCACTGAACAAATGGTCGAGGTGTGCCGCATGATCCTTGATGACTTGAACAACTTCAGGGTGGCCATGGCCTATCAGCGTAGACATTTTTAGGTAGTTGTAAAAAAATCGAATACTTTCGGACGGTGCCCGCCATCTTTATATCGCACTGAATTTCAGTAGTCCAGGATTAGATTTTCTACTCGTTGATTGAGCAGACAGACTGATATGGGGCCGACGGACAACGTCCTAATCTACTACCTCCAACTTCCGTCGGCAAACAAAAGACAACAGTGGTCAGCTTGCATATAAACTGTCAGTCCACAAAGTCGAGTGCAGTTCTAACTAACCTTCTCGACTTGATGCCGCGTCAAAGATTAGATACAGATATCAGACCGTATGCCCTATGTCATTTTCAAAGTGCATTGACCAAGTCTACTCAGATATCGCAGCCATAGGATCCCAGCATGTGAGAACTGCCGTAACCGCAAAAGTCGCTGTGTGCTTGATAAACCTAGGCAAGCATGTCGGTCTTGCCGTGAACGAGGAGCGACTTGCAATTACATACCAGTCAATGTACTGAACGATGGCTCACCACCCATTGTCTCGCCAACCAATAGCCCGTAAGCACACTGGAGGGCCAGCATTCAAGAACACGTATTCTTTTGTGGATCGTTCTAGTGCCACTTCTGGCGACAGTTACTTGGGAACGAAGCTAAAGCAGGAGCAGGCCATCTAAGAGACCCCGACAGACACCAACATCAAGATATGCTATTATACCTACCTCAAGTAATACAGAAGTTCCTAGAAACGTGGCTACCGAATTGCAATCGCACGGAGTAGCAAGCGCCTCACAGATAGAATCTTCTGTCTTGATGAATCCAGACATGTGTGAAGACATCGCAGTGCTTGATGAATACCTCAGCTTCGAGATTGGTGAACAGGGTATTCATAAAAGACCATACCGCATCCTCCCAAGTGCATCTGGAAGGCCCATTATCTACCTCAAGGTACCACGCAAGCGTAAAGGACTCAAATCGGCAGTTGACCCAGCAAGGGCCCAGAGAGAGATCATAGAACAAGCACTTGGCAAAAATACAGCGGATGTTCGGAAGCTTTATTTTGAGCGTCTACATCCATGCTTTCCGGTTCTCGATCAACAAACGTTCTTGGATCTGTGGCAAGAGGACAGTGAAAAGATATCCTCTGCTCTGGTCTGTGGCTTATATGCGTCTGCATCCATACTCTGGAACACCTCAGAAACGCTTCGCAATCATGCAAACCCCGACCTCAATTTCTTATGGAACGCTTTCGTGACTGCTCTTCACGAAGACTTCTTAGCACCAACAATTTCAACACTCCATGCAGTTCTATTAGACATGGTTGGCAGACCAATCGAAGCGATCACTGGCAATATTGTCAACGCTGGAAGGGTCGTAACGCTGGCTCACAGTCTTGATCTTCACCGGGACCCTCGCTCATGGAAAATTACCGAGGGCGAGATAAATATCCGCATTCGACTCTGGTATGGCGTATTGATCCACGATCACTGGTCAAGCGTTGGACATGGTATCCCGCCATCAATAAGCCCACAGTTCTATGACACTCCAATACCGGATATTGAGATGCTTCACGAGCACTGGAATTACGGCACTAAACTGCTTTCATCAATAACGTTTTTACATCTCTGCAAACTCACTAAGATCCTGGGTGACATTCTTCCTCATGTCTACTCACTCCAACGTAACCCGAAAAGCCTGAGAAAAGCCCAGGATGATCTAGACCGCTTCCTTCAAGATCTGCCACGATATCTTCGACTAGATGATGACATCTACCGCGAGCATATAAATGGATCGAGTAATCTATGGTTTGCCTACCCTTCCGTCCGTGTTCTGATATGCCGCTTGGCTTTCAAGATAACACAACAACCAAAATATCCCCGCGAAGAGTATCTAAAGTGTATGACTATGCTTAGGCACGCAACCTGCGATGCGGTCGACTTTGTCAGCGGGCTTGAAGAGCAGCAGCTACAAGACTTCTGGCTACCATACACATCCTACCTCTTGGTTACTGCCGCGACAACACTACTCAGGTGCCTTGTTGAATCTGGTAACTTTGAGACCAAGTGCGAATGTGTGGAAAAACTAGTCGCATTCATCACTTGACTCCAAAGAGCCGGGGACGAATCAAATTGGAACCTAGCAGACTTTTGCTTGGAGAGATGTAGTGAGCCGATTCGGAAAGTTGCAGCTGCCTTGTTCATACCAATAGACAATCCTGGTGAAGAGACGGCAAACACCGTGCCATCTGAGAGGGAAAGACAAGCAGAAATTAGGCAAGCCAATATTGAAAATTGGGACGAATAAGATGTACATCGAGAGAACGCAATCTTCCTTCCCTTTCCCAACTATCCTTGGGATAGCCTGTGGGAAACCGTGGACCTACCATGATGATTGGAAATAGTTTATTAGTTATGGCCAAGTCTATACATTGATTTATTTTCTACAGTATCAATCGATGCTTCACATCCAGTTATAGAAGGAATAGTCATAGAGAATGGCAGTCGATTCACCACCAATCCTTGAGTACTCCTATTGCGCCGATTCTTCCGCTCAACTGCAGTTGCATCAAGTTCTACCACTTCCCTCAACAGCGCAATAGAATAGCTAAGAATCCAAGAATCATGCCAAGTCCCACATGGCCAATAATTCTAAACATCACTACAAGAACAAAAGTCTTGTCAAAAAAGAAACCCCCCAGAATCGAACAATCATACCATACTTCAAGAACCTTCAATCCCCTCCCCCACAACTCAAAGCCCTCCGAATACACTTCCGAAACCTACATCTCCACCTCCTCTTCTCCCCAGTCTCGAATTCACACTTTTCCACTACACCACTCTGCACAGATCCTAGTACACTACTCGGAGAGTCTACTCCACCTACCAAAGCACGACCGCACAAAGACGCCATCACTGGCTCGTACTCCCCACCTTGAACGAAATTGACATCAGCAAACGTTACATTGACCAAAGAAATCGGCGCCGCTTGATTGACAGAATAAACATCGATATTCGGCACCCGAAGCAGCGACGAAGAAATGCTACGCGACTGCGGACTTTCCGCAATGGCATCCAGCGGCACGGGGTGTTCGCGAATATTGTATCCGTAAAGAGATGGGATGCACACTGATTCAGCGCTTGTGCTGTACACTTTTTCCGAATCATCGTCGTCGTAGTCAAAGAGAGTGCTACAGGCGGAGCTGTAGCAGGGATTGCTGCTCATCTTTGTTGATGTCATGGGCTCTGAAAATTGGGACTCGGTGTCGCTGGGCAGTGGCATGGGTTGGTAGAATCGCCCGGGGATTGTGGGGGCGCGATAGGTGCGATCGGGTGTTTTGCGTGCCCGGATGGTTAATACTGATTCTAGCGATGGAGGCCTTCGCAGGTGTGGGAAAGATGCGAGGGATAGCGGGCCTACGGTAAGGGGCTTCTCCATGGGTGAATTCGGCAGTGGTATATCAGCTGCGGAAGAGGTTGGTGTCATACGTGAGTGGTGCAAAATAGTGGCTGGAGATGAATATTGCGAAGACAGGGAGGGCGATAGTGCAGAAGGCGGTGTTGGTGTCTGGATGCTGGTTCTCTGCAATTCAATGTTTTTCTCGAAATCTTCCTGTGGATGTGATATGGAATTTGGTGGCGTCACGTAGGCGCCAGAATCGTGGCGAAGACTGGTCGACATGATGAAAAAACCAGGAGTGATCAAGTGATGCTTCTTAGAAAGCGATTGTAAGTGAAGAGGTGTACCAGTTGTACCAGCGGTCTGACAGATTTATGTAAATCTTGAGAAGATGATTTTTTGGTTGATAGAAATTGTGCGAGAATTATATTATTTACGTTACCAGGACGCTAGGGCGCGGCACCCGAATTATCTATGTCTTTCACAGGCTGCTCAGGAAATTCGGACATAGGAAGCCTCCCTATTGGTCCACCCAAAGAGTTCTGCATGCCAAAACTTTGGTTAGGAGAAGAGTCAACACCAGGTACCAAGGGCGCAGAAAGTGTCGGTACCATAATTGTGCTCGTTTCGATATTTGAAGGTAATTTCTCTCTTATAACGGTGTGTGCTGGTTCATGTATTGGATATGAATAATACGGCGCAGCCGACTGCAAATGTGGTCCTTGGTGGTCCTGATATTGGGGCGTGAGCTGTGGTTCATCCTCATTCTTGGTGTGGGTCTCCACATTTTGGATCGGCTGTTGCCCTGAACTGTGTTTTTGTGGCACGTCAACCGCGGTCTCCTGCGCTCCCTCTCCCTCTCCCTCTCCCTCTCCCTCTTCCGTCTTACGAAGAGTTCTTTTCTGACGTGCTTTCGTGATCAGGTCATCGAAGTCGGATTTGTGCGACTTCATATGACTACTGCCATCAAAATTCTTTTTCATAATCTTGCTCTCTCTGTTATCTGCTTTGCCACCTTGAGTATTTTCCCACTCGTCTAGTTCTCTCAAAAGTTGAACTTTGCTCTTGCGCACACTTTCATGCGCGTCGCAATTTGCATTGTAGATGTTGAGCCATTCAACATGTCGTCGTTTCATGAGGTCCTTACTGCCCCAGTTAGGAATGCCGATATCCTGCAACTTCTTTCGTAATGCACTCTCCTTCAGCATGGCATAGTTGAGCTGCGATAGACGTATAGGTGGTGGCGAGGGCCCCCTTTGTCGTCTTTGCATTGGATTGAGAAATGCAGTATTCGCTCTATGGTTATCGATGTTCAGCCAAAAGATAGTGTGGGATGATGTCATGGAAAGACCAACCTTGATCGTGTGCTGCGACCTCGTGAGGCTCTCTGGCCTGGACATATATCCAGATGATTGTACACTTGCTCTGCTTTCATGGATTGCTTGCAGATCGGGCATTTGACCATACCGCTAGGCAAGAACTCGTCGTCACCGTCCTCATCGCTGCCCACGAGTTCAGTAATAAGCTCATCGTCTGCACTCCCGGTATCTTGTGTTGCACCGCGTGTTTGCCGCGACCTTGTATGCCGGATAGATTCTTCGTTTTTTATACCCGTCTCTTCTAACTTCCGCTTTGTGCCATTTTGCGGTTGCGCATCACCTTCCTTGTTTGCGCGTGCCATCTTAAGTGCCTTTGGTCTCGCCTCTTGAAATCGCATCACCACCTCTCTTACGGCAATGTTCGGCGTCAATTTGTCGCTCGAGCATGCGTTTTTGCAGCTGGGACATTTCCCATCTGCAGAGATGCATCTTCGTATGCATATTGAGCAAAATGTATGCGAGCACGAGGTAATGACGGGGTTCTCGAGGAATTCTTTGCAGACCTCGCAACGCAAGGCAGCTTCGAGTGGTTCGAAAACAGGGAGCAATGTGGACAACCAGTCAGTAGAGTCTGGTAAGTCGAAGTTAGCGTCCATGAGGAAATTGTGCGGTTTGTAGACAATTTTCGGGCGTTCTTGCAATTGGCAGCGACCCCAGCGCGAAGTCGCGTTAACGCGCCGGTTTAAGATTCGTGATCACGTGAATCATGTCGGTCATTTCAGTAGCACTTACGGAGTATATTGCCAGTAAAAGACTTCCAGGTCAACAGTATCACCTCGAAATCTTGCTATCCAGTTTTTACCAATAACTTGATTCGTCCAAACAAGTAAAGTTGCCACTCTGTAGAATTTTGGAATTACCAAGTATCCTTCTGCATCCTCCTAGCTACAGTCCAAGACTACCTAGGTATCTACTGATCTACTTGCTTCTAGTTGATCTTGGGAGCCGTTCCCGTCGCAAGTCTCATCCGGATTCTCCAACACTCTACCTACAAATACACCCGACAAGATGGCCGTCAATCCACAAAATCCGGCAAGGACTGCATTCATATTACCATACCCTATCTTCTCTCGCAAAATGCCCGCGGCGAGAGGCCCCAGTGCAAAGCCACCGCTGAACGCCATCCCCGAGATACCGTAAAGCTGGGCAAAGGGGGGTTGCTCAAAGATATCTTTATTTGCTTTGTAATACCTCTCAACCACGTTTCCAGCTTCTATAACGCATGGTGCGTTTACGGCAGCCATGCCAATGCCGTTCAACAGCAATAAAGTAGCATACAGAGCCACGTGGCTGCCTTGATCGAGCCTACCCACTATGGTTGGGGTGACTACCAGCCGAAGGAGGGCAAGTGTAGGCATTAGCCATGTAAATGCAACCACCGAAGGGAGTTTTGTTCCATAATGGTCCACACACCAGCCAAGAATTGGGCTAAAAAGGAAATCTGCACCACCAAGAGGCAAGAAGAGGAGCCCTGCTTTCAAGCTATCAAATCCAAAGAGCTCATGCGCAACGAGTGGCACAGTCGCATCAAATCCTCCGATGATGGTGGATTGCATGAACCCCATCCAGATTGCGGTAAGCAAAGATGGATCACCAAATATAAGGAGTATCGGCATCATCCTAGTAATGGGATTGGCTGGTTGAGCAAGGCGATATTGCTCTTGCGATTTTGCGGTTTCTGCAAGCAGAGGGGTTTCTTCAGACTGCTCTCGGGGAGTATCTGGTTCTGCTTGAGCCGCTCTAGAGTACTTTGCGGCGATTTTCTTTGGAAAAGTGTGGGTAAATTTTGAGCTTGATGTTGGAGTTCGATACTTACCTTTTCTATCATGAGGATTCTCAGGACAAGGTCAAGTCCGATAAGACTGATGCTTAGACCGAAGACGCCTTTGTAGCCAGCGCTACGGTAGAGTGTCCCACCGGCCACTGGGCCAAAGAAACCAGCAACTGAAACGAAGCTATAAACCGTGCCCATTGCCTTTCCAAGATTCTCGTGTCCTACGGTTTCTATTACGATGGCAAGACCGATAGTCCAGATCTAGACGCAGTCAGGCATCATGTCACTGCGGAAGCATTCATGTATCACTTACCACTCCCCCTGATGCACCCTGGAGAAGTCTGGCAATAGCGAGTACAGGAACAGTTTGGCCAACTGCCAAAAGTATAGTACCCAAAGCCAACAGTATCAAACCTAAGACGAAGGGTAAATGTCGGGACTGAGAGAACTTGTCTGCCAGAATACCCGCGATAGGTGAAGTAGCAATTGATGCGGTAGCGAACGTTGTGATTAAAGCTGAGGTCGTTCTTTGAATCTGGCTATCAGGAAGATTGACTCGATCTTTGAGCAGAAATGGGAGGACAGGGACGATGAGACCGTACAGAAAAAGATCTGTGAATGCGCCCATACTAACCGTGAGGATGATGAAGAAAGAGTTAGAGCGCCACTTCAGGCCTCGCGGGGGGTTTGTGATATCCATAGCTGGTGCCTGTACGTGCGTGTCTATCCTCTGCTTGTCTTCGCTTGATTCTTATGCTTACGTTGCTATCAAGGTCGACACATTGGAGGTAGTTATATAGATGGGTGCTGTACACACAGTTAAGCCTTCAGCCCTTCTTCATAAGCAATATCGCCAAAAGATTTATGTGTGCGCCCTTTTCCGCTCAGCATTGCATTTGTATGCCACTATGCCCGATATGGAATGGCAGCGGTGCAGGCAGATCTTCGGCCCGCGCTTACATAAACAAGTCACGTGTGGTCGGCCATTAGCGTGTTTGCCTGGCGATATCAACTTCCAAGCGACTTCGCACACTTCCCCACCACCAACACCCACTCACAATTACCGCTTGATTATGGCGGACGGCAAGATGGAGGGTGTCGCCATGGGCGCAGGTCTGGTGGACCCAAGCAAGTATCCAGTTCCAATTGAAACGTAAGTCTATACAATTCGCAAGCTAAGTTCCTCAGTGCTAACCACAGATTTAGTATTTATGTAAGTTGTCGCGCACCCTGTATACTGTAGCGACGCTCATTATTATAGGTCAACAACCTGGAAGAACGCATCAAAATTCCCACGATGAAGGAGGCTCTCACAAGAGTCTTCAAATACTACGGTCCCATCCTCGACATCATCGCCAAGAGCAGCCTGAAGCGCAAAGGTCAGGCGTTTATTGTCTTCGACAGTGAGAAATCGACCCTTGAAGCCGTTGAAGAAATGGACGGTTTCGAGCTCTATGGAAAGCCCATTAGGGTGTCGCGAGCAAAGACTCACAGCGACGAAACGGTGAAGCGCAAAGCACCGGAAATGTTCGACGAGCATAAGCGCAAGCGATTAATGCTCAAAGGTAGCCACTTGTTCCCAATCAAAGACAATATGATCATCGCTAACTTCTACAGACTTCAAACGCGCCGAAGAGGACGCCAAAGCTCAGGCGAACCCCGTCGCCGCCGCCGAGAAGCCTCGCGCACCCAAGACTGGCGCTGCTGTTGTCCCCGACGAGTACGTCCGGCCAAACAAGACCCTCTTCTTGCAGAACATCCCCCGGGATGTCGACGAGGAGAGTCTTACGGAAATCTTCGAACGCTTCGAGGGCTTCAAGGAAGTGCGCCTGGTTTCTGTCAGGGCGGTGGCTTTCGCCGAATTCGAGAACGAGCAGTTCGCCATCACGGCAAAGGAAGCAACAGCCAACACCCCAATTGGTGCGGACAAGAAGCCCATGAAGGTAACTTATCAAAGACAGTAGGTTCTCGTACATGTGTTTATGAGTTTATGATACCTCGGCCAGCTATACTAGGCGGCTGAAAGTATTTTGTTTTATTGGTTTTTCTTTTCCTGCTGCAGCATTTTTCTCACATGATACTCATTTGCGACCATAGAGGGAAGGAGGCTATATTCCCAGAGCCAGCGACTGCGCCGGTTGTTGCGCCGGCTATTGCGCCGGCTATTGCGCCAGCCAATTTCAACAATAGCTTCAGGCCTGCTAGGGGCAGGGGTGGAGGATACGGCCGTCGGGGAGGTCGAGCAGGCAGGCCAGCGTCTGATTACAGATTTCAGCCATACTAGATAGGGCTGTAGCAGCTCTCTAGAAAATGACATCCTCGTTATCTTCATCACCCAACAGGTCCTTGCTTTGCCCAGCATCCTCTGCCTCTGCGCTTTCCATTGCCTTTTTCCTTTCCAAGCGAGCAGCCTCTTCGACGGCAGCATCACGCTGCTTCTTGCCAGAAACCTTTTTCAGACGATAAAACTCTTCTCGGTCAAGTTCATCTAGCTCTGAGTTGATGTACTTGATGGTATTCTCGGTACGGGGGATAATGACGTGCTCACTGGCGAGGGGTTAGCAAGTTTGCACTGTGGAGCGGAGTTGGGGGAATGCGTACATGGCATTTACACGGCGGTTGACCACCTTGATGACCTCGTCGAGAATGACAAAGGCAGTCTGTAAGCTTGCCAATTCAACCAAAGTCTCGACTGCTCGTGCATATGTCTCTCTACACCTCTGAACCTGCTGGCCACCTTTGCCCAAGCCCGTCAATGCAAAGTCGTTGTTGCTCTCTTCTGTGTAGCTCTCAAACTGCGGGAGGAGGACACCAGAGACGTTCTCTTGCTTGGTGCGAACGCGAAAGCGTGCTTGTTTGGCAGACTCTTGGATTTGGTAGCCTATGTCGCCGCCCACAGCATACGAGACTTCGGCCAGGGAGAAGGCAGCAACCTGCATGACACGGCCCATCTTGCGTTTTGCTTCATCGATGCGGCGGGTTATCTCTCGAAACCGCCTGTTGCTGAGGTTAAGCAAGATAATGGCGATTGGCTATGGAAGGAAAAGAGCATACTTTGTCAGGGCTTCACTCTTTCGCTTGAGCAAGTCATGGCCAGTCTGGGCGCCCTTGAGCTTGCCCTTCATCAAGCTCAGCGACTGGCGGGTTGCAAAAACAGCCTCTCTCGCCTGAGGGTGGTGATGTCAGATCAGTGCATTCATTAAGGTGGCGCGTCAGCTTTTTATTCTGGGGGGGGGCTTCTGACGTACGCCGCTGCCCGACATGTCTGCAACACGGCCTGGGGACTATGGGGGTGGAAGAGAGATATATTATTGGGGTTGTCGGGGAGACGGGGCAACGCAGCACTTGGACTTTGGGTTGGATGCAGGTGAAGTCGGCCATGGCCCATGGGACGAGTGAGCGATGAGAGCCGTGCACCCGCCAAGCCCGCCAAGCCCTCATCCAAGGTTCTCGTCGATTACTTTTCCCGTCTCGCCAGCAACACCAGCAACACCCAGCGACCTCACCACCTCATCGCGTCCCAGTGCCGTCTGCGGGCTCTCCCACGCCTGCTCTGGCGCCCCAGAAATGCCTGGCGAACTGCTCCGCTCTGTCCCGGCCATGGCTCGACCGTGGAAGCGTAAGATGCAGCGTCCTAGCGACCTGCATCTCATCTCTGACCACGATGTCGCGTACGAGCAGGACATCCAACGCAATCCCGGCAGTGTCAAGCCCTGGCTCGACTATGTGGCCTTCAAGAAGTCACGTGGCAGTCTGTTGGAGCAGACGTTTGTCTTTGAACGCGCCGTCACCGTCCTGCCGCGCTCGTACAAGCTGTGGAAGCTGTACCTCGAGCTGCGCACCAAGCATATGCTCAAGAAGAACCCGGCCAAGTTTGCTCCCCACTATGTGAAGGTCAACGCCCTCTTTGAGCGTGCTCTTGTGCTGCTCAATAAAATGCCGCGGATATGGGAGATGTATCTTACATTCCTCATGCAACAGCCCCTCGTCACCACCACCCGCCGCACCTTCGACCGAGCCCTGCGTGCTCTTCCCCTTACTCAACACAACCGCATATGGACGCTCTACCGCCCATTTGCAACATCGGCCTCGGGCGAGACCGCCGTGAGCATATGGCGTCGCTACATGCAGATTCATCCGGAAGAGGTCGAGGACTTTATCGAGCTGCTCAAGGACATGCGCAAGTACACCGAGGCTGTCAAGAAGTACATGGAGATCCTCGACAACCCGCGCTTCAAGAGCAAGGAAGCAAAGGGCCCCTTTCAAATCTGGACCGAGATGATTGATCTGTTGATTGACCATGCAAAAGAGATCGACACGAGCGACGATAGCGGAATCGACGTAGACAAGATTATTCACAGCGGCATCCTCAAGTTTCCCGACCAAAGAGGCGTCCTCTGGGTGGGCTTGGCGCGATACTGGATGCACAAGGGCGAGTACGAAAAGGCGCGAGACGTCTTTGAGGAGGCCGTCACCACCGTCATGACAGTGCGCGATTTTTCCATGGTCTTCGACACCTATGTCGAGGCTGAGGAGGCCATGATTGGCATCAAACTCAACGACGCTGCTGCTCGATCCGACAAGGGCAAAGTCAACGATGCCGCCGATGCCGACTTGGACATACGCATGGTTCGCTTCGAGTCGCTGATGCAAAGAAGGCCTTTCTTATTGAACGATGTCATGTTGCGCCAAAACCCACATAACGTTATCGAATGGGAGAAGCGTATCGCTCTTTGGGGCGACAACAAGAAAGAAGTTGTGCAAACGTACACGGATGCCATTGCCGCCATTCATCCCAAGAAAGCAGTGGGCAAATTCCACGAGCTTTGGGCCAACTATGCAAAGTTCTACGAAGCTGGCGGCAACCTGCAGAATGCCCGTGTCATCATGGAAAAGGCTGTCAAGGTGCCGTTCAAATCTGTCGCCGAGCTCGCTGAAATGTGGTGCGAGTTTGCCGAAATGGAGCTTCGCAACAATAACTTTGAAAAGGCCGTTGACATCATGGCAAAGGCCACCCAAGCACCCAAGCGATCCAATGTCGACTATTTCGACGAGTCGTTGTCGCCACAGCAGCGGGTACACAAAAGCTGGAAGCTGTGGAGTTTCTATGTTGATCTTGTGGAAAGCGTTAGCACTTTGGAAGACACTAGGAAGATTTACGAGAGAATATTTGAGCTTCGCATTGCGACGCCACAGACTGTCGTCAACTACGCCAATTTACTAGAAGAGCACAAGTATTTTGAAGATTGCTTCAAGGTATACGAACGAGGACTGGATTTATTCAGCTATCCTGTTGCGTTCGAGATTTGGAATCTCTATCTGACCAAAGCGGTGGACCGAAAGATTGGTATGGAACGGCTACGTGACTTGTTCGAGCAAGCTGTTGAAGACTGCCCGCCCAAGTTCGCCAAAGTACTCTATCTCATGTACGGTGCGTTGGAGGAGGACCGAGGGCTGGCCCGTCACGCCATGCGAATCTATGAGCGCGCAACCCGCGCGGTTGCCGATGAGGACCGACTGGAAATGTTCAACTTTTACATCACCAAGTCTGCATCCAACTTTGGTCTCACATCGACACGCCCCATTTACGAACGTGCCATTAGCGCACTTCCAGATGCTGAAGCGAAAGAAATGTGTCTCAAGTTCTCCGAAATGGAGCGGCGCCTGGGAGAGATCGACCGAGCACGAGCAATCTACGGTCACGCAAGCCAATTCTGCGATCCGAGGACAAGTCCAGAGTTCTGGAAGAAGTGGGAGTCTTTCGAGGTGCAGCATGGAAACGAAGACACGTACAAGGAAATGCTTCGGATCAAGCGAAGCGTTCAAGCACAGTACAAGTATGACAGGATTGATATTCTTGTTTTGAGTGGTTACTTTTGATCACTAACACGGCGTAGTACCGACGTTAACTTCATTGCCTCTCAAGCCGTTGCCCGTGGACAACAAAACGGCAGCGGCGAACAAGGTGACGACCACGATGGTACAAATGGCGAAGATGCCATGGCTGCTCTCGAACGTCAAGCGCGTGCACCTGCAGGCTTTGTATCGGCTAGCACTGGGCCCCTGGGTGGCAACATCAAGCCAACTGAGCCCGAGACCACTGCAAACCCCGATGCAATTCAACTCGATGACGACGTATGATTCACGAAAAAAGGCGGGCGGGTGGTGAGGGCCAAGGTGTGCATTTTTAGCGGCGTTCATTTCCTGGGGCTTTTTCTTTTCTATACGTTCCCTCGAGGCTGATCCAGCGAGGTGGCCATGTAAGTCTTCCAATTTGGCCCCTCCATGTGTGGGATGTTTAGTTTGATGGATACCTGGGCGTTATCCCTGCATAGCCGGCGTTTGATTTCGGCGGACATGGACCTCGAGAACAGCTTGTTTCACTGCAGCAAGGAATGGAGGTTGTTGAAGTTGGTTTCCTTTGTTAACCCAAGATGGCTTTTCGCCAGCATCTTCACTTGATGGTGTTTTATACAGAACTCTACCTCACAAAACATAGTCATTACCCCCCTCCCCCACGTTTGTGTTGTCTGCTCATTGCCCGAGAAACGTTGTGCGGTGTGGAGCCAGCCTTGATAACACAGCATACTTGATGGTAGCTGAAACAGAAGGCCGAGGCAGATGGTAGTAGGTGCATTAATGGCTGCACAATGCACGTACAACGCTACACGAGGGTTTTTGTCCAAACTAGTCGAGGCGAGGGTTCAGGCGCTGCGCTTCAAACAAGCTATTGAGCATGGTTGGTCCACGACATAGCACAAGCCACTTGGATGAAAGCCAAAAACCGCCGCATTCCTATTCGACTGTGACTTGCAATCACCCGATAAGGCAGGGACTTGAGTGTCAAGCATCGTCCAGCCGAGTTGTTGATGCAATATATCGGAAACATAACTATATCATGAGTTGCAATGCAATACTACTACTTACAACCACTACCTAGCTATGATAGTTATAGCATCATGCTCACCCCACAAATCCTTTTTGCCAGACATATTGCCCATTTCTGTGTCACCATGCCATGTATCCATCATCATTCCAGCCTTGGAGCCTAGAGGCCCATGGCTTTTTTGGCACCGCACATCCTCGGCCACGTACCGTCAGCACGGAGACGAGTGTGGCAGTGGGAAGGTTTAGCCAGGCTCTATCTAGGTAGGTAGGGAATTAGGGTGAGTCGTTAATCCCCTCATCTTTGCATGCAGCAGCAATTGAACAAGACCTCATGTGAGCCTATATCGCTCTCATCCAGCCTAGCTTAGCTCTTGTTGGTTCCACGACAGCAAACGTCGTGAGTCGCGACCACAATGGCTACGGCCCCCAGGTAGGTAGGTAGGTAGGTAGGTAGGTAGGTAGTAGGTATTCACACACTCGCCAGCAGCTTTTCCGGTTATGCGGCATGTAACTGTTTGAGCGTAGTACATTATTATTATAATAAGTCATCAGCAGGGATTCCACTTGCCCCGGCTTAGTTATTATTATCCAGCTCTTCCACCACGTCGACGCGTCTTTTGACATAAAAAGGTCCTTGGCATTCACCACCTGAGTTGCCCTGCTCTGGACTCATCACCTTGTCTCTCTCTCTCTCTCTCTCCTCTCTTGACAATCTAAGCACCACGACCCCTATACAGCATACCTTTATCTAGGTATATCCATCCATCCATACATACATACATACATCCACTCCTCCTCCTCCTCCTCCCCCTCCTCCCCCTCCTCCTCCCTTGATCCTTACCACCACACCCCCCTTTCCATCCCACAGCCTTCCCCCCATGGCAGACACTACTTCCACCACCAAAATCACAAGCCCTTCAAGCAGGCGCACATCCACGCCGTCGTCGGCTTCTGGGAGTGTGCGGCGCCTAGGCGACACATGGGATGCTTCCAAGGTGCCACCCTCACAATTCCAGCGGAGAAGAGGAAGTATCCTAGCAACGCCCAATTCAAGAGATGGCAATGTCGACCGCGGAGACCGGGACAAGGCTTATTTTGAAAAGCTAAAGGAAAAGGTAAGAAAGAATACAGTCGTGACTCGTCCGGGGTGAATATACCGAGATCTAACGGTTTTGTAGGGTTGGGCTACCAAGTGATCATAGCTTGCGCGCAAGCGCGATTGGGTTGGGTTGGACCACAGCGGACCTATTAACGATGCGTGGCGTGGAGGTTGCGTGTGGCG
>SSBG01000024.1:130184-175168 GCA_028220655.1 Shiraia bambusicola | reverse complement strand
AGCCCCCCCCCCCCCCCCCCCCCAATACTTCAGCTAGTCCCGAGTGCAATTCCTCGTACGAAGCTGCTTTTCCCCTTCGCGCGCAGTCCATGACGTAAGCATGCAAGCTAGCCGATAGTTATCACAGAGATTATCAGAAAACATGAGGGGGGTAGGGATATCTAGCCTAATTACCTACCTACGTACCTACCGACTTACCTAGCCAGTATGGATAAAAGGGGGCAGGGAAGGTAAGTGTTATCTGGAAAAAAAAAAAACTAAAAAAACTGACATGTCAACTAACTAGTTAGGTAAAGCATACACAGCCGCGGGACGTGAATTTTTTCAGCTTCGTGTGCGGGCATGGAAGTTTATTGGATTTTTTTATTACATTAGATTAAAGTGGTGTGCTTGTCGAGAGTTTATGGCGTGAGGGAGCGTAGGGGAATCAATCAATCAATTAATTGGAAAAGATGGAAAGTGTTATCAGCGGGGGTTTCATGAAAAAACACGTTTGGATCATTTAAAACATAGGCAGATTGCGAGATTTTGTTTTAGAGAGAGAGAGAGAGAGAGAGGCGTGTTGCTAGGTATATGGGAAAAATACGTAAAATCGGACATGATGTATATGTCGCTGGGGTATTCGCTCTCAAGGACAAAAAGGGAAAAACAGGTCCGAAGACAAGATGGGAGAGTAGACATCCCTTGTTCATTGTCTTCACTTGATATTCGTGTGAAGCGTGGAATATAATAATCATACAAGGTGGAGTCAAGTCATGATTGATTCGGTCTGTGCTTGACTTCTTCAAAGGGCTCTGTGCCCATGAGTGAGACTGCACTCGAGGCAATGTTTTTGCGGTAGGATGATGTTTGAGCGAATTGCTCTTCGTAGTGCTCTTTGAGTTTTCGCTGGCGTTTTTCTCTCTGGTATAGCCAGAGCGAGACTCCCGTCAGTGCAAGTATGATTGCGCCCATGACCGATCCGACAGCACTACCTACGACAGTGGTTTTCCGTCTTTCGCTGTTGCATAGATGTTTGTTAGGTGTCGATGTTGTGCTGAAGGGTGTGCCGGTAGAAACTGTGGCCGCAAATACTTGTGTCGACTCTGAGACTGAAGTAGCACTGGTTGTTTGTGTTGATGATGCCCGAGCAGGGAAGGCGCCGATGGCTGAAGTGGTGATCTTGGGCGCAATTTTGTCATTGCAGCAACTGCTTTGGTCCCCAGCTGCTCGACAACAGTATTTCCCGTAGTCACATTGCTGGATATTCCATGCTGATACCGAGCCAGAGCCGCCAGAGCCGCCAGAGCCGCCAAAGCCTTTGCTTGCTGTGACATGTCAGGCGAGCTTTGCTTTATATAATACGGTACAGTGACATACCATCGGGACATAGTTTAGGACATGCTACATGCTTCCCAGTGGCATCTGTGCATCCATTTTGCCATATCATTCCTACAATATCGTTTCGTGTTGACATGCAGAGCCCGTTGCCAAGGCAGACGTCTGGGCCTGAGGACTTTTGTGTTGCGCAACATGCACTGAATTTTGCGGTGGGATTGCATGGGGCAAATGTGTCGTCCAGTTGAGTGCCGTCAAGGCCATAGCATCTCTGACTGCTCGTACCAGCGACGACGGTGGCAAAGACCGAAAGGAGCGTGATGCGTGACAACATGTTCAGTGACAGTAAGTGTACGCATGAAAGCAACGACTGAAAAAGTGAATTGATGATGGAAATAGACGTTAGAGAGGGGCGACCTTAACTCAACAACATGAGCCCGTCGAAACAAATAGTCAGGGCGACATGCAGCCCCATATACCCACCTCAGCGCATCTCCACAATTAGTCTCCCATGGGTCCATATGCAACTTCAATGTAGACAGTCGAGGTAGCCCTGTGCAACAAGCCTGGGACTTTTAGTCCTCGTCGTCTCGTCCCCGTCTCCACATGAAACATGCCTTCAGAACTGGGCTGTGCAGTACCTAGTTATTAGTTAGTTATCGACTTGTGGCATTCCCGAACGAAATAGCAAATGACAGTTTTCTTGATGATGTTTTGTCTGTTGCTGGCCAGCAGAGAGGAGGTTACTGCAAGCGCCGTACAGAGTACGGTGTACCACTTGAAGGTGAAGGGGTCCTGTTTGAGGTTTTGGCAAAGGAGGTCAGAGGCAACAAATGATTGGACGGAAAGTCTATACGTTGCTGCGTGGTCTGTGCGTTCTACCTCCTTCCACCAGACCACCCGTCTGAATGCAGCATATCAACAACCTTCTTTGGCCAACACACACACACTGACGCTATCAACACATATGTACCTAGGTCCTACATACCAGCTTCTCCCGTAGCCATTTGACCGAAGTGCCAACGTCTAGGGCTGAGGCCGCTGAGCCACTTCACATGCTACCTACGGCAAACGCCATCCCTCACATCTTCAAATTGACCTGTCCTCGACCCCAGTTATCAAGGAAATTTTGTGTACCCAAAACGAGGGACTAACAAGCAAACAAGGAAATAAACACAACATCTGTTTGTCACTGCGGCGCCAAACTCGATTCTCATCGGTCCTTTGATCTGCTAATCATACTTTTCGACCGTGGCTACCATCCCCACACTTGTCCGTCTGCAATGGACTTTCAAGCCAATTCGCCCAGCAATTCCTCGATCCTTCTTAACTCGTTATCCGGGCCACCATCAACCACAGTCCACTCCAGCAAGTTCTTCTTGGCATGATTTGCCCACAGCTTTGCATCCTTCACCATCCCAGACGCGGCATAAATATACGCCAGTCTCTCATAATCCGCCGCCAATAATATATCAAATCCCTCTCTTGCACTCAGCTCCATAATTTCTTTTTCCCATGCCACAATCTGCTCCGCATCGTAGCTCTCGGGCGTAACACGCTCAATCTTACTGCGCAAATGAGCAAATCTGGCACGCCGCTCGTCACTCCCAACAATCTCGTTCTGATTTGCCGTGCACAAATCACACGTACAGGTAAAATTCCAACCCTCTCTATAGAGCTTCTGGCGCTCAGCATGCTTCAAATCAATCTGGCCGTACGAAATGCTGATTTCTTCTCCAGCCTGCATGTCCCTCAGTGCCTTGACCTCCATGAGCAAAGTCTTGGGGATGAATCTTGCATGCGCACTCGGGCGACACGCATGGTTGATTCGCGCAACAGAGGGGAAAAGACACATGTATGCATCACCCTCTGTGCCGTCGTGCAACTGACATGCAAAAGCATTAGTTTTCATGATATCCTCGATATCACTGCCGCCTAAGCTCTTGTCCAGGCTCAAGACTGTCTTGCGGTCAGGCAGAGGTAGTCGGGCAACAGCTTCGTGGAAAAGAGAAGCCCCTTGGGCTTGGAGGACATGAGCGGGAAACTCTGCGCTTGCAATGATGCGTGGTGAGTCTAGGAGGATGGTTTGGCCTCGCTTGATTTGTCGTAATGTGATGAGGCCGAAACCTTTGCCTGGAATTGTACCAACTTCTAGATTGTCTTCGGATACACGTTTTGCCTCTTGGGTGTGGGCGAAAGCTAGTGATATGGCTTTGGCAGCTGTTGGACTGGAAATGATGCTGAGCCCGTGACCGTCACGGACATTGGATGCTGTTTGCGTGCAATACTCGACTCCTGATTTATATACACAAAACGGCTTATGTGACCAGGTTGGATGGCTGAATTTTTCCAGCAAAGGTACTCTGGAATGTGTCTCATCCCCGAGGCAGAGTGGTGCTTGGTTGACTATGATTGGATGCTCTTTGTAGGCGCATTGTGGCTGAAGCGTTTCCGCAGTCGTGCCAGAAAGGTGCCCACTAAGCAAAGCGAGATTGACTATTGATGATTTCATGGAGTTTGATGAGTATGATTAATCTCGGGCAAGGCTATATTCGCTGAAATTGAAGTAGGTACTATGTATGTGTCCTTCTCTGTTCTCTAACGCCCAGAAGGTATCCGAAACACGACGTGTTCGGCATAATTGCCGTGCGCTGCAAGATCCAATTCGTTCGAGGATGGTTCGTCTGACCACCCAGAAATTATAATTATAAAACTGTTCTTGCCTGGGAACATGACAATGTCACCCAAAGATGCGCACTAGGGTCTGGTAGTTATGGAGTACAGATCTGCGTTACGCATCTCAATGGCCCCTGGTAACACTTGACCAAAACAATCCATGCACTCAATTTCGGTAAGTCAAAAAAAAATTCGACCCTTCTTACTACGTAGGTACCCAATCTGCCGAGGGTTCAATGCATGATATAATTCTGCGGAGATGATGATTGACAGTCGTGCATTGTTGTACGACTTGCTATAAGCGCTTCGGGCTTGTCGCACATATCTACTGGTTGAGGTAATCAACGTGAGACAAACAGCAAGGAACTCCTGAGTTCTGAGCGGCAATACAGAAGGGATGGCTTTTGTATCGCCAAGTGACAAATGGTAGCGAGAAGCACAGGGAACAATGAACCCATAAGGCTTGACAGGTTCCACATAATCATCGACGGGGATGGCCTGGCTACTGAAAGGGGCAAACTCGATATCCCCAAACCTGGAACTGGGGAATGGATGGATGATAATACATGGTACACAAGGTCTGTGTTGTACTTCAAAAGGCAATATCTGTCATGTCACGCATTGTGGCTGGTACGTGTCTAAAAGTCATCTCCGCAAACTCAGCGTTCAACTTCACCAAGCTTTCCCATCAGCAGCGCATCTACGCGCCCGCCTTTCTTCAGGCTACCCTCACCCTGCGGCATACACAGTAATGCGTTTGCACCTTTGAAGCTGCCAATTCGAGAACTCCTTTGTCCACCAGTCGAGCTTGCGTATAGGAGCCCATCATCCTTCGTTACTACTAAAGCACGATGATACTCTGGGCGGCCCCTGTCCATTCGGATATCTTCGTCCAATACAGCCTTGACCCTTGGCAATCCTGTCGGCTTGGTTCCAGCCTGCTTATGCAGTGCCGGCAGTACAAATAAATGGAAACACACCACTGCTGAGGCTGGGTTACCAGGTAGGCTGAATATGAGTTTTTCGATGCGATTACCCTGGTCGTCCTTGACAGGAACAGTAGCAAAGGTCGTGGGCCTTCCAGGCTTCATATTCACCCGGCCGAATTGGATGGTCCCACCTAGCGATCGCTCAATGGTAGGTTTTAGAAGGTCAAGCTCGCCCATGGACACTCCACCAGAGGTGATGATAACATCGCACTTGCGGAGAGCATCGCGAAGGGTTTGTTCTAATGTACCAGGTCTATGTCGAGTTAGCCTCGGCACGATATGGACGGTGCTTTGACATACTTATCTGATGCAATCCCAAGGTCAATAGCTTCGAATCGATGGCTCCGTACCGCAGTAATGAGTGTTGGCCGGTTAGTATCTCGAACTTCGCCCAGTAATAAAGGTCCAGATCTGCTATGTTCTATGATTTCGTCGCCAGTACTCAGGACGCCCACCACTGGCCGTTTATAAATCGAGACTTCCCGCGTGCCTACTGAAGCTAGTAGACCAAACTCCCCTCCCACGACAGTGATACCCTCGCCTTGTCTGAGTATAGTGTCACCTGCCTTGACATCACTCCCAACTTCACGGACATTTTCACCTGCCTTGACTCCATCTGTCAAAATCTCTACCTCCTTCTCCTCTTGACCATCATCCGTCTGGCTTCTCAGTTCGGTATCCTCAACCATGACCACTGCATCGGCACCTGGAGGAAGCGGCGCACCTGTGGTGATTCTTGCAATTTCGCCTTCTCTCAGCTCTTTAACCTCGCCAGGCTTGGCATGCGATACTATGGTTACAGGATATACGCCCTTTTCAAATTTACCAGAGGAAGGGATCTTGATAGCATAACCGTCTACGATGCTAGCTCGGAAAGCTGGTACAGACTCAGTGGCCTTCACATCTTCGGCAAGGACAGAGCCGCCAAGCTTCATATCTACCGGTACTTTTTGGACAATGGGGACAGGAGTTTTATCGGCAATAAGTTTTAGAGCATCCTTAACAGCGAGCATAGGGTACGGTGAAGATCGGTAGCGACGCGTTGGCCCCGCTGCCGGATCATTCGACTGAGGCCGATCCTCTGGCTTTGTATGAGCTTTGGGTCCAAAGTGGCTGCCATGCCCATGCCCGTGTCCATGGTGGTGATGGTGGCAATGTCCAGCTGATGAGCCTTTCGTCAGTTAGTAGGTAGCCATGCATAAAACGTCAGTGAGTTTAAATGAAATTCGACTTACTTGACGTTGAATTACTCGGTGTTACGCCCGCTTGTTGTTCAAGTTTTTTAATACCGCCAGCGTGTAATGGCCTCGACTCTGCGCCAGCTGCCTGAATACAAGCATGTGGCAGTAGCTTGATGACCGCCTCCAGATTCTCCTTGGCGCCTTTTGGTGAGCCAGGCAATGTTAAAATAATGCTTTGCTTTCGGACTCCTGCGACGGGTCTTGCCATCAAAGCAACTAGAACGTATCAGTATATACCTGGTACCGTGCTGAGGGGTACGAACAAGGTGTGACAGCGTATGAGGTGGTCAACATGCCATGGCTTTTTAGATTGTCAGTATTCGCATGGCAGAAACCACCATATCCTTACATGAGTCCAGGGGCATGTCTGTCTATTAGTGGTGTTACTGCCTATGTCTGATCAGCACGTTCTTGTCTTCTTGATTCATCACTACTATACCTCAGGAGTAACATCTTTGGTGGCGAAGCCGGTGCCTCCACTGCTAATAATCAGATTCACAGGGCTCGCTCCGTCTGTCCAGCTCCTAATGATCTTCTGAATGGCAAGGACATTATCTGTCACAATTTCGGTCTCGCTGACTTGCCATTGGTCGTTACCGAGGCTGTCGAAGACGTCCTTCAATGTAGGTATACATTTATCCGTCGACGGATCTTGAGAGACAGTCTCCGAAACCACTAGGATGGCTGCTTTTAACTTAGGAGATGAATTGCTCATTGTGTTAGTTATAGTACGGGCGTGGTCGGGGACCCGGGGTGGTGCTCAAGTGGAGAGCTCTCATCCCACTTTAGTCTGCGCTTGGACCAATTCGGATATCTAATGGACATGTATACTAGTTAATGGATATGCTTGGCTGGAATTAAATCATTCTTGATATCTAACGCCTATGCTCGCTCATTTTACACGCATTATACAAGCCCGACCCTGTGTACATCGTACAGTCTTATCATAGTTTGCTTCTCACCCTCCCCAATAGAAGTGTAAAACTCGACGTTTAGCATGCACTCCCTCTTCGTTTTGAACCTCGACACCCAGTCTCTATCGAGCTTGATCGATTCCAGATGGAACAAGCTGCTGGAAATACTTGTGCGATTCTTTCACTCGAAGTCGCGGGCGTTACTTTGCATCAAAAGCCCAATGATTAGACCGAACAGACCAAGGATGGCGGCAAAAATCTCTATGGTGAGAATCTTGACGAACCTGGAGTGTATTAGCCCCTTGTAATTACACAGGCTAGGTAGGACTCACAATGATGGATCAGCAGCGTCTGCCAAAGCAGCGCTGCTTCCGTTGATGCCTACACAGACACCACAGATGAGGTTGCACATGCCAACAGTGATTCCAGCCCAAAATAGCGCATAACCAGTGAATATGTTCGATGGCGAATAGATTTGTTCGATATCGGTGAGCCCGTTCAGCTTGGACGAGAAGATGATGGCCATGATGACGCCGTAGATAGCGACGACTTCGCAGAAGATGATGGAAATCAAGTTCTTCGTTCGTATCCGAGGCGCCTTGACACCTCCACCAACAATAGAGACACCAGTAGTCCAGATTCCCCTGGCGTCATGTCAATCCAAGCTCGTGGGTTGCTGTGTAAAATGCGTACCATGCTGAACCGACAACAGACAGACCGATACACAGTCCAATGCCTAAGCTTGCCCACGTGTACGGTGAAACGGTTTCCAGAAAGGCTCCAACCTGTACAAAGGATTCAGTGCCTTTCTTTGCGTGTTATGCATGCACTGGTACATACGTTAAAGGCTTCACCCTCGTTCTGAAAGAGCATGTCTGCTGGTGATTAGCCGTGTCCTGCGCGAAAGGAGGGCAGTGCATACAGAGTGCAACCACCCCCAAGGCAGCTGTCGCGCCGCCTGTGCCGTAGGTAAGAGACATGTCGAAGAATTAGGCGTCAAGACGGAGATGGATGGAAATGATGGCGGATTGAAGCTCCTTCGTGAATGCAGCAGCAATGGCGTTGAAGATGACGCCTGCTATCGGCTAAACCTCGGGCAGAATCCGGTAAGTAGCTGGCTAACTAACTAGTTATGGACTAGCTCCCGCCGCGGCCAAGTCAAGTCGTCAACCATCACTCTCAGGCCGTCACCATCCCTCGACTACCATACCCCAGTCCACTGCTGAACACCGCCTGTCAACATGGCAGACCAGACCAAATACTACGAGCTCTATCGCCGAAGCAGGTAACATAGGCGCTTTTGGACATGCGGCCGGAAATGTGCTGGCTGACAACACCATAGTCTTGGTGGTGCCCTTACAGACACGCTCGACAGCTTGATCACTGAGCGTCGAATCGAGCCCCAGCTTGCTATGAAGATTCTCATCAACTTCGACAAGGCAGTGGCAGATGTGCTGGCGGATAAGGTGAAGAGCCGTCTGACCTTCAAGGTAGGCTCCATGGGCACTGGGTAGGGGAATAAGTCAAGGCTAATGCGTCTTTATAGGGACATCTCGATACCTACCGCTTCTGCGACGATGTTTGGACCTTTATCATCAAGGACATCAATTTCAAACTCGACAATTCGAACCAGGTTCATGCCGACCGCGTTAAGATTGTTAGTTGCAATACGAAGCGTCCTGGAGAGGTTTAGACTGGTGATTTCGAGATTGACAAAAGAGCTAAATTTGGAAAGCAAAAGGTGCAAGCACTGCACGCAGAGTTCTATGTGCTGGTAGCAGAGGATGGGATCAAGATTGGGCGCAAGTAACCGGCTCGATTCGTTCCATACTTTCATGTTTTAGAGGTTCATTGCAGCGAAGAAGGAATTGAGCGAGAGACCTTGCTCCGGGCGGCTATGTCACGATGTTTTAAGAAGATGGTGTTTGGACCATTTGGCGCAAAAAAGGGAATACCCTGATACGGCATGGAGTATGGGTTATTTGGCCAAGAGAATGTATTTAGTTTCGGTAGTTCACCAACAGAAATTGCCAAACTACCCCTGTTCTGCTGCTCGTCTACATCGAAGTATATACACTATGGTGAGCTGCATTGGCATCGTAGAAAGAATTGAAATTTAACAAGCACGAACCTCCAACACTGCAATATGTTAACCAGTTGAAAGAGTCATGTCTAAGAGTAATTACATCTTGTGATTGCACTAACTAGGTACTAGCCCGGAAGTGCATCCAATCACACAATGCTTTGAGCTGACTTCCTACATGACTTCCTACACATCACCCAAGTGCCAACCTTGAAGTTGCAACAACATAGCACAACCTTGAGCATCGATTATGTCTACACAAAATGCAAAGCCCTCATGGGTCAGATTCGCCATACTGAGTGGCGCGTGTGCAGCCTGCAATGGCGTTTTCGCAAAGCTGTACGCTAATTACTTCAATTCAGCCAAGTAACTAGTTAAAACATCTTACTAACGCGTAATGCAGCACAACGACAGAGCTTACAGCTTCCTGGTCAAATACCATTGCGACAACATTCGGTCTGGCATCCTCGAGCAGAATTTTTGAGCTGGCTTTTCGTGGTGTACGTGCGTGCCGTGCTTGCATTTCGTTTCCTTTCTTTACATTATACTGCACATTCTGAATAGCCATGCAGCTCTTCTTCGCTCTCAACATGATGTTTAACGGCATAATGTGGGGTTTGTTCACCAAAGCCCTTACCAATTCATCTTCGACTGTACGCGTAAGCATCATCAATTCCTCTGCAAACTTCATTATCACCGCTGTTCTGAGCGCGCTGGTGTTCTCCGAGTCGTTGCCTGTGTTATGGTGGGTAGGAGCCACAATGCTAGTTGCAGGTAGCGTTATCATAGGTAGGAGGGAAGAGGCAGAAAAGGGAAAGGCGGATGAGGCAAATAGCATGGAGAAGAAGCAAACGTAATGTTTACGCTTGTGAAGGGTTCGGCATGGTGTCGAGCACGATTGGGCAAATCAAACAATCCATCATCCCACAGGCAGACCACCAGCTTGCTTCAAATCTGACGCTTTTTCGCAACAAATTGAGCAATACCCGCCTGGAATCAGTCTTCCGCTGGCTTGCATGTCTCTAGGAAAACAATTACAGACGTCGTTTGCTGTATCGTCCTATGTATACCGGAACTATGATTCACTGTGTGTTGCCATTCACCTCCGTTTGACAAAGCTCGGGGCACTTCAAACATACTAATATTCTCAAACTTTTCAACCTTTATCACCTTCGCACCCACCCAACTTCACCACTGAACCAACCACCGCCTTCACACGGCCAACTGCTCATCATGGCTCCGCACGGTAGCGACCTAAATCCAACTGCGCGCGCCTGGCCCTCCAGTCAATATGAACCAGTTCGCAGCAGCAGCAGCAGCAGCAAACTATCAAAGCCGCATCCTGCACTCACCATCACCACGGCCCCGAGTGGCAACAACCTGAATCCAAACGCGTCTATCTGGTTCCCCCGTACTCTCGAGGACCCTGCTCGCAACAGCAACTCTTCCGTACCGCTTTCCCCAGCCGCTGCGCCATTCCACTTGATGCCCCAGCAACAGCAGCATCAGCAGCAGCCACCTGAGGGAAGCCAGATGTCCTTCGCCTACTACGACAACCACTTTGGACCTCTATACTACATCTCTCGTGGCCCTCCCACCATCCAGCCGCAGTATGCCACCTTCTATCCTACCATGCAGCAGCACGACCATCTCCAAGGCCCTCATGGATACCAGCACCAGCCCCACCAGATGCAGCCTGCTTGCTACATCCCTCCGCATATGCGCGAGGGCAACCCCGCCATGAATGAAGTTGAGTATGCATCTGCTCCCAATCGGTCTGCAGAAGAATATACTAACTGGTGGGTAGCGGAACAACAGTGGCGTCAAAAGAAGTATCTGAAAAAGCACCACAAAAGAAGGCTGGCTAGGGACAGGGAGAGGACTGCTATGGCTCATGTGCGGGCTTGTGGAGAGGCTGAGAGGAATGGCTGATAGATCCGGGGTATGGTGAAGTTGGGGCTAGGGACAGATTGAAAATGTGCTTTGCTGCAGAGACAATATTTACAGCAGAACAGTGCAGTCAGTGGTTGTTAGTCTCATCATCTTCATTTCGGCACGATAGTTCTTTTGAGTGTCGTAGCCGACATTTACGGATCTTCTAGGACCATTGTCATAAAATTCTTTTCGTGGGACACGTGAAACTTTCTTGTTTTCTTCTTTTGGTCTAATAGACTTGCGTCATCAGTGCATTCGCCTCAGTCCCTCCACCATGCCCTTGGCATCTTCTACTTCTACGCCTAAGCCTTCGACAGCCTTCCTTTGCAGATCCTCATCGATATCCAAGAAACGCTCAATCAGCTCTCCGTCAACGAAGCGCGCCGGCTCCTCTTCTTCGCGCACTTGATTCTTGAAGGCGCGATATTTGGCAAAATCAATATCGCCTGGCGCTGCCACCAAGTTGCCCAGATTGGACTGTAGGGTGATGAGGATGTTCAGGTAGGGCTGAGAAATAAGTGCAAATAGGTAAATGCTACCTTCAACCTGTTCTCGACGTTAATGTGGATATTCCTGAGACATTCAGAAAGTAAAGGACTTACAGTGCCCAAAAACGCTCTTGGTACCACTACTGCGTCTCTTTGCGTCTGGACATTGATCCTACGGATGCGATTTACCATTTCGCCTAACAACATTTCGCTGCTGACGTTGAGCCGTCTTCTGTCTTCTTCGGTCACACCTTTGGAATCTCCATATAATACAATGAGATTGCCCTCTGCATCGCTCTCAAGGTATACATTGTCATCGACTTCGGCTACTGCCGTGGCCCAAGTGACCTGAAAATGGCGAGCTACTTCTACGAGTTTGTCTGGAAGACCCACCTCGCCGCGTTGGTACTCAACAATGACCATGGACTTCATGAGATCTGCAACAGCGATGCGGGACCCGTTGACTGTGATGTCTATGGGTGCAGTAGAGCATCGGAATGATGCTGCCTTGGTGAGCGAAGGGGTGCTTGCTGTACGATATTCCATGTCGTAGAGGACAATGGTTTTGATCAGGGCGGCTACAATCTTGCCTTGGCATATGGCAAGACATCTACAGCCACCTTTGACTGCAATTTCGGTTACGAGCTTCAGCACGCGGTCCGGAGTGACCTCTAGGATAAGTATCCGTCCGCGCTCTGCTGTAGCGTTCTGATCGTCCAGATATGCGGTGCCCACGACAAATCGTTCTGCAAGGTCGCCTGAGCCGTCAGGCAATTCGCAGCGCATGACGCATTCGACTAACTCTTCTTCGTTTAGGGCATACGTGTCCAGCTCTTTGAATTGTATCTCGTCAACGAGCTTGAAGTGGCTCAGCATGATTTCCTCGCCAGCCTTTAGTATACGCTTGATCGTTCCTAGACCGAATGCTTTTAGGCTCGGAGAGTACGCTATTCTTCGGACAGTCTCATCCACTTTGAGAGTTTGAACATGCGTCGTCCGTTCCGTGTCTACTAAAGCTATGCGAAGGTCTTCTGGAGTGGCGATGGCTACGGAGCCAGGGTACGCCTCAGAGTCGAAGGGGCATACTGTAGTTGCCTTCTCTGCTGTGACTGCAGAATATACGAGGCGGCCTTCAGAGGCGTATATCAGCGATGGATGTTCGCAGGTTGCAAAGACATTAAAAAGACCGTCTCCGCGAGGAAGTGCGCGGAAAGCTGCTTCACGAGTGCCCAGAACAATGCTTTTCCGTGCCGATAGATTATATGTGGCCGGATCGAAAGAATAGGTCACCACGTTGCCGTCTGCCAGAGCGGCGAAGAGGGTAGTCGATTGTCCTGGAAAGATTTGAGTGAGAAGAAGTGAACGTGGCACAGAGTATTCAGAGATTTGTACGGTATTTTTGGCGTCCAATGTTTCGACTGAGCAAATGGCGAGTAGGCAGTTTTTCCAGAAGGCTACGAAGCATATAGAGCTTGACCCCGGTGCGAGCGCGATACAGGCAATCTGGCTTCCAACGCCAAATGGCTTTTCCTTGATGACCTGCAACCCATCTAGGCTTAACGATATGACAGTAACGCCAGCTAACGACACGAGGATGTGCTTATCGTTGACTGATGCTGCTGTTATGTTCTGGCCGTGAGCAGGTATCCACTCGGAAGTAATCATGCCACCATCCAGATCGCATATACGAACGCGCCTGCTTGTTACTTGCACTATGCGCCCCAGCGAAATGTTGGCTGCAGCAAGCGTTGTCTCATCCAGTGCCAGGGAGACAAATGCATCCACTTCCTCAACTTCGCCTTGAGATTCGAATTGAAACACACGAGATTCTTGCATAAAACTGACAAGCAGAGTGTCCACGTGTTTGGCAGTGGCATTCGACTTGAGACTGAAAACATCCAAGATGTGTTCCATTTCACCTAGCACACCGAGATCTTCAAGCCCTACGCCGCTTCTCACGCTCCGTAGGCTACCATCCTGGTAGGCGCCGCTTCCAGTGACAATCCGAGCTTGGCCGGACGAGTATTCATTGGTCTGACCCTGGCCTGACCTGTTGCCCATGTCCATTATTGTGAAGTCGAGAATTGGGGCGATGTTTGAAAAGGTTTGAACGAGTTCCATTGACTTTTCTGCGATCCTGATGACTTGCGAGTCGCCTTGATGTGAGCCAACAAAGACATAACCAGCATCCAGATACACCAACACAGATGCGCGAGATGTTCGTCCAATGACATCGAGCTTCCATGACTGCACCTTGCTCTGGCCATCAACGACGAGCATGAACATATACAATCGGCCATAGTCATCAGCTAAGACGAGCCGCTGCGCGTCGATACGCTCCCATGCCACGAAGATGGTTGCCTCATCTAACGGCTCGACTTGAAGCTCTGTGGTCCCATCATCAAAGTAGCCGATAGAAGTCTCGCCAATCACTATGAGACCGTGCGAGGGCTTTTCCAGTGGGATAAGATGGCTGGCCCCAAGCTCCAGCTCCGCTCGGCAAAGCTCGCCCTCGTCCAGTTCCACCTGATCACCACCGGCAAACGACAGTTCCCGTAGCCTGAGCCTGACCTGTGAATGTGTATCCTCGTATAGGAGGGCCAGCTTCGGCTTGTCGTCTGGGGCTCTCGGTTGTAGGAAGGCTGAAGAGCGAACAAACATCTCAGACAATCGGACAGGCTGTGGGTCTCCAAGACTGGCAATGTCGGGCTCCTGTTTTCTCTTCTTCCCCCGTTGCACCAGGGGAATAATGGTGATTATGCCTTCATACACCTCGACAGTCATGAAGCGGCCGCTAGGATCTACATGACAACGCTCCCCAGTCTGTGATTCTCTGGCTGCATTGTCGGCAACGCTTGCGAACGACTTCTCAGTCTGCAGCTGTTTCTTGTCTGCATTCCATGACAATGTAAAGTACATGAAACGGTCGGTCCCAACGAACAAGTGGTCAGTGGGTGAGAGTGCAGGGCGGAGCTTCTGGAGCATTGTGACTTTGCCATATATGGCTTTCTGATGTTGCAGAGCCAGGCCATCTGCAGTCTGCGTGTAGAACTCGAGCCGGCTCGCCTTGCTACATGTCCATTAGTATATCTGCAGAACCATGGCGGCGACTCTATTCCTCTCTACTAACGCTACGACTAGGCAGTCCTCGTCCTGGGCAAGGAAGTTTAATTTGAGCGCGTGGCGGACGCTGGTCGGCCGGTGAATCGGTGCAATATAGGCCATTGTGGAGTGGAACGAGTGGAAGGAGCGGAAGTGCCTCTCTACAGCGGCCCCAAGGAAGGCCAATCCACAAGAGAATGGGTTTGGTCGTCGCTGTGGGATGTGGTCACGTGAGTGTAGCAGGCCAGGTCGGATGCATTCCGTCATCATAACTAGACCGAGCCCATTGCACGGGTACACGCGAGAGTTTGGCGTTTGTTGCCCCGCGTCGACGTGCAGAGACTGAGAGCAACAAGCAGCTCCCCCTCCCACCTCACTTCGCCTTCGCCTTCAACACCATGGCTCGTAAGTATAGCCCTTAATTGCCCCCTATTTCCCGTTCTCCGCTAACAAGGCTTTCTTTTTTCCATCACTACAGCAGCAATGGATGTTGAGGACGACGACCCTGTAGTTGCCGAGTACGATGTCTACATTACACCCGAGATGGAGGCGCAAATGCTTTATGTCCTGCAGTACGTGAATCGTCCATCCGACCAGCCCTTCACCAAGGCCACTCAGAGCCAGCCCACCGAACTGCGTGTAAAAAGCGAGTCTGGCTTCATTGAGGTCGACGTGCCCATGGACATTGGCCAGAACTACAGTCGCCCGGCAGGTGTGCGCTGGGGCGAGGCCATGCGAAAAACCAGGGGCTTTGGACAGCAGGCGTATGGTATTGCGTCTGGCTTCGAGCGCACTATGCCTCGATCGGGAAACCGCACTGGCGTTGACGGTGCGCCTGCAGCACCAGTTGCGACTGGAGACGACGACAATCTCGAGGAATATGTTACCAATTTTGAAGATGCTAACGAGAAGGGTCACGTCCTGAACACGCAAACATTTGGTGGTCAGATTCTCAAGGATGACGGCAAAGGCCCCAGCTACATGCTCGGCACCTTCCGTGACGGTCAGTTATAAGCCATTGAACATGAGTCGCTTTACTAATGCGATCCAGACCAGCTGCATCTTACTAGGCTCGATGGTCTTGTCCAACTTCGAACCCAGTTTCACCATATAGACGCTTCTGCTCAGCTAGAAGCCGTGAACAGGCGACGAGAGAAGGAGTCGCAGGAGGGCGCAAAACCAGCAGAACCAAAGGCTTTTCTTCCCACCGTGAAGAAAACTGGTGGCGATACTGCTGCAGAGTTGACCCAGGCTTTCATGAAGGCTGCCAACCAGGAGGCCTGGCACAAGCTGAGCTACTATGACGAAGATGTAAGAGCACAATTTCACCTTGCTTATGGTATGGCAGCTGACCCTTCTTAGTCTCGAGAGGCATACGATGCCTACAGTGAGCGTTTGTTTCTGCCCGACACCGAGAATGCTACAAAACTTCACTCTGGCCTCAGCAACACCCAGTTCCTCGATGTTATCAGTGCGCCTTCAAGTGGCAAAGGCAACAAAAAGAAGCCCAGCAAAAAGGCCACGGATGATCATGTTGAGATCTCCGATTCGGACGAAGACGAAGACGGCGGCAAACCTGTTCGTTAGTGACGGTTGAGCTTGGCGGTAAGGAGCTACGACGACCACGATTACTAATGATTTCATTGTATAGCGAGATACCCTCGGCACATACCTTCAACCACTGCGTCTGGTCGCTACTATGCCATACCAGTTGTGAAGGAGCCTGGTAATAACAGAAGAATGACCATTTGATTGGCAGGTGCAAGGGTTATGATCTCTTGATCATGGCCGACGCGCTAATTACCACGCCAGACAGAGTTACCATAGGAGAGAAAGTACCAATAATAATCCTCCCAAGTGCAATATTACCTACGAAGTAGAACCCTGATATGGTATGATACTCTTGCTACGCGAAATTATTGCAGTTCAGACCATAGTTATTAGTGTTAGCGTCACTTCGGCCGGAATTACTTTTCCCGCTGACCCTAAAAATTTTCAGTGTGTACGCGACACTTCAGCTCCACCTCCTCAAAGGAAGCAACTCGAAAGGACTGCAGCTGTCTGGTATCAGCGTCCTAATGATTGAAGCTCATCTCAGCATGACTTCAAGAACGGCATGCTCCATTTTTGCAGTCTAACCCTTCAGTAGACCGCAACCTCGGTTGAGGGAAGCCGAAGTGGAGACCGCATACAACCGCGCTCAGCCCAAGACAATTCATCCTCACAACCACAAATTCACAATGCGGGTATTCCATTCTGTTGTTGTGCCTCTAAGGGGGCTTTCCTCGGCCACAGTACCTCAAGGTTCCAGGCGGTGCTTCTCAAGCTCCCAGAACTTGCAAGCAACCTGGGGTTTTGTAGGTCTCGGGCGCATGGGTCAGTCTTGCTTGTGCTCACATGACTGAGCATTTGCTAATACACTGGATAGGTTATCCTATGGCGCGCAACCTCAGGGCGAAGATTCCAGCAGAAGACACGCTCTTTGTGCAAGATGTGAACACTGCTGCCTCAAAAAAGTTTCTTGAAGAGCATCCAGAAGGTGTTCGGGTTGCCGATAATGTCCGCGAGGTTGCTGAGAAAGCCGTAAGTTCGTCCCTGTCCACATGTTCTTTCTTCTCATGATGAATAAATTGTTCTATCCATGATCTAAGTTGAGAGTCACTTGTGACTCTTATTCTGATTACACCATATTTATAGCCAATCCTCTGATGCACATGCCCTCTTTTAGCCTATTTGCCCTCATGTTGAAAGGCAATGTACTAACTGACAACAGGAAGTAATCATCACTTCTCTTCCAGAGCCGCAACACGTGAAAAGTGTGTACAAGGAGATGCTTGAACCTGCAACACTTCTCACCAATGGTTCTGTTAAGAAGCAGCGTCTTTTCATCGATTGCTCTACCATTGATCCAATGACCTCGGGCGACGTTGCTGGCGTTGCTCACTCAACCGGTCAAGGAATTTTCATCGACGCGCCAATGTCTGGTGGCGTGGTTGGTGCACAAGCGGGCACCCTTACCTTTATGATTGGTGCTGCCCCCGAAGCTGTGGAGCGAGCAACGGCTGTACTATCTTTGATGGGCCGAAGGGTGCTGCACCTTGGTGAACAAGGTGCAGGCCTCAAAGGCAAGCTTGCGAACAACTATCTCTTAGCACTCAACAATGTAGCCACTGCAGAAGCCATGAGCATGGGAATCAGGTGGGGACTTGACGCCAAAGCTCTTGCGGGTATGATTAACATCAGTACTGGCAAGTGCTGGCCAAGCGAAGTCAATAACCCCGTGCCCGGAGTGATTGAGGGATCGCCAGCGAGTAGGGGCTACGAGGGAGGATTCGGAGTGGCTCTCGCCAGCAAAGATCTGAAGCTTGCTTTGAAAGCTGCAGCAGATGCGGATGTCAGACTAGCACTAGGAGAGGCTGCGAGGGCTGTGTATGATGCTGCAGAGAAGGACGAAAACTGCAAGGGACGTGACTTTTCGGTCATTTACAGATATCTAGGGGGCAAAGAGTAGTTTTGAAAAGTAAGGAGTTTTGATGCGAAACCTACACTAAACGTGCAACTATGAAGATGTTATGGCTTCGTAGGGTTTCTGTAAGGCTCCGAGTGAAAGACTGTCTGCGCCACATGAGTTAGCTGAGCCACACTGCGCCACTTGAGTTAACTAGTTGAGCCACACTGCGCCACAAATCACGCGTCATAGCATCGCCGCTGCTCAGGTCACACCCAAGACTCACCAGACTTCAAACCACCACCAACCATCCACGACCCATACACTTACTTACTCAACTAAAGCGACAATCTCAACATGTGCGGTACCGACTGCTTTTTGATGTTGCTCTCTGTGCTCTTCCCACCTATCGGCGGTACGTCTTACGCTTCTTGACACAGGCGCTAGGCTGCACTCTATTGCATTGCGACCCATGGTGCAACACAGTGTTGGTAGCCGGCAACGATACTCAGCTAACTTTGCATATAGTGTGGGTTAAGAAGGGTGTCTGTAGCGCCGACTCCCTCATCAATCTGGCTCTCTGCTGTCTCGGCTTTCTCCCTGGCCTTCTACACGCATGGTACATCATTCTCAATAACCCTCTCGATTACGACTCGTATCATCAGATACCCGACGGCGAGCGCGGTGGAACTACCTACTATGTAATCACGCATGAGCCTGCAAGGCGACAGGGTCAACCAAGCTACGGAACCGTTAGCTGTCAGCGTAGCAACGGGCAGTTCCCAGGCCAGCAGAACGGTGGCGTGGGCAGCTTTGGCGGGCAACAGCAGAAGAACACCAAGTCAGAAAACGTCGCGCCAGCTCCACAGCAAGGTAGCCAGTCTGGTGGCCAAGGAAGTTCGAGCCAGCCTGAGGGCCCTCCACCAACCTATGCCGATGTGATCAAGGGTGATCATAAGGTGCAGGGCCCTTGAAGACGTTCCAAAGCCACAGACACATAGCTGATGGAATACATGTCGATGGAGAGTAATTTGCACGAGGAAGTCGTGGTTCATGGCTGGGCTTGCTTGCTTGATACATGGTTGCTGTTGTGAATGCCTGGGTGGGGAGTCGATTAGGAGTTGTTGGTACATTTGATTGCATACCTATTCATCCTTGTAATACTATTTTCAAAGCAAAGTCGCTGGTCACGGTACCGAGTGGGTACCCACTGGTGTGTGAAACTTGGTATGATATGGCAGTCCTCGGTAGTGCGAAGGTGACTGGGTAGACACTACTTGTCGTGATGATCACAGTGACATACCTACCTAGTACGGAGTAGTTAACTCCTCTTACGGCGGCAAAGACACGCCTGTTGAGTTCTGTGCTTCAAGGGCCGGGGATTACATTGCCAGATTGCGCTGTAGATGCGAAAGCAGGGAAGTTGGAAGTTGGAAGTTGTCAAGATGAAGAACCAATGAAAGCAGAGCGCGGAGCAAGATTGACGATGCGACTGGCACAGCGCCTTCGTTTCAGGAGACGACGAATCAAGCCTTGTTGCCACGATGGTTGTGTGTGCTGGACCAACATCTAGTTGTGCTAAACAAGCCTTTTCAACTCTCTCACCGTCTTGGTGACGTGCGAAGCTTGACTGGGTGGCTGGGTATTAGTTAACTATTACTTCATCGACCATATGAGCATCACATTCTGCACAATCATCCCCCACATTCTGCGACTCCGCCTCAGTAATATTAATTACTCCGTACTCCTCACCACATTTCACGACGATCTGTGGCTGGAGTTGATCGCGCCACCCCTAACCGCGGGCTGTGTACAGAGGCGACCCCTTGTCAACACGTATTAAGTCACATCACCTCACATTCTCTTCTCTCTCCACATCTTCAACGGCCTGAGTTTATCTTTGCGAGGCGTCCTTCAAGTAACCGTTTTTTGTTTTTGTGTGTGCCTATCCTGCCACAATCCGTGCGCCTCTATATTCCCCATATCTCCAAGCACCACTGAACGCCCTTGTTTGTGCATACATTACATTGCACCCAATCCACGTTTTCCGCCCCCGATACCGAGTTCGTATACAAAACCATATTCGATGCGTGAGTTGGACCCTCTCCACCAATCATGGTTGGCCGTTTTGTACACAATGCGCTGACTTGTAATCTTGGGGTTCAGATTCAGTTCGAAGGCAGGCGCATCGTGTCGCCTCTTCTCAAGCGGGTGATGGAGCCCTAAACTACAATCCCTTTGCCCGAACGCGGTCTAGGAGCTCACAGTTGGATGTCGAAAATACCGCGCACCAATCAAGACCAACACGTTCTGAAACACATGGAAGCCCGGGTATCGAGGAGCAAAGACGAGATGTGGAGAAAGAGTTTAGTCATCTGCAACAACACACTACTGAACCGTCGTCTACTACACCTGCACCAAGGAATGGCTTTCAACCCAATCCAGAACCAGCAGAGGCGCGATCCGTTCCAGGGCCAAATGGACATGCTGAAGACGAGAGCAACAGCACGGTTGTCGGTTCAACTCACCATCACCAGAACAGCAATAGTGTCATGAAGCGAGCCAAATTCAAGGGCATCTTTCGTAAAGAGCATGACAGTCATGAGGAAGAACTCTCCGAAGTCGACTCTGAGCAACTGTCGGTTGAAGAGAGGAAGAAACGGGCCCACAAGAGGAAAATTCCAGCTGGCCAGCAAATTCGATTCGTTCTTTTTGGTGCCTGGATCAATGTCCTCCTAGTCATGGTTCCTGTCGGATTTGCAGTGTTTTACGCCCGGAAAAGTGCCAAAATTGGTCCAGTTCCCATCTTCATCATCAATTTTGTCGCCATCATCCCCTTGGCGGCCATGCTAAGTACCGCAACGGAAGAGCTTGCTCTTCGAGTCGGCGAGACACTCGGCGGCTTGTTGAACGCGACTTTTGGAAATGCAGTTGAACTCATCGTCTCCATTCAGGCCTTGATCAAGAATGAAATCACCATTGTCAAGACATCTCTCATTGGCAGCATGCTTTCCAATCTCTTGTTGGTCTTGGGCATGTCTTTCTTCCTCGGTGGAATCAATCGTGTTGAGCAATTCTTCAACGTTACCGTCGCACAGACTGCTGCTTCGCTGCTCGCGCTGTGTATTGCATCTCTGATCATCCCCACCGTGTTCCACAACATGATTGCGCAAGACGATATAACCGCCGGTGACGCAGAAAAGAATCAAGAACTATCTCGCGGTACAGCCGTCATCCTACTCGTCGTCTACGCTTGCTACCTAACCTTTCAACTCAAGACGCACGTCACCATGTACAACGCCCCCAGCCAAAAGGTTGCAAAGCGCAAGTCGTCCAAGATCCAGGAGGGTTCAGCAGCACGAGGAGTAGCAGCCATTGGTGCAGGCACAGCTGCAGCCACTGGCGGCGACATCAATGCAAAAGCTCTATTCAAGAACCCGGACCCGAACCACGAAGACAACGAAGAAGAAGAAGAAGAATTCGAATCTCCCAATCTTTCCGTCGTCGGCGCCATTGTTACCCTCGCTATATCCACAACTCTAGTAGCTTTCTGCTCTGAATTCATGGTCGACAGTATCGACGGCCTCACCGCTACCGGCGGCGTCTCTACAACCTTTGTCGGTCTCATTTTGCTCCCCATTGTCGGAAACGCTGCGGAACACGCTACTGCCGTAACTGTCGCTATCAAGGACAAGATGGACCTTTCCATTGGTGTAGCTGTCGGATCCAGTATGCAGATTGCTCTCCTTGTCTTCCCGCTCGTTGTCATTCTGGGCTGGATCCTGGGCAAGGATTGCATGACGTTGTACTTTGACACCTTTCAGATTGCAACCTTGTTTGTCAGCGTTTTGTTGGTTAATTATTTGATTCAGGATGGAAAGTCGCGTACGTATATACACACCCTCTTCTCTTCCCCAAATATACTAACGTGTCACAGATTGGCTCGAAGGTGTACTCCTCATGGCCTCGTATATAATTATCGCACTGGCGGCTTGGTTCTATCCTAATATCAAGGAGGATCAGTGTTAGATGTCACGTCTGTAGCGTAGTACTTTACGTCTTCTTTTTTTTTTCTCTCATGTTTCCTAGAATTCTTGTTGTTGTTGTTTTTTTGAATCGATTTAGACAACATATACATATTCCCTGCCTTCCTTCATTCAGAGTTTTATTTCCTTTTTTGTGTATACGGCTGGACTGTCTCTCTTCCCTCAAATACTATCTATTTGGATTTTACTTTCAGATACCCACACTATATATAAATCTATACACATCCTGTATTTTTATCCCGTTTGTTAGTCGTAATAATCCATACACAAGCTTGAAACTTGGTGCCTTTGTTTTACCTGCGTGTTCAGTGGTAGTTGGGTATCACGTCTTGGGGGGGGGAGGGGGGGGGGTTTTGTACTGTTGTTTTTTACCAGCGAAGGGGAGGAGAGTAGTTGGATTTTATATATGCAGAATCAGCCCTTTGTAAATAAAAGATATGCTTGTGGGAAATACATGAATTTTCAACATTGGAAGGGTTGCTATCCTAGGGTTGAGAGATGTACTTCAGTGGATTGTCCTTTACCGTTAATAGATGTTGATATGTCTTGCTTACAGTGCTTTAGCTTTACTTGAGATTCTTCTCATGACCAGTTTTACTGATTCTCGCGTCTGTATTACTATTACTTTTACTTGAGAAGGAGTCGGCATGGCTCGTTGCGCTATATCTCGCTTGATATTTCCGCCTCTCCCCTTTACTGTTACTTCTCTATTTTTATCCCTGCGATTGTTTGGAACTTATTCTCTCTCTCTCTTATCTTCTTACGCTAATAATTTACATTGAGCATGCCTGGGCAAGCTACATAGGCCTCTCTCACTACTCTATCGTCCACTCCCTTCTGCTACTCCAATCTTCTACCTACAATTGGCAGATCTTCAAGCCCTGCCACGCAACTGCTGGGGCTTGCCGAGCCTCGTTACACCTGCAATATGGACGACGACGGCGACTCTTTTGATACACTTTTCTCTCAGTCCCAGGATTTCCCGTCTCAAGTGACCGACACACCGGCCAGCACTCAAGTTACAAACCATGAGCATGGCTTTGCCATCCAAGGCAGTCAAGATTCGACACTTGCTTCTCAGCAGCCAATCGCTGGCGTAGAAGGACACTATCAAGATGATATTGTGAACACGATTGAACAAAATGACATGTTCTCAGGAACATATTTGGATTTCGATTTAGAACAATATGTGCAAGCTCACATGCGCAGTCCTCAACAGACTCCAAGAACCACTTTTCCACCTTCATCTCCTCGAACCCAGCCCGTTCAAGCTGAAGAAGCAACACAGCATATTGAAGATGCATCTTCCCTTTTCGTCTCGGAGACTGAAACACCACCACCACCACCACCACCGCCGCCGCCGCCGCCAGGCCCCATCAGCCCTATGCTACCTCCTCCTCGCCCGGCATCTAGACCATCACTCTCGGGCATGTCCAACTTCGACAGGATCCGCAACTTGCAGAAAGCGCATCAGGCAAAGAAGAATCAAAAGAACAAAAGAGCCGCTTCGCATGCCGAGAGATCCCCTTTGGACAGTGAAGCCTATCTTGAAGCCATACTATCCCCGATTCGACCTTCTGCTTCCACACTTCTGCCGGTAGTAGACCAGGATGAAATGGCGGATCGAGAAGCCATGGCCGAGTTTCAACGACAAGAGAAGCACTATGAAGAGCTCAAGCGGCAGAATGGAGGCAACTTGTCCTTCAGGGAAGACATTGAGTGGATGAAGATCAAGAATTTTGAGCAGACACGTCGCAAGAAGCGACAACGGGACCTGGCAAAAGCTCGGGATGAGGAGGGCGGAGAGCCTGATTTATTTCCTCAAGTATACACGCCCGTGGACAACAGGGCTGAGGACTCGGATAGTGTTTTTGACTTGAATGAGGCCATGAGGCCTTCGCGCAAACGAAAATGCCGCGAGATGCCGAACAAGGAGCCGAGGTCATGGTCTATGCAAGAAGCTGAGTTGCAATCTATGCGAGTAGCTCTCGAGGCAAATGAAGATTTGCCCAGAAAGAAGAAGAAAGGCCCAGCTGATGCTGACTCTCCCGATGCTCGCAAAGGAAAAGGTTCCAAGTCCCCGGCGAAGTCAAAGGCAATACCAAAGGGATCAGGAAAAACCGCAGCCAGTGGACGAAAGTTGGTGAAAGATAAGCGCGCAGTCGATTTTGCTGTCAAGCAGGCTAGTTCGCTTTTCAACTCGAATGTCTTTGCACAGCAGGCCGGGGAACATGAAGCTGATCAACCCACTTTTCGTGCCAAGAACAAACAATATGCGCTCAAAGAGCTCATCGCCAGTGTACCCATTGAAGATAAAAAACAGGCACGCTCAGACATGTCAATCCTCCTAGCTGCTACCAAGGACTTTGATGGTAAAGGCTCAGTGAAGGCCTCGGATGGTAACTGGAAAGTAAAAGGTATGAGGACCAATTTGAAAGGATACCAGGTGCTAGGTACTTCCTTTATGCGTAAGCGCGAGAATGGCGTAGATGAGCCACGTGGAGGCTTGATGGCAGATCAAATGGGGCTAGGAAAAACACTCATGATGCTTGCGAATATCGTCAATGGACAACCGCCTCGAGGTGTTGAACGACGTACGACGCTTCTGGTCGCTACTCCCGCACTTCTGACACAGTGGGACAACGAAATCAAGGCGCATACCAATTGCGGTCTGAAAGTCATGCGATATGGGTCGGGAACTCGACTACACTCCAACAATGCGCCTGAGATTTTGGCAGGTCATGATATCATTCTCACAACTTATGGAGAGGTTATGCTTTCATATCCGAAGAACGAGCCGCCTATTGAGTGTCAGACTGTGGAGCAGAAAATAAGCTGGTGGACAAAGGTATTTAATACTCAGCGTGGAGTGTTGCATCAAATGGTATTTCTCCGTGTCGTGCTTGATGAAGCTCAAGCAATCAAAAACCACCAGAGCAGAACATCCATCGCATGTCGAGCCTTGATGGCGCAGCATAAATGGGCAGTCAGCGGAACGCCAATCCTCAACAGCTTGACAGAGCTATACCCATACTTCAAGTTCCTTGGGGTCCCGTACACGGGCAGTTTCAAGATCTTTAAGCATAACTATTGCGATAGCAAGGACGAGGAGAACACGGAGAGATTGCTGGTTCGTCTTTCAACATTTATGATTCGACGAACCCATGCGGATAAGATGTTTAATGCGCCCATTCTGAAGCTGCCTCAAGCGAGCCAGACAACTCATTGGTGTGATTTCAACCCAGTGGAGAGATGCATATACGATATTGTGCATCAACGCTTCACCACGATTATCAATATGTGGTCAAAGCATGGCGAGTTGGAAAAGTCGTACAGCAATGCGCTTGTGATGCTACTCCGACTCCGCCAATTGACTGCACATGTTCTCATGCTCCAGTTCGTAATGAGAGATCTCCTCGAGCGTGAGGATGTTGAGCGGATAAAGGAGGCTGTTAATAATCAGGCGGCGGATGTTCGCACAAGGCAAGGTCGTACCATTATTGCTGTCCGCAAGCAGCTCGAAAAACATGCCATGGACGAAAGAAAGAAGAATGCAGAGAGAGCGGCTGCGAAAGAAGTTGAGGAATTTGAAATTATGCTAGATGATTCTGAAGATGGCCAGGAAGATAGCCAGTCCTCTGAAGGAGGTCATGCCTTGGATGGAAGCAGCGGCAGGGGATTTGGCAAAGACTACAACTTCAAGCCATTTCTTCGCAGCCTCAAAAAGGGGGATAGCTGGGCAAAGGCGAAGAAAAGAGCAAAATGTAGCTTCTGTGGGAAACAACCGCGCGACCCATGGATCTCGAGCTGTGGCCATCTTATCTGCGTCACGCCTTGCCTGGAGAAATCTGACATGGAGGCGGCTGAAGTTGGTGATACCCGATCTGTCTGCAGAGCATGTGGTAGAGTTCCCACTTATGTGCAGCCGTGTGAAGTCGACGAGGACGACTTTGTAGACCCTGTGGCGCAAGGCACACGGTCCAAGGCAGCACAGAAAAAGGCAAAGCAGAAAGAGCGTAGGGATCGCGAGGACATTTCAGAGGATTGGCTGTCTTTGGGTGGCGCAGATGTTCTGCCTTCAGCAAAGACGATTGCCATAAAGGCGCAGATTCTCAATTGGAGACAAGAAAACCCAGACGTCAAAGTCATCATCTACACACAGTTTATACCCATGTAAGTGTCAAGGCACAGCTCCCCGCTTGCGATCAAACTGACCACGATCAGGGTGAGAATCCTAGGAAAGATCTGCCAGCACGAGGGCTGGAAGGCTGAACAGGTAGGAGCTTACCTTGTGGTTTCAATGAGATGGTACTAAATTTTTCCCAAGTACACGGGTGCCATGAGTTTTACTGCTCGTGACAAGGCAATCGCCAATTTTACCGACGATGCTGCATGCAACATTCTGCTGGCATCACTCAGGTGTGGAGGGTGTAAGTGACAGCTAGCTTGACAGTGAGAGTCGAGTACTGATATCAGACAGTGGGACTCAACTTGACCATGGCATCGCGTGTCATCATGGTCGACCCATGGTGGAACTCGGCGTCTGAGCAGCAGGCATTCTGCCGAGTATTCCGTATAGGGCAGAAGGAAACAACGCACATGTCTCGCATGTGCGTCAGAAACACAGTTGATGAAAAATTGATTGCCATGCAGGAGCGCAAACAGAACGAAATCAACGAGGTCATGGAAGACGACGGGGCGCGTGTGAAGAAGTAAGTGGCGCACCGCACGGCAGCCAATCGCCTAGTCGGTCATGGGGAGCTAATTGGGGGACAGGATGGAGATACGTGATCTCATGCGGCTTTTTGGAAATCTGGACGAGGACGCCGATGGCAAGCCATTCATTCTGGTTGACAATCCAGAAGCATGTGGTGGTGGTGGATTTCGAGCTGATGGGGACGATGAAGGCTATGCTGACGAGGTTTGAGTTGGCTGTGCAAGGACAGGGCATGATTTGGAGTCTCCAAGCTAGATCAATTCGCTAGGGATTGGGCTGGACTGGAGTGGGCATTTGGAGTGAAGATGGGTGGATTAGGGAGGTAGGTAAGGCAATGGGGTGGAGGTGGAGGTGGAGGTGCAGATAAGGGAGAGTAGCGCCAATCACGTGTCAGCTGATGACTAACCAAGTAATTAACTACTAGTTAGTTATTAGTTAATTACTTAGTTACCCAGTAGTTACTCAGAGGCTGTTGGCCATGGGAATTGAAGCAATATCACCCTTCACCTATTAATTCATCACCTTCCACCTTGATGCGAGGGCAACACTGACCCAGCCCATAGCCGTGTTGCGCGCCCCATCCTTGGTCAGTCATGTTGATAGCCCGTTGCGCCATAGACATTTACCTCGAGTCGCTGATTCATGGGCTGTCACTGTTGTCATCCTCTTTGAACCCCACAGTCTGAGTGCCTCTCCCCCTCCTCCTTGCCCTCCCCCTCCTTTGTCTCTCTCTCTTTCTCTATATATATCGCTCTATCGCTCTCCTTCTCCTCCTCCTCTCTGGCCGCCATGGAGGGCAGCACGCAGCCAGAGCATGCCGTGGACACGCCGCCCAAAAAGGGACGCAAGAGCAGCAGAAAGGACGCTGGCAGCAGCGAGGATGCAAAGAAACGGCGGTGTATCTCGAGTGCCTGCGTGCCGTGTAGAAGGCGAAAATCAAAGGTACGTCAGGTGTCACTGCAAGAAGCTGTGGCGAATGTGCCCTTACATATATATGTGCCGCTCCCCCCCCCAGTGCGACGGCACCACGCCCGCATGTTCCGCGTGTGCCGCTGTGTACAACACGGAATGTGTCTACGACCTCAACTCGGATCATCGGCGCAAAGGCGTGTACAAAAAAGACTTTGACAACCTCAAGACGCGCAGTTCGACCCTGCACACGCTCATCCAGGCCATCCTCAACTATCCAGACGACGACGTCGCCCATCTCGTCCACCAGATTCGCACCTGCGAGAGCCTGGACACGGTCGCAGAAGCCATCCTCGCCAAGGAGAATGGCGAGCTCGAGCCAGATGAGACGATTAGCCCACACCCCTCCCCTCCGCTGGCTCCCTCACAGCCAACCTTTGAAAGCCAGCTGAGTGGCAAAATGGGCGAGCTGCGACTCGAGGACGGCTCAACAAGATATATTGGCGGCACCTCGCACCTCATCTACCTCGACAAGGCCAATGACATGGCCGACTCGCCAGACACATACCCCGACGACTGCCCCCCAATGGAAGACCCCTTTTGCTCGTGGACCACCGTCACCGCCGATGCAGAGCTCGTGCAGCACTTGATTAGCATGTATTTTTGCTGGCACTACAGCTTCTTCACCACCCTGTCCAAGAACCTGTTCCTCCAAGAGTTCAAACTGGGCCAGCCTCCACCAACCTCTTCGCGTAAAATGCAATATTGCACACCCTTGCTGGTCAATGCCATGTTGGCCCTTGGCTGCCATTTTACGTCGTGGCCAGGAGCCAGGGCTGTACGAGATGATTCGGCTACAGCTGGAGACCACTTCTTCAAAGAGGCCAAGAGGCTGATCATGGAGGGAGACCTCCACGAAGTTCCTACCCTTGCGACTGTACAGGCATTAGCACTCATGTCGGTGCGGGAGGCCGGTTGTGGAAGAGAGGCCAAAGGGTGGGTGTACAGTGGCATGAGTTTCCGCATGGCATGCGATTTGGGACTGAATCTGGGCATGCACAGCAACGGCAACATGGACGAGACGGAAGAAGATGCTCGGCGAATCACATTTTGGGGCTGTTTCCTCTTCGATAAATGCTGGAGCAACTACCTTGGACGACTCCCTCAGCTGCACAACACCATGGTCACGGTTCCGAAATTCGAAGTCTTTCCAGTCGAAGATGCAGAAACGTGGAGTGCTGTTACAGATTCTGGCGTCAACCAGGCCCATTCCCAGCCAAGCCGCACGCGAGCCGTTGCGCTGCAGATTTCCAAGTTGTGCGAGATTTCTAGTGATTTGATGAACTTTTTCTACAACCCAATTGACATGGATAAGGCCAAAGGAAAACAGGCCGAGTTGAAGAAGCTCAGTGAGATACACATGCGCCTAGAAACTTGGCGAAGGGAGCTTCCCAAAGAATTGGAACCCAAAGAGGGCGGATTACCCCATATGCTGGTCATGCAGTGAGTCGCCCAGACGTGTAACATGCCCACTTCACCCCTCACTAATCAAACATAGTATGTTCTTCCAACTGCTGTACATTCATCTCTTTCGCCCATTTCTCAAATACAATCCCAATAATTCGCCCTTGCCTGCTCACGTTTCCCCAAGAAAGCTCTGTACCCAAGCAGCTGGCACGATCTCCAAGCTTCTTCGGCTGTACAAGCGGTCACATGGTTTGAGACAAATTTGTAATATTTGCGTATACATTGCCCATTCAGCATGCACAATACATCTTCTCAATCTGCCTGAAAAAAACGCAAAACGAGACATCATTCATGGAGTCAAGCATTTGGAAGAGATAGCCGAGGGATGGCTCTGCGCTCGTCGCACCCTTGGCATCCTCAGTGTTCTGACTAAGCGCTGGAAGGTAGAACTTCCAGAAGAAGCTCAGCAAGTGTTGGCTCGAACCGACGCCACATACGGGCCATGGAATGAGGTCAGCACTCCCAAATCGAGCCCGCCTGGAACTGTCCCGACCATGGACCAGCAACCATCACCAGCGGATCAAGCTTCCCCCTCATTACAGCCGTACAATATGAATATTGCAAGTATAGCCACTCCACAGTACATCAATAGAGTGGCACATGGAAGAAATTCATCCGTAAGCATTGATCCTTGCTCGCATTCTCCGCCTCCCTCCGATCTCAGCACACTGGCTTACCCGCGCCCTCAGCAACATGCGACACCCCAATCGTCGGTGCTGAACCCTGCAACACCTGCATCGACAAATGCTCGCCAGTCTATTGACGGCAGAAGCACTGCTGGTAATTCGCCCAGTCAAATGTTTGGTGGTGTTGACCAGCTGATGCGTGAAGGCCAAGATTGGATCTTCCGAGATCAAGCCCAACTCGCGACTGGTTTCGATAATTGGGTCCCCAACAACATTGATGACATTGCCTCGTGGTTCGCCAGTACGCAATCCCCCAATCATGGAATTTCAATGGCTTCCAATCTGGCGCCAGGCTTACAAATGAATGGTGGTCCAGTCGGTGGCAACGCTGCGTGCGGTTTCGCAAACCCAAACCCAAACCCAGGTATTAACCCGAATAGCAACGGCGGAAACAATATAAATGGCGTTCCTGACATTACTGGCATCACGGGGTTACAGGGGTTCCAATACGACGAGGGGAGCTGGTATGAGTACCAGTAAGGACTCGCTGATTTTCGTTGGGGCAGATGTATTCTTTGTCTTCTTCTTCATCTTCTTCTTTCTTCCTTTCTTTCTTTTTTATACTTTTTTATTCTTCATTCTTTGTTTATATCTTCTTCTGTTATGATTGCAACGTCACTCGGCACTATACCAATGATTTGATTTTTGTTAATGACAAAGGAATGAATAAAGGCGCATTGGGAAGATCGGGGCATTCTTTTTTTTATGAAGATGTTTTTGTGTGTGTTTTTAGAAGACATGCAATTGAGATTATGCGATTATCTTTCAGACTCGCTTTCAAGGAAGTGAGTGAAAGTGTTTATTTCTTTTTTTTTGGGGCATAGGGGGAAGACATGATAACGCTTTGCTCAGTACCTAGCTACCTACTTAGTGGCTAAAAGAGTAACGGGGTTCGGAAAGGCTGGGATAATGGCACTAGATCAAAGCTGAGGAAACGATTCTTTAAGTCAACTTGTCTGATGAGATTGTCTAAAAGAGGAGAAAAGGAACATTTTTGAGTGTAGAACAAAAAAAAAAGTTCTTTCCATGGATGATTTTACTTATTATGCGTAAGATTCATGGTATGGTAGATTATATACAAGCCTGAAATCTTTTTACAGAATTCAAATTGCGTGTTTGTAAGGGTTGATGAGATCAGTTTGATAGTAGGACATATGGACAAAAAGTTTGTAATGCTGACGACTCGATGATGAAGGAAATGGTTATTCCATGGCATTATACTGGGTCCAAAAGTCGTGGCTGTCTTGTTCTGCTCCAACAAGGTGCTGCATGGCACTCTCAAAGTAGGTGCTTGCTTCGAAGAACTCGGGTGTGTCCGGCCAGGTTGAAAGGTGAGTGAAGGCATGCACATATTCTGGATATTCCATCTCATTGTTGACAATGTATTGCTCCTGTGTCATGTCTTCAGATGCCGAGTCCAGAACTTCACTGTCAGATTCCGTGTCCTGGCGGATGGGCGCAGTGACTTTGGATAATTGGTTGTCAACGATCCAGTCCTTTTTTTTGTGATCATCTTGATTTCTTTTTAAAACAACGGTGTTGTTATCATCAGATTCTCCAGATGGACTTTGTTCCGGGGCTGATTCATTGTTGCAAGTACTCATTCTGTTCCTGGGTGGGTCGAGGCAATTCAGGGCCGCGAAGGATGTTTGAGATTGGAGCACTGGCGACGGCAGCGTTCCAGTTGCTAGAGCAAGCTCCTTGAATACCTTGATGTGCTTTGGTCGCTGTATTACAGGCTGTCTTCGATTTCTTAGTCGCTTGTTGGGAATAGCAGTGGTCTCATCCCCGACAAATCCATCTGCTTCGAAGTGGTACTGTTTTTCTGTGCGCTTCTCCCGTCGAGGTGCCATTGGGATAGCCCTTGGTATTTTGATGAGACGTGGGCGCCCGGTATGAAGTTTGATGTTGGGCTTGCGATGCAATGAATCACGGGATTCCTGAGACTAAAAGTTGTGAGCATCTATATCGAGTGAAGTGGGGTTGAAGAGATCAAGCCGCGTACGTGAGCATAGATCTCAGTTCCTTTAGCTGGGGTCGGTTCAAAATCATTAATTGGATCAGATTCTGTGATAGGGGCAGCAAAGACAATCTCGGCATCCTGCACATCATATCAGATATGCCCATGATTGCCAGGGTCACCTCAGGAATTTCTCACATGGGGATCAGGAAGACCATCTAAAGTTGTGCTGCGCAACACAGCGAGGCCCTTTGTGGATAGACGCCCTTTCCGGTTACCTGGTGTGGAATTGGCTTTGCTGGATAATGATAATTTCTGATTAGTTGGCCATCTCATCAGCTCTGTTTCTGGTCTTGTTAGTGTCGCGTTTTCAAGGCTTTGATTGCCCAATGTTGATTCTTCCTCAGCGCCATGGCTGCTTTCTGTGATTGGTAAAGGGGGAAATTCACGGATGCCAATATGGTGTATCAAAGGAAGCGGGCGGCGCTTGAGGCGTGCAGGACGATGAGGCAGCTCATTCTGGACGACGCGTAGAAATGCCGTCAGTCGCAGAGAGCCACCACAGAAATCAGCATCATCAACCATGGTTAGTGATTCGAACAAGTCATGGTCGTCCTTTGATTTCGACTTTCATTGTCAATGTCACAATGAAGTGCCAAGACATCAATGACGCTAACTATTCGCAGCCTAGTTAACAACACACTGGTCTGCTTCGACATGGCAATGTCGTTTCCGTCAACCCCAACCTGGCCCGCCGGCGAGTCTGGGGTACCCAAAGTCGAGGGGAACGAAAGCTTTGGCCTCCTAGTGGACAAGCTGAGCCAGCAGGTCGCCCTTCTTGTAGTAATTATGCTGCATGATGATCTAACACAACGTTAGATGCTTTGAACATCACATCAAGCTGCCAAATACCTTCGATGACTACCGCAGAAGCCAGCAAGGTTGCGCCCTGCAGCCGTTGGCCCTGTATCTCTCAAACTCGGTGCACCACCCTGCCCTTGTTTGTGCCTTGTTGTAGGTCCAGCCACAGACCTAGTGACTGGTTGCGTTTTGGGCTTCTTCTATTATAGACACTAACAGAACACTGACTCTGCTCCAGGGCTCTGAAAGGCCATTTTTCTGCCTTGGAAGAGGCTAGTGATGAACCGGGTGTAAATGAAGCCAGGGGATATGCGTGCGAATTTGTAGCATGGATGTTCCTCAACAACTTGACCGATAGAGACATCATCGACTTCCTATTAGTGGAATTGCCTACTGTCAGCCCTTCAAGTGGGAGCCGAGTCCCAGAAAACGACACTGGCGACGACATCTCCAATGGTGGTTCCATCTATGCGAGCGAGCAAACCCCTCTTCTGAATGCTTCCACAAGCGACTATTTTGAACCTGATGGGACAATGAATTCAGATGCGCGTTTCAGCTCACTGACATCACAATGCGAAAATCTTAGTGCCCTTGAAATTGCAGCAGTCTCTGGTGCCAAGAAGTTCCTCGGCCAGCGCCCCGTCCAAAAGATAATCAATGGTGTCTGGCGTGGAGACATTGTCTTCTGGGAGACTCTCAGCGTCAATTCAGTCAAAAAGCCGCGAAAATATAATCGTCGCTCTGCTGATCTGTTCTGCCGGTTGCGCGTACCACTGTACCTCAAGGTCTTTGAGACGCTATTTCACTGCATCTTTCTTCTCCTGTATTACACTGTTCTGGTTCACCGTAACGATAAGAAGGTGAATATTCCCGAGATTCTGCTCTATATCTGGATCGCTAGTTTTGCATACGATGAATTCGCGGGTTGGGTAGATGCTGGCCAGACGAGTTTCTACGCATCAGACTTTTGGTGGGGTGAGTGCCGAGTATAGCGTATACGTGGAACAAAGACTGACCTTTTATATAGCTTGGGATATCAGCATCGTAGTCGTGGGTATGATCTTCTGCGTTCTACGTGTAGTCGGGCTGTCCACGGCCAACGCCAATGCGATTGAGTTGGCGTACGATGTTCTCGGCCTTGAAGCGCTCTTCCTTGTACCACGCATATTCTCATTATTAAGTCTGAACCGCTACTTTGGGACGCTGGTGAGTCTCAAACCTCTGGATACTGTTAACGAGTGACAACGCCTGCGGACTCTCTTGTTGAGCTTATGTGTACTTGAAGCTGACCATTATATCAGATACCGTGCTTGAAGGAGATGGTCAGTTATATCCGTCAACTGACTTGCCTTTGAAATAACTCTGACTTGAGAGCAGACCAAAGATTTTATAAAATTCTTGTCGCTAGTAATAATCCTGTATCTGGGTACAATTCACAGCCACAGCACTTTGAGTTGAGTTGACCATTTAGGATTCCTGACAACTTTTGTACTACTTGCTCGCAATAAATTCAAACCAGAGGAGATGGTACGCCGACAGGCTGTAATTGTATTACCGACGCTGATGTACGCCACAGAGCTGGATTCTGATCAAGGTCTTCTTCGGGTATGTGCACTGTGCTCAATGCTCTATTCCTGAGGTTGCTAAGTATCCACATGACAGATCTAGTTACCTTGGGTTCGGTGAGTGGCACATGTCACTGCCTCCATAGAACAGCTGAGCTGACAATGGCACCCTATAGACATTGCAAAAGAAATGTAAGTGATGCCTAGAGAAGAAGATGGCTTTTCACTAATCCTATTATGCATTGCAGATCGCCCTTTTTTGTAAGCTATTGCGAGAAGTATATTTAACAACATTGCTGATTTTGTGCAGGGCCCACCCGTCATGGTTAGCAATTCCACGAGTCAACTCTTCACATGGACCAATTGTTTGCTGATTACTTGTCCAGCTCATTTTCGTCAGCTTGACCAATATTCTACTCATTACCAGTCTGATATCCCTGTTGAGCAACTCACTAAGTAAGGTATGTATAATTTGGGAACATGTTGTTAGACATTTGATTAAGTTTCCGACATTCATGCACTGTATGGTGCACGCCAAGCAGGTTGATGCAGCGGCTCATCCGACCAACACTGCCTCATTTCCTTTGGATGCATCCTGAATTAATCGATGTTGGTCTTGGGGGGTTTTACCTGCTGCCTTTATTGTCCTCGGCGACCAAAAGATTACATGTCATTTGTTGACGACGTGATGCACGACTCCGTTTCTTCGAACAATGCATCCTGCGTATTTTTGAAGTTTTTGGGCCTTGCTAACAAACAACTAGGTTCTTGACCACGCACGCGATGAGTACTTGTTCATGTATGTACGCCAGCCAGCTTTGCATAGTGACTACTGTTGACCGCAGCAAACTTTAGATACTCAGTATATGTGCTTGAAGCGTCCTCGTCCAATAGACTGACGTATTTTCTCCCTCCTCTAGTAAGTGTGCTTGCTTCTCATTTCTAATTTGGGGATGTTGCAACAGGCATTAAGCGCCGGGTATCCGAAAAGACTAGTCGACATAGCCTCGATGAACAACCACAAAGAATTGCTGACGACCAACCACTTGAAAAAATTCCGCATTTCGAGTGGTTTGTTGTCCTGGTGGATTTGTTCCTGGTTGAACGTGGCATTACTGCCGTGGCAGTAGCTGGGTTGCTGCCTAGGCTTCCTTTTCTTCACAAGTTGATTCGAGATGAAGCCGGTGGCACTGCAATGACTGCGAGGCTGACAAGCTTCCAGAACCTCATCCCACTCTGCATCAGACCTCTCCGGCTCTTCTTTCCCTCTGAGAGGCTAAGAAGCGCACGAATTGTGCTGCTCAAAGCCACACACTCGCCATTTGTTCTCGCGATATGGATGTATGAGTACCTTGCCGATTCCCGCAAGCGTGAGTCAAACACCATGTCTTTCAACGGACCCCAAACACCATTGCTGTCTAAAAAGCCACCCCGTTTAGCCGTCAACACGCCCCGCTTGTTGTTGGCAGATTTGGAGGCGGCGCCCAATTCGCCTTCGCCGGGACGGGTGCAACAGACACATCGACCTCAGACAAGAGCGGGAACCAGCGATGGGGACGCCCAACTCAGAACACTAGTTCTGAAGTTGACATGTCAAGTCGAAGAACTCACGGCTGTGGTGTCGCAGCTTCAAGAGCAGCGCGAAGGGAATAGGGCCGCTTGATGGCCGGCGCTTCCAGCCGCGCATGGCATATAGGCATGAGCTGTGCTAAGGCTGGATGGCCACGGCAGTCATTGGATCCAAGGTGAGTGAGTTCAGTCCGTCACTTCACTTCAGCACGCCCAAGCGAATATGGATGCGATCGGAGCACACATGTCATACGGAGGTTGGAATCGTCCGAGCAAACACACGATTCGACGACTGCCAGTGGCGGCAATAGCTACTGGAAGGGATCGGTGCGAGTAGACGACAGTGCTCAATGTAGGATAGTGTTCAAGCCCACCGTTGCAGCAAGGATCTCTGACCACCATGAGCGTCTGGTTGCGCCTCGAGCTACATTCACGGTTCGGCGTAATAAATCTGATTTGTCTTCGGGCCGCTCAGGCCTTTCCCGAGAGCTTGGTTGATGTTCAAGTCCCCCAGCCCGCGCCACCACCCACATTGTGCAGGGGGAGTCTGCATAATGCCCTGCGCTACTGTCTACTCTGACCACTACAAACGGCCCCAGCCCCATGCAGCTAACTGGCGCCTTCGCGGCTGGAGCTCACCATGAGTCCATGACCATGTGCGTTCATGCTGTCCCTGTCTAGTACCATTTAGAAGTCTGCCTCACGGTCAAAAGCCCACTGGTACAAGATTCCGTTTCAAGAGGCACCGCCGCAGCATAGCTAATCAACTTTCTCTCTTGGGAGACTACTACTGAGGCTCACTACACGCGCTACATGGTACAGATATAACCGTGTTGCATCGCCCTGCAGCTTCTGTTTTCACTCACTGTCCCATCTTCTGCCATTATCCATTTCCTCGCCGCAGCCATCCCTTCTACCCTTGATCACTACACTACTCTATTTGCTTGATCAGATAGTTATTCCAGAACAATGCTCTATGCGGACCAACCAACACCACCTTTCAAATCACCCTATCAACAATACGCCTCTCCCAAGATAGCATCCATGTTGGAGTCGTCATATTCTTCACCAGCTCGGCACCATGTCCGATCAAAGTACCCAGACGCCCTTGGGCTCTACGACTATCCTCAACCACTGACACACGGTCTTCCACCCTCTCCACAACCATCAGAGTCCTTTTATGTTCCATTCTCCAGTGGTGTTTCTCCTTTGATGGGCGAGGTAATCGCCGATCCCTGGGCATCTGGAGCATTCGATCATCCAGTCTCGCGTTCGCCCTTACCCTGGGCATCTGGACATACCTCACCACGATCTTCTCTGTCTTCTTGCACACGCGAGATGTCTGTATTCTCACACGAGGGCTCAGAGCACGGATATCCTGCCATCAAAGTTGAATATTCGCCCTGGCCCCAAGAGGTGCGCTTTGGTACAGATGAACCAACCGATATGCAGGGTGTGTCTTCACCACGGCCCACTTCGCTTACAATTGCTCCCTCGAGACTGAATCATGCTGGAATGTTTTCATACGACACCAGCTATGGCGCATCGCCAGTGCCCAAGTATGAAACGGCGTCTGTATACGGCTACGGCGACCAAGACTATGAGCGGGCCCCCTCAGAAGATAGCACAGGCAGTTATCGCTTCAAAGCCCGTTCTACATATTCTACCACGAATGTAACACGAGAACGAGTGAAGAATCGACGACACACGGATCCTGCCAACGCCGCATATCGCTGTCCCCTCTGCCCTGACAAGGGCTTTGCAAGGAGGTACAACTACAACCAACACATGTTGACGCATGATGCATCTCGAAGGAAGGAGAATATTTGCCCATATGTAGGTTGTGGAAAGGAGTTTGTGCGCAAGACGGATCTAGCGCGTCATGATCAAAGTGTGCACAGAAGGGAAAAGCCTTTTCGATGTGGCAGATGTCCACAGGCTTTTTCTCGCAAAGACACCCTCCGCAGGTAAGCACGATTTTTTTTCTTTTTTTTTCTTGTTTTTATTTTTATTTTTTGTTTTTCTGTGGTGCTTGTTTCTAATTGCAATGGTTAGACACGAAGAAGACGGTTGCCGAGGACGCCATCAAGTGCCCGTGACGGATCCTCGAATGCTATCACATTTACGACATGAAGGGTACGCAGCGACTAGGGGGTTGTAGACGCAATTAGTTTGAAATTCCGGTGAAGGTTGATGTACTTGTACAAGTATTAGGGAGTATGCAAGGTGGGGTTTGGGACGGAGCGAACTGTCGGTCTTGTCTGTAAGACTCTGCATTCTCGGCGTTCTGGAGCGGTCCACGCATAGATACTGTAATAGACGGGCTCACGGCAAGGTGTAGAGGCGACCAAGTATCAGTGCGAACTGGGCGCGGCCGTTTGTTTGTTCACATGGAATGGTATTGCATATTGTTGATTGATGAAGTTTGCCCCCTGGTCGGTCAGTGCGTGCGTGTAAGCATTGAGCAACAAGTGCGTGAGTGTGCTAGCTTGGGTCGAAGCGCAGCGACTAATACCTGGCGGCTACGTGGGAAGATGATGCAGTAGGGTAATAGGTATTAAGTCGAGGACCTAACCAGGCTCACCGGTTTTCCATGACATTTTCCGAGCAACCGCGCATCGACCAGGATGCCGCGGGGCCGCAGACTAGGGTGTGACGGTGTGAGTGTAGTTATGCTAGGAGGGGAGGATGAATAGTAGTAGTAGTAGTAGTAGTTAGGTTAGTTGGGGATGGCAGTAGTTACGGAGTAGTTGACTAATAATACAGAGTTGGATATCCAGGTTTTTTTCTTCTTCTTTTTCTTCTTCTTCTTCTTCTTCTTCTTCTTCTTCTTCTTCTTCTTCTTCTTCTTCTTCTTCTTCTTCTTCTTCTTCTTCTTCTTCTTCTTCTTCTTCTTCTTCTTCTTCTTCTTCTTCTTCTTCTTCTTCTTCTTCTTCTTCTTCTTCTTCTTCTTCTTCTTCTTCTTCTTCTTCTTCTTCTTCTTCTTCTTCTTCTTCTTCTTCTTCTTCTTCTTCTTCTTCTTCTTCTTCTTCTTCTTCTTCTTCTTCTTCTTCTTCTTCTTCTTCTTCTTCTTCTTCTTCTTCTTCTTCTTCTTCTTCTTCTTCTTCTTCTTCTTCTTCTTCTTCTTCTTCTTCTTCTTCTTCTTCTACAAACGTTAACTACCAAGTAAATGTTGTATTATAACTATTATTCTCTCCTGCAATAGTGAACTAGTTAGACGCGGATATAATGACAATACAACCAATGACAATACTGTGGGCATGGTTTGGGTATCTGGCTAGGTAGGGCAGATTAGTTACAACGTTACAAACAATAATACAAAACCTTGTAAATTTGGACATGTTGGACAATGGGCATGTCACGGGGTCTGGAAGTACCGGATAAGTTGGGATTTGCTGGCCGGCGCCTATGTAGAAGCCTGTATCTCATATGCATGGCAGATGCATGCGGGTCACACGGAGAGCCCACGTGATTGGCTGCCCTTACGCTTCGTTGCGGCACACGCACTGTCGATGCTTCGTCTTGCTGGCCTATAACATCCTCATGCTTTCCGCTCTTGGGCCAATCTCGCAGACGAGCTCCCTGTCTGTCTCGTGTTTCTCCAGTCTGTCAAGTACTCCGCAAGTTGTTAGGTATTAATTACCTAGTTGGTTGACCTGGCCTTGGGCACATGTGGGCTACCTAACTACCTACCTAGCTCAATGACTTGCATCGCAGCTATTCATAACCTTGGAATGAAATACCACCACACACTGCACTGGTCTTGTTAGCCTCTCTGCCGGTCCATGTACACTGCCCGTAGCGTGTGTGTACGTGTGTTGTGCGGTGGTGGGCGCTTAACCCTTGGATGATGTCTGCCCATCCATGATGCATCATGGCCCCATTGGCAACGGCTGGCGATTGCGTCTGTTGCTCGCGTTAATACCACCTTGATTCGATCGGTTCCAAACTTGCATTGCCCCCACTGCCAACTCGTCCATCCGCCGTCACATGACGGTTCGCAACATGCGGGGCCACCAGGGCCTTCATTTGCATTCATCACCTGCCATGCTGTCTCGTCTCCTTTCGGCTAAGAGGCATAGGCATCACGGCTCATTTCCCCCCTCCCTGCAGCACTGAGCATCCCATCCTATGCATCGAGTACCTACGGAGTACACCCAACCGAATCATAATCATATCGGGCCGGTTGATGATCCGCCAGCCCCAGGGGCCAGGAGTCCAGGAGTCCAGGACACTCGCCATCGGAAACAGTCGCCAACACATAGTTTCGCAAACGTTGCCCTAGACTGTAGTGACATAAGCAGTACAGCGACGTCGCGTAGTATCTGCCCCACGCTGCTGCTGTCCACTAACCATGTCTGTTACATCCATGTGTAGCTACCACGACCGAATAAGAGCGCCAGAATGAAAGATCCTCTCGCAGTCCAAGTACTAGGTAATTCTGTACCAAACATGGTTGGAAATGAAATGTGTCTGACCCTCCACCAGGTTACTTGCGAGCTGCATGAGCCAAGCGTACCTATGCCCACCACCCCTTTTCCCTTTCCTCTTGCTCTGATTATGAGTTGACACTGGTCTTACGTGTTCCCACGGCCAATCCTTGCCATGATTTAGCCAACTGAAGCAGTTTTTTTTCTTTTCCTTTTTTGTTTTCTCAGAAAATACCTAGCACTCTTTGGCAAAGCCCTCGTGGCTGCTGATGCCTGGAAATCCGCTCACACGGTTTTGGGGACAGGACCGTGGCAATGCCACGTGAATGCAGTGTAACGCTTTGTGGCGCAGAGGGAAGAGAAGGTTCTGTTGCACAAGGAAGCATTTAAGCACTCAAGCCGCAAGCGCTTTTATCGAGCAGATAGCCGCGATGCGTCTGTAGATTCTAGAATGTATACATACATACAATCTATGTATGTACGTGCAATCCTGGCGGTTATGATGTATAGCGTCTCCAAGCGTCAGGCTAAACGCCCACCAAAGTTTGGCGAATCAACCATCTAGATCATGGCCGGTCTTGGTCTCTTATTGACCAGATCTCAACAAGGGCTCTCCACTTGGCGTTTACAAACTCTCTCTCTGTACATAGCCGCGATTTGGCGCAAGCGATACAAGCGATTTGCGCTACAAGCGATTTGCGCTACAGTCGGCAAGTCTGCAGCTAAAAACAACGTCACAAGCCCTTGCAAGTATTAATGCCACTACTCGTGCCTAACAAATGTTAAAAAGAAAGAATGCGCTCGAGTACATCAAAGGTAGGTATAGGTATGCAACTTCATGAGTACTCCATCACGCACGAATTATTGCATTGCCTGGTGCATATACGACTTTGCTTAGATAACTGTGCAGGTGTTCCATCCAATAGAGCCACACACACACACACACACACATGCTGTAGTAATCATAGCACTTGTTGCACTGCCACTCGTTTCCGTCTTTTGTGTGTGAGCATTTGGCTTGGATGCTCGGCTTCGGCTGGACAGGAACGGCACAAACTCGGCAGAATTACCAAGCGAGACTACCTATGTTACAATGTACATAGCTACCTACCTACCAGCACAAAACAAAAACAACGGGATAAGGTTAGTTCTACCGTCCTTGCGTTCGACGAGAAGACGGTAGAAGTCGTGTCCAATAACTCCCATGGAGAATGCTGCCCGGGTATCGACTCTCTCCTACCCTGTGTGTACTCATGCAAAGTCAGCCATCCATCCCGGCTCATTATCCTGGGGCGGGCCAACGACTCAGTGTCTACAGAGAGAGTACTCCGTATTGACTTCTCTTTTCGAGTGTCGTGGCGCGCTTCCCCGCTTCGCCGTCACATTACACATGTTCGCACCATCCGGCCATGACGACAAACTCGGCCAGATGCCGACAGCCCCCCTGGCTTCATAAGCGTCCCGGCGTCAATGAATTTGACGCCTCGAATCCAGGAGACTGGATAAGGCGTCCCACGACTGATTTAAGTTTGATAGCCATTCACATGGCCAAAAAGAATCATTTCAAATATATATATTCATCAGGAGTCTGGACGAATTTCAATGCGTCACTTTGTACCGAGTACAATTCTTTTGTCCTCGATGATGGGGAAAGCCATGTATGTCGATAGTACAGAGGCTTCATATTACGATGTGATTCGCGTTTTCAGAGAGTAATTCCAGGGAGCTGGTAAATGAGTGAAGACCGCCTTGGTAGCTCCGCTTGGCCGTCTACTATTGGTGTAGCTCTCGAGTTTCGACGCGCGAAAGCCGCAATCCGGTCATTCACCTGCCCCATTTCTCTCTAAGCAAGACAGCGCAGACGCATAAACTCGTACGAGCAGTGGGGTCGTGAAGCGAATCATGCTCTCTCCCATATGCCAGTCTTTTACGACTGGTATGTAATTACTTGTAGATATCCCACCTCTTCGGTTTTGGCGTGTATTATCCGACTACATCCCTACCATTGCCCAATTCCAGCAAGCGTTTTCGCTTGCGATAGTCTTGCGCGTTTGGCTGGCTATGTTCGTTCTGAAGAGGTGGCGATGCAGTCAAGTGTTTGGTGGATTCCAACCTGTGGTGAAAAGACACAAAATTTGAAATGCTAAGCTGACCCCACCGTCAACTGACGCAGGTCGTCAGACGACCAGGCAGTCAAACCTCAACGGTGAGATGCCCTCAGTTCCTTCAGATTACGCAGGGCATTTCCCAAAGGAGCCGTGTCTTCTTCACCTGAGAGCAATCGAGCTTCATACAGCTATGTTGTTGTTGTTTTTGCAAGAGACTGTTACAATAATAGATCTGCTAAAGAACCCAGTCTAAAACAGCCTGCATGAGTCCCGTTACTTTCTCAATCCTACAAACACGCCCAACATGTGCTAATTTTGCCAACCTTGGAAACCTTGCAGAGCCAACGTGGCATAGTTGACCATGCATTGCTAAAAAAATAATGGTCAGAATTTCAAATCATCCCAAATTGCCTTGAAACCGTTGCACGCTATCCCATTTCATCCTCCTAGGGATTATAAGGCGCAATTTTCATCCTCTCGTGGCGGCAGATTAGGCGCCGGGCAACATTTGGCACGTGGGATCAGCAAACGCCCTGCATAAATGCCATAAAATGCCAGCACACGATTGCTCAGCGTTGTATATTTCCATTACACCTAGGGCAAGTTCATGAGGCAATTCAAACTAAAAATAAAAATAACGGAGCTTGTGTAGTTACGCATATACCAATTAATGGCCGCAAAATAGCACTTCCAAGGTTGGGCTCAACTTCAGTGCACGCCGGCCAGCCGCTATGCGTGGCTTCAGGCCCCGAGGATCTTCCAACCGATGTCGATCCATTGAGATTTCCCCTCTCAATATTATGACAAGAGACAACTGGCTCGCTTGCCCTTGTTTGACGTTCCAAGACAATAATCGCTCCGACACGCTAGCAATTGAGTAATACCTACCACCCACCACCCTACCTACACATCATGGTGGGTGGGTCGACTCCTTTGAAAGATGGCTGTATCAAGAAGCATGAAGGTGAAGGGTGACTTAGATCTATCAAGCTGTGCTGAGTCGACGTGTAGGTAAGCATCTGCGCCTTGCGGCTAAAACTGCTGTGTTGCTGGCACACCTTACCCCGTAGTTGACTGTTCCGTCCCGCGCGGATAACTATGACTGCACAGCGGCAGAGACCGGTCAAGGTAACTACCACATATCGGTGTCTCTGGCCGCACCAGGTAATGCAATCATTCGTGTCTGACAATATGTATTATGAGCAGACGACTACTTTGTACAAAGGAAGAACTCTCAATTTTACAAGTCTTTTTAATGTACCTACCTAGAAGACCCTCGGGTTATGTACTATAACGTTTTGGATGAAGAATGTGCGAAGTGTCAATAATAGCTGACAAGATATTATCCAAGTAGCAACCTCATACAAAATGTACACGCGCTTCTAAGCATTTGCCGTAGCGCAGCTTGGTTTGGCCCCATGGTCCAACTTCCAACACATGTTCTAGCTATTTTCATATCAAAATGTCCCCGTCTAGTCTCTACCAAGCCCTGTCAGAACAAGCCCAAGAACGCCTCCAACCATGCAGCCTATGCCATGAACTCAAAAACCCCATCCCTAAGCCCAGCATTCCAACCACATGGATTGCGCCCCAATGTAGCATCATCGACCATCTTCCCAAGCGTTTCAGATCCATCGCAACGAAACATACCCCACAGGTTGGGGCGAACATGACACCTCGGGGTCGCAAATCCTTTGTTGTCTGACATCTCATGTCCACAGCCCTACCTAACATCCGCCCACCAGGAAAAAAACTAGCCAGCAAATGAACATGCATTGCTGAAAATGTACCAATCATCTAGGCATAACTGGTAATCCACTTGATTCGACTCGGATACTACGCCCAATACGAAGTATACCCCATGGCTACCTACCTACCTAACACAGGCGCGCGTATCAATCATACCAACCAACTAACCAGCACCATCATCTACCAACGTTACATCAAACAACAAGCAACATCCATCCATTTCATCCACGGTCAGACTCCACGCACCCTGAACCCTTGTTACCTACATCGTCATTGCGCTTGCATAGTTAACTATGCGACAAGTGTGCCTGGCCGCAACTATAGTAGCTTAGTTGACGTTGACATTTTTGCACGCGTAGGCTTTGCCTCATGCCCAAGCGTGGCGCGTATTAGTTAGTTGGCCGTAGTTAGCCTGTATCAGCAAGGCTGCATACAAGGCTGTATTACTGTACTAATTACTGTCCAAGTAACTATCCATTAGTTAGGCCTTCCATCCACACCCAACGGCTGGACTAGTCTCTTTGCAGTAGAGTGCTGATGAACGCAAGGCTACAGTATTTTTTTTCTCTTCTTTTCGACCCAGAGTGAGTCGGATGGATGGTGTGTGATTTCGAGACAATGGAAATTGAAATGGTAAGATAAATTATGGATTTTTTTTTGGGGG
>SSBG01000024.1:49970-116547 GCA_028220655.1 Shiraia bambusicola | reverse complement strand
AGTACGGAGGTGCGTCAGGCCTCAAAAGTCTTCTGGCTCGTGCGCTCGTATTTCGGGAGGGTCCCCCACACAGAATTGACCTGGCCAAATCACGTGCCTTTCTCCCTTCACTGTACTCTGAGTCCTCTGCCTCCTCTGACTCCTCTGATGTAGGTAATTGGAGGCTCAACAGGCCAGTATTTGGAGATTTCAGAGATGATATGACATGGAGTGAGCTAGAAGATTTTGAGGCTGAATACAGTGACAAAGATGACGACGAGGGCACGGATGCTGATGCTGAGGGAGATACAGATGATTGTATAGACTATTAGCTTTTTTTTGATCCCCCAAACGTTCACATAGGAGCTGTTTTGGTGTAGTTCTGATGGTTGATTCACCCTACTTAATATCCCCGCACAGGCCATGGGCACCTCGGCCGAAATACGAGCGCACGAGCCAGAAGACTTTTGAGGCCTGACGCACCTCCGTAGTACTTGAGTGATCACCCCTTTGTCGTATCAACAAATACTGTAGCCAATACTATCAATTTATATGGCCTTTACTTGTTTTCAACAACATAACAAAACATCGAATAATCAACTCCTGTTAGAAATGCATGTATATTTTCCGTAGTAAAGCTTTGCACTCACAAAGTAAAAGCGAACACTTCGTTATACAAGAAAAGAAAAAGCATGGATACATCATGTAAGAAAGGAAAAAAAAAAACATCCAGCGAACTCCCAGGCAGTTAGGTACCTCGAGATGGTGCCTTCTGGGCTCGAATAGACCTCACCAGCTTTCCATTACGCGTAAAGAATAGGGTTCAAGTGTTGTCAACACTTTACTCTTACTAGATAATGTGGCGAACATGCCAATATGCGTGTCTCTGAAATTTGTGTATTAGAGACGGGGCTAACTGTATAGAAAGTGCTATCGGAAATGCCTAGAATGTATATAGAACCTTGTGCTTTATCGGAACCAAATTCATCCCCACCAGCATTATTTAGGATGATTAACACGTGTGCACGTATACATATAGCAATTCAACTTTTATCCGTGCTACCATCTTCAAAACTACTTCCATCCCTAAAGTCCAACCTCACCTAAGCCATCTCAAATCAAGCCCAAAGTTCCCGTATTATTGACCTCGACATCTATGCAAGTTGAAAAAAAAAAAAGTCAGCAACCACAATTATCTCCAACGTTATATAACCAGCAGCATGATATAAACTTACACGTTGTGCCCGGTGGGTCAAGCAATCTAAGTGCATCTTCCCGACCCTGCTGCTCCATGGCTGCCTGTGCATGAGCCGCATCCAACATTTCCTGTGGATCTCCCCCCTCTCCTCCTCCGCTAAAGTCCCCACCGTCACCAACGCTGTCCGCTCCGTCAAAGATGCCTCCGTCCATGGCATCGGCTCCCAGCGCCAGGGCACCAATGGCTGCCACACCGATCACCGCTCTCTTGCCCCACTTTCTCCAGTCAGTAGGATTGGGATTCGTGCCTGGCGCCGTATTGCCGGGTGCGGATCGGGAGGCTGTAGCGCTCTTCTGGAACTGTGTGAATTTGGATGACATTTTGCCCATCATGCTCCCGCCCGTCACTGAAGATTTACGAAAATCCCATGACTGTCCATATGCCTGTGGCTGTTGGTAGCTGTTAAACTGTGGCTGTGGCTGTGGCTGTGGCTGTGGCTGTGGCTGTGGCTGGTTTAGAAAAGGCTGAGTGTGGGTATTACCAGGTTGCTGCTGATACTGCGGTTGCTGTTGTGGATGTGGCGTAGCTTGAGCATTACGGAATTGCTGGTGGGGACTCTGCTGCTGCTGTTGTTGTTGATAAGGCTGTTGGCTGGAAGAAGCTTGAACGTAAGTATTATTGAATTGCTGCTGTGGATGTGGTGTAGCTTGAGAATTATTGAATTGCTGGTGGGGACTCTGCTGCTGCTGCTGCTGTTGATAAGGCTGTTGGCTGGGGGAAGCTTGAACGTAAGTATCATTGAATTGCTGCGGTGATTGCTGTTGGTGGTATTGTTGTGGCTGTTGCGGCTGTTGTGGCTCATACTGTTCTGCACGGGGCTGGACAAATTTCTGCGGGTAGTGATTCTGTATTGGAGCGACTGGAGCTACTCGGGCGTTGCCGTTCACGTTCGGTTGAGTATAATAGTTGGGTTGTTGTTGAGGCGAAGACATTGCCTGGCTGTTGGGTAGTTGTGAACTGGTAACGTAATTTGCCTGAGTCTGGGGGAAAGCTTGTTGAGAAGAAGAACCAAGTTGCCGATCTTGTTGCGAATCAGGTGTTGCCGGATACTGCTGCTGTTGCTGTGTAGAGACTGGTATAGTTGGAAAGCACCCATTGCTCACTTGAGGTGGCGGAGTCAAATATCCGGGAATGGGCGGTTGCGAAGCCCGATTTGGTACTGGCTTTCTCAGAGGGACATTGGCAGCAGGTTGTGCTGGTATACCCTGCTGCAAGGCTGGCGAGGTCCAAGTACGTTCTTTTGTGATGAAATTGAAATAGAAACTGGTATATCTCGAATAAGCGTCCGCTTGTTTGTATACGACTCTGAGCGAACCCACTATCTTGCATGCTCAACACTCCATTCGGCTTTCCAGCCATAGGGTAGAACTACATTTCCCGATGCGCCCGAAGTTAGTGGTAGTACAGGTTGGTAGTTCATGCTGTTCATCGTGTACAGGGTGAGAAAATGCGTTGGAAAGTGATAGCCAACTATCTGGGCATATGTTCAGGTATTAATTGGCAGTTATGATGCATATCGACTCACCGAAGAGGGATCAGGCGACTTTTATTCACCCATCTGTACTGAACTGTCGTCCTGAGGCTGAGGTCTTGGCCAGAATGCCTAGAACATGAGCAACCTCGATAGGGAAGACTTAGACGAAGGCTGGGATTAGGTTTGCCTACTCACGACCAGTTTCGCGAGATTTGAGCTGAAGGCTGAAGGCTGAGTACCTAGTTAGCGTCGGACAATGCCCGTTGATGCAGCACAATTACGAAGTTTTTTGGACCATACTGTGCATCATGAGCAAATGTAACCGGCAATCCAGGCAACGAGGCATTATGTGCTGTTTTCAATTGTACTATTGGGGTATCATATTCAGGTACTTTGGCCTAGTATATTCCAATCCTTGCACAGAAAAAATGCCAATCATAACATCGTACAGAGGGCTAGCATGGCCAAGAGGGACAGAAAAAAAAAACGCGACGAACCACCCTCCCCCCCCTAAAATGTTTCCGTGAAGGAAAAACAAGGCGCCTTGAGAAATCAAGCAGCTCAATATGTAGTACAGAAGGCCACGATGCAGCGCTAGCGAGCGCATTCGTTTGAGTTGACTACTCAATAGTAATACACAAGTGAGAGAAAATAAGCAATGTGGCTGTGTGAAGACAAGAAATTGAACCTGCAGATTGTTCAGTAGAAATGCTGTCCGCCATACCCATTCATACCGCTCATAGGCGGTTGCAGCAGTGATGGTGGCTGCTGTTGCTGGACAATATTCGCAGGAACATAATGTGTTTGGTATGGATGCTGTGGCATGTTGAAGTCGGCTACAAGAAGCGGATTTCCAAACGCAGGGGGACGTCTTGGTTGAATAATGGGAGGTGGCAAAGAAGTTGATGACACTTGCTGAACGACAACTCTGTTTTGATGGAGTGGCTGCTGTTGGTAAGCCATATCCGTATCTTGTGCCTGGCCATTTGCTTGCTGTTGCTGCTCTTGCGTCTGGGCAGTCTCCCAGCCCCATCGCTGTTTCAATTCGGTATTGACGAAGCCGATGCGCCATCCTGTTTCTTGGCGAATCTTATCGAAGATTTGAAGAACCTCTTCCTGTTCTCTGTGATCCGAGAGGCATTCTGCGGCAATAGCAAGTGACCGAAGAGCAACACTTGCAACACCACGGTCCTTGACATGTGCGCTAATGCCACAGATAAATTTTGAGTTTTGTTCGAGCATAGCCCACATCTCGGGGTCGTTTGATCCTTGGAGTGGGTTTATTTGTGCGAGCAAAACGAGACAAGTGTGGTAGAATAATCTTGCCACGATTGATGCTCTCTTCACTAACCACACTTCTGGAAAAGCAGATCCGGATATCGTCTGGCCTGGATATAGATAGGCCATGGGGTGCATGGTCCTGGGTATGTTTTCGTTCCACCTATCCGTCATTTCCTTCAGGCGTGACCATTCAGCATGCCGTTCTTGTAGGGTTTGCCGGGCGATGTCTGCGTTGCGAGGAATGGAGGCGCGGAAATTGCATGTTCTCGCCACGATATACAATATGCGGTGCGTCCAAATCTCTTCCTTGCCCGACTCGGTTTCGGGGACAAAGTCCATTTCAATGCCCCAACCGTCAGGATCCCAAGCCACCTGCCAGTTGAAGTGAAGACAGCTGAGGATTTCCATGCCGACATTGAGCCAGAAGCATGCAGCTCCTATACCAGTGGATCGTGCGTTCCAGCGACATTCTTTAATCAGTGCACGGGCGCCAGCAATATGATTCATGCGCTGCAGAGCTCTTTCGCCCATGATCTCATACACATTGAGTATGACGGCTGTTGTCGCGCACAGTATGGTGTCTCGGTCGGGGTCTTGTAAAGACTGCAGCAAGTCTCGAGTCGCAATGTCATAGTAGTGCAGCGCCTTGTCTTCGCTGTACTTTGGATTGACCAGAGCAAGATGGCGCGCACCACATGCGAGGAAGGCATTGAGCAGCATGGGCTCGTTCAAGGCGTGAAAGGGAAGCAGGCGTGAAAAGTGCTTGTGGGCGTCCATGCTGTCCATCCATATGCCGATTTCCTCGACAAAAACCTGCATGTACAGCACCTCTTCTTGAGACTTGAGATAGTCGCGTGTGGGCGGCGGGGCGGGACTGGCCGACGAGTGTTCAATGGGATAGGGCGACGGGATGGGATTGGAGAAGCTCGTGCCTGAGACGGTCAGCAAGCGAAGGCCTTGAGGAGCCAGGCTGTTGGCTATGCTAGCCTTGGGTCTAACGTACGGGCGCGTGAGTGCTGTAATTGTGAATGGGGTTGGGGTTGGGGTGGTCGTTGATGGTCGTAGTTGTTGTTTTTGTTGTTGTTGTTGTTGTTGTTGTTGTTGTTGTTGTTGTTGTTGTTGCTGTTGTTGCTGTTGTTGCTGCTGTTGTAGCTGTGCTGCTGGGCCACCTGCGGGTAGGGTTCTGGCACCATGCCTTGTATAGAGGGGAGATGCTGGCGAGCTGCAGCTGGAGGATGGGGAGGATGATGAGGGGGAAGATGAGGAGGAGGAGGAGGAGGAGGAGGAGCTGCTGCTGCTGGAGCTGGAGGAGCTGGAGGGCCCATTTCGAAGCCATTGTTGCTCAAGGGGCCATGTGTGTCCATGTCCTCGACAGGGTACATTTCTCGGCCGCCCACATACTCGCCGGCGATGATTCTCGACTCGTCTTGGAAGGCAATGCAGTAGTCGTTGCCTTTGGGGATGAGATAGGCCTTTTTTTCGCACGTCGTGTCAAGGAAGTTGAGTTTCTTGCCCCAGTTGCACTCGCGCTGCGACTTTGCGCAGTTGTTACACGTGGGTTTGGTCTCGTCGCACTTGAGATGGCGCTCTCTGCAGGTCAAGCAGCCGGTGCGGGTGCGCTTGGGCTTGCCGTCGGGGGTTGCGTCACCCTCGCGCTTCTTGGGCGGCGCTGTTCTCCCAGGCGATGGGGCGCTGGGTGGTGGTGGTGGTGGTGGTGGTGGTGGTGGTGGTGGTGGTGGTGGTGGTGTCATTGTGCTGGCCATGTTGTTGTCGCCTTGCTGCTCCATTGCCACCTGCACCCAGCCTGCTCGGCGCACTCTCTCCACCGCCCTACCACTCGCTGCCACTACCAAATGCGCCACCTGCCCGTCGATACCTGCTGCTGTTGCTGCTGCTGCGAGCCGCCTCCAGTGTAGGTAGTACTTGGTATCGTGACGGGTACCCAGGTAGGTAGTTGGTAGCAGCAGGGAGTGCCTGGCCTAACTACTAGGCGCCCAGTCTCGACACAGTGTCAAGGCGACTAAAAGAAGGTGAAGAAGAAGAAGAAGAAGGTGAAGAAGAAAAAGAAGAAGAAGAAGAAGAAGAAGAAAAAAAGGAAAAAGAAGAAGAAGAAGATGGGGAAACAAAATCAACACACCCAAACGAGTGGCGAGATGGGATCAACGAGGACATGTATGCACATATATATGTACCTCGTACCTCGTACCTAGGGGACAGACTGGCAAAAGCTGGAAAAATATCGAGTCTCTTGGCCGGCTGGTTTGCGCTAATAGCAGCAATGACGAAGGAGAGAGGATGAGGACGCTGTTCAGCTGAGATGGGAATCATGACATGCACCAATGACTACTAGGTACCTACCTACCTACCTATGACCTGCTAATTAACGAAGAGGTACCTACTATGTAGTATTCTGGTGCAACGAGTGCATCGGCTGGGAACAAGCAAAAGAGTTCATTCAATATTATTAGGTGCATTATCATAGCCAACTTTGTAATCGCCAATACAAAACTTAATTGCCATGGGCCACACTACCTAGATTATCGATTGCCCATGCTCCAATGTCCCAGCACAGTAGCGAGCTGCAAGGCGCATAATCTACTCGGTATAGCTATCTCATCAACCCAAAAGATGCCATTCAGCACGACCACCTGCATTCTCATCACAGCCTTGGCCTTGAGACATGGACAGTGAGCGCCAGACGACCACTCTTCCCCCCGCCCAGCCCAGCTATATCCTTCGAGGCCATGTCTCCCAGATACACAAGGTCCAATTCGTGCGCCAAAACACTCGTCTTCTTACCGGCGATGCTGATGGCTGGATCGTCTATTGGAAGCTCGAATCCAAACGTGCCTTGGCAGTCTGGAAAGCACATGATGCCGCCATCCTAGGCACCGCTGAATGGGGACGCCATAACTTCATTACGTGAGTGTTTCTTGGTTCCTGCGCTTCCAATCTAGTTATCATTGACTCAGCGCTGGTTCAAACGTTGTCAATGTATAACTAGGTAGTAGTTAATTAATACTCGCTTATTCCTGCCCTTTGGGGAACCTTTCTTTTTTGCATGCACATGAACAACTCCTCCACCACCACCACCACCACCACCACCACCACGACGTCCGTGTCTCGGGTCATTTGCATTTACTGACATACTCTGTCACGCTTCTAGTCACGGCCGCGACAACAACCTCCGAATATGGCAGCTGCGTCCATCAGACGAACCTGCCTTGTCCACCACATTGCCGGCTGAAAATCCAAGTCCACAACAACCAAAGCCATGGCTGCTGCATACACTGCCGGTGAACACATTAAACTTTTGCGCCTTCTCCATGTGCCCAGCCAATCTGGGGAGTCGTCCCTCAACCCTTGGCCAAGACTTGAAATCTGCCTTGGAGAAATCTATCCTAGTGGCAGTGCCAGCAAGAGACGACAAGAAGATTGAGCTGTATCAGTTCCCCGACGAGAGACTGAGGTTTGTAATCCCGCGAGTTGAACAAGTAGACACGGGTAAGTTCAGTGTGAGCTCTATGTAGACCATTCCACAATGACAAACATGGCTGATGATGTAGACAGGAATGGTCATGGCTGTAAAACTTGTCCATCACTCTGCATCCAGCAGCATTTTAGTTCTTGCTGGCTATGAAGGGGGCACAACAGCAGTCCATCGTCTACCCCAAGACACTAGTTCCGCTCTCCAGCCAGCCGAGCTCGTGTATCTAAGCAAGCCACACACACAGCCCATTTTATCTCTTGACATTTCACTCGGAGCGAACACCTACTTTACATCATCGGCAGACGCTACGATTGCTGCCCATCGTATTCCCCACCTGTCGCGTCTATTTGAGTCAAGAGAAGATGAAGCTGTATCCATCAGTTCTGTCAAAGACGAGGAACTGTACCCATCAGAACAGGGCTCGTCCAAGGGAGAAATTTCTTCGGCTCACTTTTCAGAGCCATCAATTGCACGGGTAGATGACGCATCAAACGCTTCATCAGAACCACTTGACATTTCGAAGAAGCCCATACCACTCACTCCCTCGGGCTCTTCACTCCCCTTCGCCAAGCGACCTATACCGACAGCAAGCTCCCAAGCTGCCGGGCTGTCCTCGCTCCTATCTTCCACCAAGTCCAAAGTTGACACTCCAGCACCAGCACCAGCACCTTCGACCCCAGCACCTACAGTGACCCTTCAACCACCTTGCAAAACCACAAACACCAAACACGCCGGCCAACAGTCCTTGCGCGTGCGATCCGACGGCCGTCTTCTCGTAACAGGAGGCTGGGACAGCCGGGTGCGCATCTATAGTGCCAAAACCTTGAAAGAAGTTGCAGTGCTAAAGTGGCACAAGGAAGGCGTATATGCGGTTGATTTTGCAGACATGTTGGAACCAAAGCAATTCCTCCAAGACGCCCAAGTGGACATTGTGAAAAGAGAAACCGGCTTGGGAAAATTACAGCGGCAGCGAGAAGAGATGGTGCAGCTTGGGCATTGGGTTGCTGCAGGAGCAAAGGATGGAAAGATTAGCTTGTGGGAGGTTTTTTGAAAGTGCTTGTCTACCACAGCAAGCTTTGTAGGGACCACTTGGTTCGGCATAGACAGTATTAATATCACTCGTCAACATGCCTTACCTACCTAACCTAGCTAACTCCATTCCCCCCCTCCTTACCACTTCATCTCTTGACAACATTCCATTTTACAACCTCGCCAGACTTCCCCTCTTCCTCCTGGCCTTACCCTGTGCTTCCACCTTATCGCTCTCAGCCTTGTCCCCTGCCCCCACAGGAGCGTCCTGCCATAATGACGCGCCAACCAAATCCGCCAGATGCAACACCCGACTTTGCACGGTCGCGCCATCTCTCCTGTTCTTGCCCTCCCTTCTACTCGAGCTGATGCATTCTGCAAATCGCCACAACGGGCCGTCCGCGATAATCCCTTTGCTACCGCGTACAGGCGTCCACTCTGCCGCTAGGCGAATACTAGCTGGTACCTTGGAATCTTTGGACTTGGTCACAAGAACCATGCCTTCTTCCTGGAAGCCTGTATATGCATTCTTGAGCGTTTCCTTGTTTACGGCTTCAAAATACGACAGGTCGCCCTGGTGATAGAGCGTTTTGCCAAATAGTTGAGCGCGGTCTTGGACCTTTTTCAAATCGAGTTTGGTCGGTTGGGACGTGGTGTAGCCAAGGGGTGGAGTGAGCATCATCAAGCTCATCGCTCCTAGCCATGCCGCCTCGATAAAGGGCCAAATGAGGAAACAGTAGAAATCAAAATTCTCCCGTCCTCTCTCGCGTTCTGCGGGGCTGAGCTCTATCCAATCAATCTGGTCATCTCCATTGGAATTCTTGGAGCGGGTGATCTCAATGACCTCATCCGCTTCGAGGCCTTCGAGTGTCTTGTTCAGATTGTGGTCTAGACCTTCTGTAGGGAAGATAAACTCGCCCCGGAAGAGTTGCGAGAGGAACGAAACCTGTGCATGCAAATCTGTGTACGTCATGCGCTGGTACTCTGGCCCGCCGCCCTTTTTAACGTGTGTATAGAGAGCAGCCGATACAAGGGACTGGAGGATGAAGAGGTGGATGGTCATGTTGCGGTAAAAGGAGAGTTGAAATCTGCAGTATCGATTAGTGTCCAATGCGCAATGCAGTGTGTATAATCATCACGATCTATAGAACTGACCTGTCAACAGCGTAGTAAGTGTCCTCGGGCAGGCCAGGAACCAATCCCACCAACCCCGGCCCAAGTACTTCGAGTGCTCGATCAACTACTACGCTGATGGGCAAGTTGCCAAAATGCGCGACTCTGCCGCCCTGTGCACGTACTCTCTCACCAAGCCATTCTACCCTTCTGATCATTTCAGACTTGCCAACGCCTCTTCCTCTTAGCGTAAGCAGAATGGTACCAACTAGGGCAGTCGGCATAACTACAGAAACGTCATTAATCTCGGAGAGAACCTTGTAGCCGAGCGTCCTCAACAGCTTTATCCTGTCCTCTTTGGTGTCTAGCTGTTGCGGAAGTTTAGTAAATCGTTCTCGCTGCTGACTGATAAAGGTACGCAGAGACCACGGCTCGTGGAAGCGCACATCTACACGGCCGAGCTTGAGAGACAGAACAGAAGAAGCAGAAAGAAACCCCATGAGGTTTTCCTTTGGTTTCGGTTGACCGAGTAATTCGCTAATATATGAACTGTCCAGAGTCAATACTCTTGTTCGATCACACAAGGGGGCATATATGATATACATACTCAACCTCGATGACTTTGTCATACTGAGTGGATACTGGGCAGATGATGGCATCATCGACTCTGCCACTCGCGACGCTATCCAGCATGTAGCTTAAGATACCAAACTTGGGCGGTAGGAGTTTGCCGGTTCGGCTCCTGCCGCCTTCTACAAAGCATTCGAGATTGTAGCCATGTTGAAGCAGGGTGTCAATGTATGACTGTACCAAAGTAATGTACAGCTGATCATCTCCAAAGCTCCGCCTTATCCACATGGCGCCCGCGTGCTGCAGAAATGCTCCAACGCCGGGAAAATTCAAGTTATCACCAGCCACGACTGTAGGCAATGCGAGGCCAAGTCGGTAGCAAATAATCTGTAGCGAGACGTAGTCGACGTGCGAGCGATGGCAGGGTAGAAAGATGATGGAGTGCTTGTCCCGCGCTGCCTTTTCTGCGACAGCACGCAAGCGCAGCACCTCTTCACTGGACACGTGAACGCCTTGGTGGTAGGCTCGGGTCAAGAGCTGCGTGGCAAGATAATAGGCACCTCTGATGAAGCGCTTGCTTTCCATTTTGCAAATCATGTTGTCTGTCCATGTCTCGCTGACTTCCATGAGCGACTCCTCAATCTGCCTCCTCCGCTGGGCCTTGGTGTCGTCACCTGCACCAGTCCGGTCCTGTCCATGTTGGCTCAACAGGCCTTCTCTGGCCTCGACCTCGACGCGCTTCGAGGCCAGTTCACCGACTCTGGCAACAAGTATGGGGTTGCTCAGGACGCGGGCCTTCATGTCCTCGCTGAAGCCGGGATAGAACTCGGGTTGTCCAATGTGATTGTCGAACGAGCGCCATCCAGTGCCGGAGAAATGCAGTGATACTTCGCGAATAAAGTCGAGCGGCGACGAGCGAAAGCGCGCCATGCTGCTGATGACTTCGCGATCGGCGGCTTCATTGTAGCCAGCAGCATGCAGGTAGACGCGGTCGTCGGCGGTAATACTGAGGTCTGGCGCCTGTTCAGCCGTCGAAGAAGAAGGACTCGGGCTGCGAACACTCTTGGACGACATGGTGGGATGTTATTATGTGCCAATATAGATAGCGATATGGATGGCCTCTCTTGTTGTCTTGATTGTGTTCGCTATACACCTCCTCTTTTCAGTTGGTGTGCTGCATTGGCGATGGATTGACTACTCCATACAGCTATACAGACAGTCAAGAAATGGCATGGCATGGTATCGTCGACAGGAGCGCGCAGGGTTACTCTTTTGAAGCTTCCGGCTAACTGCCTAATAATTAATAATTACCTAACTAACTAGTGAACTAACTAGTTAAGAAGCTTGCAGTCTTGTCATTGCCTGTCACATGCCTCGGCTGCTTGTAGGGGGGGAGTCCTCTAATTAAGCCACAGATTAAATTACCTACCTTATCGCATTGTCCATCCATAATACTCCGTAGATACTTATAGGTCCCTATACTCCATAACTATTAGTTATATATAATACTAATTAACTACCTAGTATGCCATTGTCAACATGCCATTGCCAACACCTAGGCTTCCTTCTCCCTTCCACCCAGAAATCAGTAACCAGGTAATCAGTACTAGGTTTAAAGACAAGGACACCTGACTGCCTCAGTGCTTTTAATAACAGGTAGGTATTAGTTATCATGCACGAACCAATCCCAGCTACGCTGAATAACTACATCTTATACCGAGTAATTAGGTACCTAGCTACCCAGGTAGGTACCTACACCTGCTTCATTTCACGAGCCTGTCGGCCTCCCCACTATCGCTCTCTGTCTCGTACTCACTCTCTTCGTCCTCCTCCTCTTCTTCATCGTCATCGTCATCTGTCTCCTCTTCCTCGCTTTCACTTTCACTTTCCTCTGCAAGCCAATCGTCAAGCGTTTTCTCCTTTGCTCTGCTTGCACCTGCTCCAACAACGCCGGTGTCTATGCCCCCAACTCCATTCAAACTCCGCGGCGAAACGGTGCTATCTGGTCTTCTGCTACTGGTGCCTGCTGCAGCATCCAATCTGTCAGCTGCCGACATGTTTCTCGCAGACTCATATGTAGAATTGCTTCCTGCGACAGTCTCGTCGCGCAGTGCAGCATCAGGCTCGTTCCCGTCCTTGACCCATCGTGGTATGTCGTCGTATCCTCGCAGACCGCCGACTCCTCCCTCGTCGCCAATGACCAAACTAGCACTGCCGAGCACATAGCCCTTTCTTGTTTCGCTGGGGCTGGGTATGTGCGGGACGGGCTTGGGCGCCAGTAGCAGGAGAGACGCGAGTTGGGTCGAGGCGGGTGTAGCAAGTAGAGCTCTGTATACACGAGCACGGTCCCGGAGATCGTATGATGTGTCGTATCGCGTAAGAAGAAGTATGTGATTGTACATGGCTTCGATCGGATGCGGCTTTTCTGCTGGCTGAGCATCAAACCCGGTTTGATGCTGTGGCGACTCTTCTGCAAGGTTGGCATCGCGGAACCCACCCGTTTCTTCTTGAACATCATCCATTAGTGACGCAGTAGATTTTGTTTCCTCAGGCTTGAGGGGCTCGGGAGGCGGGTTAGCTTGTAGATGATGCACATAGACCTTTGCGGCCAATAACACAATCTGCAGCTTAGCAATCTCTGCTTCATCTGCGAAGCCCTTGACCAAGATGCGCAAAACATCAGCCGCGATATTGTTGTCCGGGTCGAGTCCGGCAAATTCTCCAACAAGCCATATAATGCTTGCTCTTGCCTGTGGGCTTGTTGCTGCGTCAAGGTGCTTTGCTAACCGGACGACTGTTGATCTATGAGCCTGGGGGTCCCTTTGAATCAGATGACGTATAACCTCAAGCGACTCAGCGACCAGGTGGGCGTCTGCAGAGCCAATGTGCTTGAGCAAAAGCCGCAAACATCGGGCCGAAGTCTGAGGGCTGGTGGCAGGGCTTTGCGAACAGCGCCCAATCGCCCGTACGGATTCCTTCACCAACGCTGGGTCCAAGCTTCCAGAGTGCGAAAAGTGGCTGAGCTCAGCAAGAACCAGGCTTTGCAATCTCGGCTGGGCGTGTGGGAAGATCAAAGTAAGCAATTCCAATTTCAATCGCCATATATGCGGTGCATCGGTCGAACGGACGAGGAAGTGTGTATAGTACTTGACAAACGGCTCTGGGTGCGTTAAACAGACCTGGACAATGTTGAAGAGTGCGACATGCTGGATATCGCCTGCAGACCGTAGAAGCGAGACCAAGGGCCCCACTGCTTGTATGAGATACTCTGGTGTAGCCAGATATAGATATGTTCGTGCTACGGCTATCACCACAGCTGCATTTCGTGATTGTAATAGTGGCTGGCAAGCCTTTAGGAGCATTTCAAGGTCAGGGTCGAGGATGGCGACTTCTTCCATATCATCGACTGCCTCTTGCTCCTCTTCCGATTCGCTTTCAGTATCGTAAAAGCCCTCTGTACTTTTCGAGGGCTTTGAATTTGTGGTATTGCCAGATGTAGAGCGCTTCACTCTTCTCGTTCGTCTGGGAAAGCACTTGCGCGCGTAAACCATCATGAGTCGAAGTGTCGCCAACTGGCCCCATTCATCCATGTCTACGAGTTTCCGCACCAACTGGCGATAGCGCGGGTGTATCAGGTCCAAGCGATCTGGGCAAAGCTCAAGGAACGAGGCAACAGCAGCGCCCGACACAAAGTACTGCCTATCTCCCAACAGGATAGAGAGGGAATCGAGAAGCTGGGGTTCGGTGTTGGGGTCTAAACGGTAGCATTTGGGAATGGCGAGCGCAGCAGCTCTCCTCACGTGCGGCGACATGTCCCCCGCGCCTCGTTTGATGCCCAGGCTCACAATCTGGCTGATGACGGGCACTCTGATGCTAGACATGACTCGCAATGCCAGGGCGCGCAGCTGAGGGTTTGTATCGGTCAGGGATTTCTGTATGGTATTGATAGACAAAAGCGCTGTGTCTGGCTCATGCTCGGCATGTTGCAGCAGGTATATGTACACGAGCTTCTTGACGGGGAGCGATGGGGAGGCGACGTTCTTGATGACATGGGAGAAGAAGGGTAGAGTCTGTGAAGGGGGTTGTCTGTAGGACATCTGTCATGGTGGCGTATTCAAAGTCAGCCTAGGCTTGTACAGCGTGTGCTCAGGAACCCATGGGCATGGCTTCATGGCTTCATGGCTTCATGAATAGAGGGATGAAAAGGCCAGGCGATGGTGGGGTATGTATGCCTACAGTAACGACTCTTTTGAGGCCTTCGAGGACCTCGCGCTCGGAGCGACTGTCGAGGAGCTTCTTGAGCTGGCCTGAGGGCAGCTCCCTGGCGGCTGAGCGGCGGCCATTGCTGGCATCGCGGGCGGCTTCGAGGGTGAGGTCGCGGGCTGTAGAGAGGGACCAGTGAGCAAAGTTGGAGGGATGCATGAGGAGCAGGCGCACAAGAGGAAGAAAAAAAAAACAAAGAAGAAGAAGCAGCAGCAGCAGCAGAGAAGAGAAAAGAACAAAAACAAAGAAACATGGGAGAAGCGGGCCTTACCTGTCTCCAGCAAGCTTGATATTCGACTAATCGACTCCATCTCAGGCCCGGTTTCATAGGTAGGTAGGTATGTAGGTATGATTACTTCTTTTGGACCGCAGTGCAGTGCAGTGCCCAAAACCCAAAGCCGACTCTACCAAGACGCCATGGACTAATTACCTACCTATGCAGATTGCGGGCAGGCAGCTCACGGCGAGCAGCAACTGGTGGTGGGTTGGGTTGGTCACGGTTGTGCTGTCTTCATGTCGTAGTATTAGTTGCTCATAGTGCGGGGAAGTGCGGAACCTTTGCCGATTGGGCGGAACCGCCGCGCCGCAACTCTTTTTTGTACTGTAGTCATGTATTACTCCGTACTCGGTATACGGAGTCGCCATGCAAGCATGCTGCCCAGCAAGCTTCACGCTGATCCATCTGGCGACGACATATCAGCGGCAGTGACACCACCTCCACCTCGACCCGCCGTGCTCTATCCGCTGACTCTGCCTGCCCTGCTGCATCATGTCCTGGCCACCACCACCAACTTGCAGTTGCAGTCGAGCACGCCTTCATCGACAACTCTCATCATCTGCACCAGCCGCCATGCCTTTGTGCACGCTCTTGAATCCTCGCTGCACGACTCGTCCCCCTCGGAGACGGCCAATAGCAACAGCCCGTGTGCGCTCTTGAACCCTACCTTGCACAACCTATCTACCGCACGACACATCAGGCTCACCTTCTGTGCGTCGGTGCAGGCATTGCTCGCCTATCTAACATCATATCGCCGACCCAGCCTCGTGCATGCTGATGATCCCATTGGCACCGAGCGCTTGGTGCTGGTCAATTGTCTTGCCTTGCATGCCCCGACCCCATCCTTTTCTGCCCAAGGCCTGTCGAGAACTTTTGCCGCTGCTGCTGAAATGGCACATGCAACCGGCGCTGTACTAAACCTTGTCGAGTGCCCCATGAAGCCAAATAGCTTCAACGACATGTGCAATGAGCTTGGTCTTGGCAGCAGCAGCCAAGCAGAGCATCGGCATGAACACCAAGATCCTTGGGAACAGGACATATCCATCCTGAATCTGTCAGCTCGGCGGTTTGGCTCGGGGACCGGCGAGAGGGCTTGGGCGGGCCGCAGCGTCAAGGTGAAGAGAGTAGCAGCAAGGTGGTTCCAATTTCACAAGCTGGACAACAGCCAGGCATTCAAACGTCACGGATGAATTCCGGGTACATGGACAGCAGATGCAGTAAGCCGGCCACTAAAAAGATTGCTGGCCATTGGTATGCCGTAAGAAGCTACAGATATCCTGCTTGCATCGACCCAAGCCCACATCAAAGTCACTGCCATCATCAACCAGCAATCATTTCGCTATCCTGCGAGTACCGTGTCGACCAAGTTTTTTCACGCCCGTCTTCATCCAATATGCTGTGTGTATGTGTGTCGAATTCATTCTACACGCTGCTCTCAAGCTCTCATTTCCAGTCCTTCTTGATGTCGAAAGACCATGTGAACTGCAGGTGGGTTTGGTTGTCGTCATCAACGAATTTGGAAACGACTTCGTAGTGACCACGGCCCATCATGCCAGAAGGGGCTGTTTCGGGTTCGACTGTCCAAGAGTCAGTCAGTCATTGGCACAGGCATGGTAGCCAAGTCAATACATACACTTCTTCTCATAGACGGGCTTCTCCTCGGTATTGGGGCCGTATGAACCCTAGTTGCGTATCAGCGTACCGCTGGCTTACTACGTGACATATATATATAGTTATATGTTATTACATAGTTATGTATAGACATACCATCATCTCTTGCATTTTGTGGGAAATGCCCATGCGCGAAACCCTTTGGAGGTATTTCAAGCCAGCCAGAATCTCGTGCTGGACCTGGAACTCGGCCTTCATGCGAAAAGTAGCACCTTCCTTGATGGTGAAGGGCTGTTTTGAGAGAGATTCGGCGGCACCGGGAGCGCGCAAGTCGATGATGATGTCTGGGCGGCCTTCGACCTCGAGGCCGAGGGAGAGGATGATGCACTTGCGAGGGTCATTGGGGTCGGAAATATCCTTGCCCTGACCCAGGCCCAGAGAGGCTTTCCACTTTTTCAAGGATTCGTCGTTTTGGTCTGTGGCACTGAAATTAGCAATCAGAATCGAGTTTGGCAGGGGCCAAGTAAGCGGGCGGGCGGGCGAGCGAGCGAGCGAGCGAGCGAGGTACATAACAACACACGTACCTAGCTTCTGGTACTCATCGAGCGTCTTCTTCTCGCCCACCTTGAAGCCTGGCGTCTGCTCGGCCTGCACATCGTCGTGGTCGGCCATTGTGACAAGATGGGGTGGGTAGGCGGGCGTGTGGATACCTAATGGTGCCAGAAGAGAAAGTAAAAGGTGTTGTCCAGGTGTCAAGCGTAAGTTGAGGGGCTAATAAAAAGGCAGTGTTGGAGCTTCGAGGTCGCGCGGGGCATTCACCGCCAGACCAGGCTGCATGCTTCACAATTGGTCGGTCCCTGGCGGAGGGGGGCCGTTGACTGGCTGACCCTCGACACGTCTAGAATCTTGAGAAACCCCAGAGAGGTAACATACGGACGGAGTAGGTAGTGATTACGGAGTACATATTAATTAACTGGGGGGATGTACAGGTACCTACAGGTAACAGGTATATACGTATAGTAGGTATAGTAGGGATGGTACTCCGTATAATTATATATAGTTAACTAACTACTCCGTATTATGATATGTTCCCCTAGTAATTGGGTATTACCTAATCAAAGGCCAACAACAAAGGCTAAAAGTCCATGGCATGGGACAAGTCACAAGTGTATGCCCAGATGTGGCTGTGGCTGTGGCTGTGGCTCTGTGGCTGTGGCTGACTAACCCGTGGCTGACTAACCCGTGGCTGACTAACCCGTGGCTGACTAACCCGTGGCTGACTAACCCGTGGCTGACTAACCCGTGGCTGACTAACCCGTGGCTGACTACCCGTGGCTGGCCAACTGTGGCTGGGGACTTGTACTCCGTATGTACCTACTCCGTAGTTAAATATATAGGTAGCTTAGTCAGTAGTCGACTCTTCAATCCATTGTCAGTTTATTACAAAAAGCTAAATTACTTCATTAATTAATTACCTAGTTAACTACTCCGTAATAATATTAATACCCATCAGGGGAATGCATCTGGAAAAGGCTGGCTCTGGCTTGCCCAGCCACTTACAAGTCACGGCCAGTAATAGCGCGCAGGGATCGCGAGCGGCGACACTTCATCGCTCCCTCTTCACTGCTGGCCTGTTTTCGTCCTTTTTTCGTCAAGTCTGTCTTCCCAGAAGGGGTGCGCGATTCCATCTAGCTGAGTCTTTATCCAGCGCGCGCACTTTGGATCGCCCTGTCGCCGTCATCGTCGTCGTCGTCGTCGTCGTCGTCGCCCGCCATTGCCATCCACTGCCCGTGTCTTTTGCCATTGATCCACGCGCCCAGAGGACGACTCCTTGGCCTGTCTCCTCCGCCCACCACCCATCGCCCATCGCCCATCACCCATCGCCGCCATTGCGCCGCGCCTCACGCGCAGAACCCCCCTCTGCTCACTTGTCGCATTCATATCCCGCCAAAAATGGTCACCAAACGCACCTTGCCCGAGAGGAAAAACCCTCTGCTGGAGCCTGTGGCGTCTACCGAAAGTATGTATCCGAGGCGCATCGCCATCATCCCATCATCGCACTACCCCCCCCCGACTAACCGCATCGCATAGCCGACATCCTCGTCGAGCGCCGCCGCCTAGGCCAGACAATCCTCGCCGTGAAGCCTGGAATCGCCGGCATCACCAGCGCGACCAAGTCGGAAAACATGGGCACGTTTGATTACGCGCACCTCAGAGTCCCCCTGCCCAAAGACCTCAGCGGATCCGGCATCTTCACGCTGAACAGGTCTTCGTCCTACCCAGAGTCGTATTTCCTCATGGTACGCTACGCATTCATCATTTGACGCGCAAGTCATGCATCCACTGACCCAGTGAGACAGCGACGAAGCAGCGACGGCTACATCAGTGCGACAGGAATGTTCAAGGCCGCGTTTCCGTGGGCGTCGCCTGCTGAAGAAGAGGCTGAGCGCTTCTACCAAAAGACGTTCCCCTCTGCAGGTGGCGAGGAGGTTGCTGGTAGCGTATGGATCGCGCCCGAGGAAGGTGAGTGCAACATGTTTGCTGCGGCCTTGCATAACATTGGCTAATGGGTGGCTGTAGCCCTGTCTCTTTCCGACGAATACTCGATGCGCCATTGGATCGAGGCGCTGCTCGACCCCACGCCAATCGAGAAAGGCAACAAGGACAAGCTCAACACACACATTCAGCAACCACCCAGGTTTGACCTCGAGAGCACTGCGCCCGTGCTTCTTCCGGCGCACTCAGCACTGCGCTCCACTCGCGCCAGGTCCACTCGTTCGGCTTCCCCTAGCAAAGCTGCGGCAACACCTAGCCGCAAGATTGCAACACCACGGAAGCCAAGGACAACGCGAGGTGCAGTCAAGTCCGAGTCCAAGCAGCCAGAGGAGCTTGTCGAGCCATCCGCATCCAGAGCCGCCAGCGCCCTTCAAAATGTAATTGCCAATGGCGCAGAGCCCGATGACGCTACTGTGTCCGAATCAGTCCATGATGGCAAAGTCAAGGCAGTTGAGCCGAAGGAGGAAGAAGTCAAAGAGGGCACTGTTCGCATCGAGGTCCAAGAGACCGTCGAGCAAAATGGCAACGTCGAGACCACGACCACCAACGTCAAGATCGATGTGCCTCACAGCCACCCGGAACTCCCAGAGCCCGAAGACCCGGCAAAGATGATTGAAGAAGCCAAGCGAATGGTAGAGGAAGCCAGGATTCTTGAGGGCACTGACATGGTCAAGTCATCAAAGCGCAAGGTCGAAGAAGTTCTTGATGAGGAAGAGCTCGAGCGCCCAGCAAAGAAAGTTGCATACACAACAGAGCAAAAGCTCACAAAAGAAAAGGTTACACGGAGGGCGCTCGTCGGTCTTGGTGTTATGGCGGCCATTGGGTAAGTCGTCCCTACCATTCCAATTGTTATCTTAATTTTTCTTCTAAAAAAAAATCACTAACCCACTGTAGTACGGCATTCCAGTACTTTGTATAGCCTCTGCTTCACCACCTCACCAGCTTCATTTTCTTAGTTCTCGCGCTGTTTTATTTTGGGTATTTGTCAGACACTAACGCGCTTTTTTGTCACCCTTCCTCTTCCATTTATCACAGATACCACACCCCCCATTTTCCCACCAAATTTTTTGTTCTATAGGCTCGGGGCTCCATATGTTTTTTTTTTACACACGAAAAAGACTAGGGTACGTTGCAAACGGCTGGAGGCAACGCTGCACGCTCGTTCGTTCGTTCGTTCGTTCCCAGGGAGGGGACACAGCGAACGAAACACGGTGACGAAGTAGATTATTTAATCCGATATCCCCTTTCCCATTCGTTAGCGTTCGCATTCATCCACCCTGCTACACAGCTCATCACGTAGCGTCGACTGTCGTACTAGAGCGAGCGACCAGGACCACAAGGGACGGTATCATCAATAAATGAATTAAGATACAATAATAAACTACACAAAGGTCTACAGACGTGTACGGCATGGTCATCTACTACGACTACTCTACAAACGTGCATCTACAGGTATTGTTTGAATTTCTCAAACAACATGAAGAAATTGTAAATGTTTTACTTGCGCCCATTTGCCAACTCGCCCACTTTCCTGACCGCCTGCTCAAAATCATCAAAAGCATGAATGGGCAACTTGGCCTCCTCCAACACCTTTTGACCCAGTTCCTCATTTGTACCCCTCAGTCTGACCACCACAGGTTTCTCCACGCCCACCTCCTTGAATGCCATGATGATGCCTTGAGCAATCATATCACACAGCGTCAACCCGCCAAAAATATTCACAAACACGACGGCTACGCGGGGGTCCGAGAGAACCAGCTTGAAGGATGTCTTGATGGTAGCCGACGTGGCTTTCCCGCCCGTGTCAAGGAAATTTGCCGATGTAGTGGAGTAAGGGGGCGAGGAAAGGCGAATGTGAAGTACGTCGTTTGTGTTCATGGCTAGGCCTGCGCCGTTGACCAAGGTGCCTACTAGGTTCCTGGGTTCCTTTTTTCCGCCCGCTGCTGCCGCTGCTGCCGCTGCTGCCTCACTCTGTGCGAGCCCGTCCAAGGGTATGTACACAATGCCATTTTGTTCAGCCTCGGCATCGGTTTCTGATATCGTGGATTGGTCGCGGAGTGAGTGGAGATCTGATTGGCGCTTGTTGGATTTGTAGGCGGCGTCGTCAAAGAAGAGATGGGTGTCGTAGACTTGGAGCTTGTCTTCTGTCTCTGATACGGTTATGGAGACGTGCGCGTCAATGGCTTCTTTTTCCCGGTATAGTTTCCATAGCTTTTTGATGAGTTCAACGGTTTGCGCTCTGGCTTTTGGCGGAGCAGCATCAAGTTGTAGATGGGCAACGGCATCGTTAATGACCTGCGATGTCGGGCCCCCTCGAAAGTCAAACGGGAATCTACGAACACGGTGATGGAGCTGTTCTACATTTGCTGTGGGCGCCGCGATAATCGATGGAGAACGGGCGGAGCGAGCAGGAGAAATCCCGACGTAGTGGGTCAGCTTGGGGATTTGGGGTGCTTGTGAAAGGTTGATGTCGTAGGATTTAAGAAGATTTGAGGATTGGTCTGCCGATAGATGCAGGGATCGCTTCTGTTGAAACGAGGTAGAAGCCAGTGACCGGCGCTGGAATCGTGATGTATGGTACGAACGTCGCTGTTGTGCAGCAGCCGCAGATTGCTCCTATAGATTGTCAGAGTGTAGGTCTCGCGCCATGGCTGACTCCAACTCACAATCCTTTCTACATTGCACCCTGACTTTGCCAAAATGTTCTTCACGACACCTCCAAATTTGGCCGGGTGGTCCACCATGGTTACGCCAGCGCTTTCCAGAGCCTTGTATTTAGACTCAGTGGTCCCTTCTCCGAGACCTGTCCAGGCACCTGCATGGCCCATGATTCTTCCGGGTTTTGCTTGAAAGCCTCCAACTACCGCGGCGATTGGCTTTGGGGCTTTGACTCGCTTTCTATAGTCGCTAATCCAATCTGCAGCCTCTTCTTCGCTGGTTCCTCCTAGTTCGCCCACGAGAATGATGGCCTTGGTGTCTTCGTCCTTCTCAAACACTTTGAGAGCATCTACGAAATTTGTGCCTGCTATGACGTCTCCACCCATACCTATACATAAGCTTTGGCCCAATCCAGCTCGAGTCAGAGATCCTACCGTTTCATACGAGAGAGTGCCCGACTTGGCAACAATGCCAATGTGGCCAGGAGTGAATGTGGGCAGAGGCTGAAACCCGATTCTACAGCGTCCAATGGCTGAGATGATTCCCGGCGCATTCGCGCCTACCAGGCGCGACTTTGATTGAGACTGTAGCATAGAGTGTATCTGTTCACACTCGTTAGTTGACCAGATGGAAAGAAATTTCCATGCTGACTTGTACATACTCTCATCACATCATGGATTGGAATGTGCTCTGCAACAGCGACAATCAGGGGAACCTCTGCCTCTATGGCCTCTTCAATTGCTGCCGCAGCCTGATGCGCGGCCACATATATGCCAGTTGCATCTGGCTTCAGTTGTTCCATGGCTGCTCGCACTGATGGCAGCACGGGCTTTCCTAGATGCTCTCCAGAGCCATTAGGCTTCACACCGCCAACGACATTTGTCCCCCAATCCATAGACTCTTTGGCATTCGCGGTTGCCAGCTTGCCAGTGAAGCCTTGAAATATGACTCTTGTGTGAGAACCTATTTTGAGATTCTGTATTGTGTCGTCGTAGCCATTGCGTCGCGCAGAGATGGAGAAGGCAGCCCGAGGTAGGCGACAGGCAGTATTGCGCATGTTGAACGCGCTGCCACGGAGGCCACACGTGGGTTGGGGAAGCATGATGCTGGAATGAAGTGCTGTGGTTTAACTACCTACTCCGTATAAGTAGGTAATGAGGAAGACGTTGTGCGCTCGCAAAACAAAATGGCTGGACTCTGCTTTTGGAGTCCATCAATCGAGAAGAGAAGACCCAATTCACTTCGCACAATCGTCCACAGTGTCTGCCTATGCTCTAAGAAGTCTATACAGACTGTGGGCCCACGGCTGAGGGTGTGTTTTGTGGAAATAACCGACGCCATGTTACGGCTACTTGCATGTAACCGAGAGCCCCGCCAAGTCGGCACATACATAGTTATTAGTCATCCTACAAGTCAGAAAACATGTGCGTACCAGTCGGCGCCAAAGCGGCAGAAGAATAATTAGCAAACGGACTTCTTTTAATTAATGTTCTTTCAATTCTTCCGTTCTTGGCTGCTTTTTCCCCTGGCGGTTGGCTAAGAATACGAATACCCATTACAAGGAGTCAAGGACCAGCAACGCAGTGTGCCGGGCTGGCCATGGCCAACCTGTGAATCAGCGACGGGAACGCGCAAGCAGTGAGCATTCACATGCTTTGCCTCCACAACGCTTCTCAACCAGGCGCCAGTTCAAAGTCTAGAAGCTGCCGAGAATGTCGAAAAGAGCGGGTCTTGGACCAAGACTGTCAAGTTGTGCCTACGTAACTACGAAGTACTCCGTACCAAGTAGTTATACCTACAATGCTCCGGCGGCACTTGGTACAAGGGACAGGCCCGTAGCCTTGAACTTTCTATATGTCGTGCATGAACGCTTGCTGTCTACAAGTCCTACATACCTCAAATACCTACCTACTTACATAACGTCTGGACTGTGGATACATAGCTCCGTGCAGATCTAGATACTGTTGCTGCAGCTTCTCGAATCTCGTTGCTTGGAGAGTTTTGACGCCTTCTCCTCTTTCCCCCCGCAAAACACCACGCGATTGCACTGCAGATATGGCACCCATGCACAAGACCCCTAGCGAAGAAGGTGAGTCGCCACCTTTGACAGTCCACCAATTTTGAGTCTAGTCAACTAAAACCTTTGGCAAATAGAAATCGCATCCACACTCTCCCACCTTAAGCTCTCCACCAAAATCCCCCAAAAACCTGCACACAAGCCCAAATCAAAACCAGTGGCAGATAGCTGGGACGAAGACGTTTCAGGCTCGGACACGGAAACTGAAGAAGCTACGCATCCCGATGGAGCTTCACCACAGGATTCGCTGGATCCAATTTCTACAGTAACATCAGCTGACCTGTCTCCCCATCCGCCTCCGCCGACGCCCGCCTCGCCTACGCCATTTGAATTTCCAGACAATACGCAATTTGGAGGTCGTGCTCGAGGAGGCAGCGGGGCTGCCAGAGCCGCCGGCTTGGACAAGCGACCAGAAAAGACCACGGCCGTTGCGGGCAGGCTGATTGCAGGCGCATTGGGCGTAAGAGCACCAAAGAGAACAGATGAGGAGCGCGAATACGACAAGGCTATGCGAGAAAAGGAGAGGAGAAAACGCGATGCAGACAGGGAGAGGGCGCGGAGAGAGGCCCAAGAGGCAGAGGCTCGGAAAAAGGCTATATGGGATGATTAGCATCTCTAGCCATGAGAAAGCACTGTTCATCCTAATGAAGAAACTTTGTCCTTGTTTGCTTGTGGCCAAATTCGGGTAGTGGATATATCATGGGTAATATTGAATCAAATCAATGCTCCCCGTATTATGTAGCGTTCGTTAGAAGTTGCTTTGAAAGCACGTACACATGGCGCCGCTCAAAGTGAGGCCCCAATCACCAGAGACGCCAAAAACCCAAAGTTTTCCATATCGTGAGAAGAAGGAGACGAAGAAAAAAAACATCCCGCTCCCTTTTCGCCTTTTTCAGCGCTAAAAACAATCGTGGTCCTTTGTGCTCGACAAGTCGGGCCACTGGTGACGCAGCTCGCGGCAGCATAGCCCAGGACAAACTACCAGGCCCCGCCAATCTGCTCCTGATGCACCTCAAGAGTGTCGCCGTCTTGCATGTCAAGCTGTGCAAGTCAGTGGAAGCGTCTAGACACCCGAGAGGTGGGCGCTGCATACCGTATCTGGGTTGTCTTGCGGGGTGACGCGCTGGCCATCAAACAGAAAGCGCACGCTCGAGATGTTCTTGCCCTGTCGGTCGCAGAAGGCGTTCATGAGCTTGCCGAGGGCAGTTGTGCGCTTGATCTTGAAAAAGACCTCGTTGTTGTTGTCCGTCACTTTGATGTTCAGGTGCTCGCTCTGTCCGCCATCTTCGGGCTTTTGCTGCACGTGGTTGGGCGAGCCGTTCTCAGACATGGTCGACGCTTTCCAAGTAGAGTCGGTGTCAGGTGAGCAGCAGGCTGTTGGGCAAAAGGTGAGCAAAAGAGTTGCGCAACCTTGTGAAGGTGGGCAGAGGCAGATAGACGAACCGGTGCGGTAGACGGCGAGGTCGGGCCTTGAAGTCAGACGAGGAGAACAGCTGCCAGTAGCGGATGCGGTGGATGCGGTGGGTGCGGTGAATGCAATTGTGCAAGGCAGGTGGGCTCTGTACGGAGTATAGAAGGTGGCGACAGGCAAAAGTGAGTGGATGGGAGCCTGCAAAAGAAGGTGAGGTGCAACTTGATTAGTTAAGGTAATTACCGTTAGTTATTTAACTAATTAATTAATTACCTCCTAGTTAGTGGGGCGACTTAACTAATAGTAACTAGTTAATACCTACCTATTCAAAGCATGGGCCGCTGTCAGTGTGCCAGTCCAGTCTTGGTGATATTACCTACGTAGTAGGGTCAAAGTCGAGAAGTCAGACTGATCATCATTCATGCACCTTCAGTGTGTCCACTAATTATTAGCTAATTACTGTATATTTTTTGGTTGGCTTTTACATCAGCATGGTACATTGACAATGTCACTCCTACCAACTATCCTACAATCTCTCAACCATGCTCACCATTTGGTACCTAGGGTGAATTGGACAAGGACTTGAGGACAGATCCACCTTGCCATGCTCGAGCATGCGCAATTCAAAGTAGGTCATATCTCGTGGGGAAGAGTATCTAGGTATCTAGCCTCTAATACATGCCGCATAGACTGTATACAGAAGAACAGCTTCAACGAAGCAAAATGCACAAAAGAGGTATGAATCAACATGACCAATCATCACTTATATATGTAGCTATCTGAAGAGCAGATTCAACCTAACGAATACTCGAGCCCAAGATGAAAATAACACAAAAACAGATTGATGCTCTATACGAATGCTGTAATGCTTTCTATCGAAACCAAGGAGACAACGCGAGTACTGTGAGCTGCCCTAAACCCGATCTCCTCAGGTAATTATGAATCTTTCCTTGGATCCAGACAGTCATCAGGTACATAGTTAATCGTCCCAGACTCAAGATAAAACAACGAGCTCAAGGGCCTTCATAATGAATGCCCTACCTACCTAATCTCGTGCTGGAGCAGGATGCGGAGTGGGCAAGGCGTGTTTGCATTTGCAGACTTCCGAGGAGGATGACTAGTTACTTGGTAATCGCGTGTGCACGGATGCTGTGCGCGTCACCAGCTCGCGAATTCGTGTTATCTGATTAGACTCAGCTTTGCATTTGCCAGCACTGCCCATGTTGTTTTATACAACAAGACCGAGATTTTAGCCACAGTCTGCTTTCCATTGTATGCTAGCAAGTTGGCCAAAATAACTATGACAACGGCCGAATCAATACATTGCGAACTTCGCACATGCTCTTCTCCAAGTGAAGACTGGTCACCAGAACTCACACCATCTGCCCGCTCTTCCAACTCTTCCAATGGCTTTCATGTACCCCAGGAAGCCGATTCTTTTGAGCTCCGCACAATTTTACCACGCAACGAAACTCACCCAGAAGAGTGCACCACAGAAGATGACGCATTTCTTCCGGCCTCACGGCGCGCTTCCGTAGATTTAGTACAGAGCTACGAGTTATACACGCCTGATGAACATGAAAGGGTATTGAAGAAGCTGGATAGAAGACTTGTCCTTTTCATGGCACTCCTCTATTTCTTGAGTTTCTTGGACCGGTCAAGTGAGTGCATTCATCTCTGAAATATGCTTCGAGGTATAACTACATTGACGAATATACTTTACTGAAAAACGGCGTTCGCCCAAATTAAGCTGAGCAACGTGCCGCAGATATTGGCAATGCTCGTATAGCTGGCCTAAATGATGACCTGAACCTGAGCTCTTTGCAGTACGAGTGGCTCTTGTGGGCATTCTATATTACTTATATTGCCTTCGAGTGGATGACATTGATGTTTGTGCCTAAGTCGCTCTTAAACAGAAAACAAAGCTAAAGCAACTGTCAGGTACCGGCTAGTTCCACCACACGTCTACATCTCTGTATGCATCTTATCCTGGGGCATAATAGCGTCACTTCAAGCTGTCGCCACTTCTTTTGGCTTCCTTGTGGTCCTTCGAGCACTTCTAGGAATCGGCGAAGCTGCTTTTGGGCCTGGTGTGCCCTTTTACCTCTCATTTTTCTTTCAAAGAAACGAGCTGGCCTTGCGTACCGGCCTGTTCATTTCCGCAAGCCCGCTATCCGCATCATTCACCGGTGTCTTAGCATATATCATTACCAAGGTCGGCGAGCATGGTCCAGTGAGCCCATGGAGGTTGTTGTTCTTGCTCGAAGGATTCCCAAGCGTACTTATAGCTGTTTGGGCGTGGGACTTTATCCCTGACGGTCCAGGTGTTATCCGTTGGTTAAGTCCCCGTGAAAGAGAGGTTGCTGTGTTGAGACTGCGGCAGGAGCAAGGAGAGAAAGATGGCGATATCAATGAAGAGAAGTACCAGACTGGACGGCAGAAGAGCAGGGTCAATATGCGAGAGGTGATGCAAACGCTAAAAGACCCAAAGTGCTACCTAACAGCATTCATGTTTTTTTTCTGCAATGTTGCCTTTTCGAGTATGCCTATCTTCCAACCGACAATTATTCGGGATATGGGTTATTCATCGATCACGGCAGAAGGACTGTCAGCTCCGCCGTATTTATTCGCTTTTGGCATGGTTCTTGCCACTGCATATTTCTCGGACCGCTTGCAATCACGCTCGTCATTCATTATGATAAATTCAGCGATCGCGACACTTGGCTACGGTACCATCGCTGTATATGGCTACTTTGAATCCACTGCTACGCTGATCCGCTACCTCTCTCTTTTCCCTGCCACAGCAGGCTTTTTCTCTGCAATTACAATTATTATTACATGGACGATCAACAACCAGGAAACGGACAGCCAAAAAGGCACTGGCATGGCTGTTTTGAACCTGATTGGGCAGATGGGGCCGCTGGTTGGGACGAGTGTCTTCCCCAGGAGCGATGGTCCTTTTTATACCACTGGTATGAGTATCTGTGCGGTATGCATGCTGCTAGTTGGAGTTTTGGCAGCTATTTTGAGATTGGTCTTGAAACGGGAGAATCGGAAAACGAGGGAGTCGGCAAAAGCAGAATATTTTGGCAGACCGTCTGATGAGGACTATCTGGTAGCGGAGAGAGATAGAACATTTGTATTCATGCTGTAGAAGTAATTGCAGTGCATTCTCTTATCATGCCATGTTCTACGAAGTAATACGGAGTAATAATTAATAGGCTGACGTATGTAGCGCGCCTTGGCATGTCTGCTCAGGCACGTGTCAGGGTGGCACCTGACATTCAAGGTTCTGTTCATACACAATCACACGTCAACATAATCTGATCGAGGCCTATCTATACTACATTATCTGCAACCCAGTCGCTCTGATAAACTTGCGCTCAACAAAGAGCGCTTTGCAGCACCTCGGCACTTCCGCATAATACTTGTAATCAGTCAACACCCCAGAGCTCTTAACAACCCTGGCGATCATGGCCGCATCACACTAATTAGATCGAATCCACCATACCCATACATTGAAGGCTTGGGAGGAGTCCACAGCCAATGGATGGCAGCAAGTCTAGGCCTGAGCCCAAGGCGCGGACCAGTTCGATCACTTCTAAAGCCACAACTTCGCTAGAAAGTAGTCTAGATCGCAAAGATGACTTTGACAGAGCATCGACTGTTTTTGGAAGTCCACAACTGTCCCCGCAGCTTGATGTTCCAATCAATAATTTCAAGCCCGAGGCCGACCTAGAAATGAAGCCAGGAGTGCCTCAAGAGAACGGCGAAACAACCAAATTTGGTGGTGAAGAAGAAGACCCTGCTGTAGGTGTACCGATCCACCGAACTTCAACTCCATCTACTGTGCACAAAATCAAAGGTGTGACATATCAGAAAGTTGGCGAAAATGGCATCAATCGGATGCACAAGTTCTCGCTCTATGAGACAAGTACACGATTCTACCTTGTCGGGGCAGACATCATGGAGAAGCAATACCGCGTCCTCAAAATTGATCGAACTGCACCACCGGGTCATTTGACCATCTTTGAAGATGATATCCTTTACAACAGACGCGAAATGCACCAGCTACTAAACACCATTGATGAGGGAAACAAGGGCTCTGGAGGCATGAAACTCAGGTGTAGCACCTGGGGTTTGCTCGGCTTTATCAGATTTACAGATTCATACTACATGCTTCTCGTTACAAAGAGAGCTCAGGTTGCTGTGCTAGGCGGTCACTACATCTATCAGGTTGATGGAACAGAAATGATACCACTCACGACAGGCTCGACTTCCCGGTTCCAAAAAGATCGAAATCCGGAAGAAGCCAAGTTTCTCGCAACCCTAAACAATCTAGACCTTACCCGAGGATTTTACTTCAGCTACTCTTACAATGTTACAAGGAGTCTTCAGCAGAATGTCATTCATGAGCGTACTGCACTCAACAAAGGCCTAGGAACCACTACTCGCAATTTTCACGACATGTTTGTCTGGAATGACTTTCAGCTACGACCTGCACGTGATAATCTAAAGAATGTTTACGATTGGTGTCTTCCAGTCATACATGGATATGTTGATCAATCATCGCTCGATGTGTTTGGCCGTAGGATCTATCTTACCATCATCGCACGGCGATCACGCTTCTTTGCCGGAGCTAGATTCTTGAAGCGTGGCACGAATGACTCTGGGTATGTTGCAAATGACGTCGAGACCGAGCAAATAGTCTCCGATGCTCTTACAACATCGTTCCATGCACCAGGGCCACGCCTCTATGCTAGTCCAACATACACCTCCTATGTTCAACATCGTGGAAGTATACCTCTTTTCTGGACACAGGACAATACCGGTGTTGCCCCACAGCCTGACATCGACCTTAGTCTCGTGGATCCCTTCTATAGTGCTGCAGCCTTTCACTTCGACCATCTTTTCCAAAGATATGGTGCACCCATATATGTACTCAATCTAATAAAAGCTCGAGAACGGACGCCACGGGAGTCAAAATTGCTTTACGAGTACAAGCACTGCATCGACTATCTCAATCAGTCTCTATCGAAAGAAAAAAAGATTATATACGAAGCATTTGATATGTCTAGAGCAGCAAAGACCAGAGGTCAAGATGTTATCGGTACATTGGAAAACCTCGCTGAAAAAGTTTTGCGCAAGACTGGATTTTTTCGTAATGGAGACGAAAGTTCCGATATGTCGCAGGTACAAAACGGCGTTGCCAGGACCAATTGCATCGATTGCCTAGATCGAACAAATGCCGCGCAGTTTGTGATAGGCAAGAGGGCCTTGGGCCGTCAGCTACAGGCGCTTGGTGTTATAGCAGGCAAAACGGTTGAATATGACTCTGATTGTGTCGAAATATTCACTCAGATGTTTCACAACCATGGAGATGCAATTGCAATTCAATATGGTGGCTCGCACCTTGTCAACACAATGGCCACATACCGAAAGATAAATCAGTGGCAGAGCAGCTCGCGCGATATGGTCGAGAGTTTCAAGCGATATTATCATAATTCTTTCCTGGATACGCAACGTCAGGAAGCATATAACCTTTTCCTTGGAAACTACATTTATATTCAGGGTCAGCCATTGCTATGGGACTTAACGACCGACTATTATCTTCATCATGGTGATCCTAGATCATGGCTCGGCGAGATCAGGAGGGACTACAATCATTGGTACACGGAAGCACATTTGCAGCCACGTACGCTTCCGCAATTGACTACAATGTATCACCACAGTCGAAGTTTCAACGAGGCGAGTGTTGGTGCCTGTGATGATTACTGGCTCGAGTATTACCGTCCGCTCGCCATATCATCTTTCCTAAAAATATTTGCATTTCGACTGGCTTCGCCTCGTGCAGGACGCGACCTGCGAGACGGAACATTCCCTTCACGAAAACAAAATATGTCACCCTTTGTACCGAGAAGAAAGCAACATGATGACTCACACGGGAAAGGCGGGAAGAAGGTCCCTCGAAAAGGTGTAACAATCATCGATCCTTCGAGTGAGACTGAAGCTCGCCAGGAGAGTGTCCTTGCCCACCGAAAGAGAGACTCTCAATTTGGTCCCTACAATACATATTCACCGATTAAGCATTCTATTCTTCGAGACCCCCACTTCGAAATGCAAATGTCCTCTTCTACATTAAGCAGCGTTAACGCTTTTCATTCTCTACACAATTCTAGCTCGACTTCTACTGGGCTATCATCGACTCTGAAGCCCGGATTCAAACCTGCTGATAAGGGGCTCATCAACCAATGGACTCTGACTGAATTTTACGAAAATAGCATGAACCCCTCGGTATCTGCCATTGAGGAAGATGAGTATTCTCGCTATATCGAGCATCCTCTCAATTTACCACTTGTGATCAGCAGCGAGAGCCCTAGTGCAGGCGATCCCAGTGCACAAGAGTATCACGAGTATCTGTGCATGCACGAAAGCGGATATCAGGCGGTGAAGGATATGGAAGAGGCAGGTTTACGCCTAGCGATGTCTGAGCCTCTTCCGCGGCTTGACACAGATGTCGCATCGATACGGTCGTTTGCTTCACAGCGTCCTATGACGTCGCATTCTATCAGTACACCTTTTTCGCATGCGCCCTCATATTCATATTCGCATACGCATAGCCTATATACACCCCACCAGCAGACATATACGGCCAATCTAGAGCCACAGGTGTATGGTGCATCTGGAAGATTTCAGACCCCACAACAAGATGTTGAAGAATTCGAAGAATTTCTCAAGGTCAGGGATAACCCGCTGGATGTGGAGGATGAGGACTTGGATAAAAAGAGATACAAGGCTTATAGACAGTGGCTAAAGGGCAAGAGCTTCTTCAAGCAGAGTAAGGTTGATCCAGAGTGGCAAAGTCAACTACCTACTCGTTAGTAGCGGGGAATGATTGTGTCCATACTTTGAAAATTGATGTGCGGAATGAAATTTTGATTGTTAGAAAGCATAGTTAGGCCTTTTGTTCACATGTCAGAAAATTAATACGTGCAGACCTTTTCGCCAGTTCCACTTTGTGATATTGTTTTGATAAAATGGCCCAGGTAACTTAGATTATCTTGTAATGAAGACTCTGCAGCACAATACGTCCGCCGAGAAATGTCACCTAGAAGGTTTCGATTTTCTGTAGAAGTGCGGACTTTGCTGTTGGGTGCTAGCCTAAGGCTTCAGTACCAGTTTGCCAGTTGTCTTCCTTCCCTCGATATCCTGAGTTGCTCTTACGATATCGCTCAAAGGATACACTTCGTGAAGCTTGACCTTAAGGCCATCGTTTTCGATAAAACTCCACAGCTCCTTGGCCGCTTGCTGGAGCTCTTCGCGAGTTGCAATATAGTTGAAGAGCGTTGGTCGCAAAAGCCGGACATTCTTTGCTGCTAGTCGGCTGTATATTCGTCAGTATTCAAGATCGCACGTGAAGGGAGTTTGGTAGTATATAAAGAGGCTTACCTGAGAGCAAAACCCGTGACCGGTCCAGAGGCATTTCCGAAGCTCACCATACTTCCCTTTCTTCGCACTACAGCCAATGAGCTATCAAATGTGGACTTTCCAACGGAATCAAACACCACATGAACCCCTTCTCCACCAGTAAGATCCAGGACTTTCTGAACGAAGACATTGCGATCGTCTTCATGATACTCTAGAACAACTTCAGCGCCATTCTCTTTGGCTAGCGCCCTCTTTTCCTCAGTACTAGCGGTTGCAATAGTCCGGGCGCCGACAGCCTTCAAGAGTTGACACAGCCACAAACCTACACCGCCGGCTGCAGCAGTGACCAGCACCCATTCGCCCTTTTGCACAGGATGGGCATCACGAATCAGAGTAATTGCAGTGAGGGCCTGAAGCAAGGAGGCGGCTGCAGTCTTGGTTTCAATTGAGTCGGGAATGGGGACAGTGTAGTTGATGGTGACTGGAACGTATTCTGCATATGCATACTGCCCCATGTAGGCCACCCGGGTACCAACCGACAAGTCGGACGGTACATTGGGACCAACAGCAGCAACAGTACCTGCCCCCTCACGGCCGAGTATATAAGGGAATTTAGGAGGACTGTATACGCCTGAGCGAAAGTATCTGAAATTCTTCAGCACAATTTGGACTTGATTGAGGAGCGATCACTAACGTGTCAATGTAGTTGATTCCAATGTAATCATTCTTGACGAGGACTTCGCCCGCCTTTGGCTTGGGCACAGGTACGTCAGTCTTGTACTGCAGTACTTCGGTACCACCAGTCTTTTCGATGAGGACGGCTTTCATGGTTTTTGGCAACGACGCCATGGTTCTGATGCTGCCAAATTGTTGATTCGAAGCGGCAAGTCTTGTAGAGGCAATGGATAGACTGGAGAGCAGCTTGGTCGTTCGAGCTGAGTGTGATGCTAGAATCATGAACGCCAGTAATTGGAAATGCCCCGCCCCCGCACAACGTCATGTCCTGTGCTGCTCACACCACTCGCAACATGCTTTGAACAATGTAATTGTGCCAATCATAGCAGTCTATGAGGGTTTCTTCAGGCGATTAGGCCAGCTTAATGAGGGTTGAAAAAATAATGGCTTTCCCTAAATTGTATCGAGCGACTGGAGGAGAGAGACAGGGAGAGATATGTACTTATTTGTCTAACCAGTTATGGCTTAGTTAATCGTGTAGCTCTCTCCTCTCTTCACAAGAACTTAACTTCAGCACAGAAGTGGTAATTTAATCATTAACTAATTAGTTATCTGATGCCAATAGTTAACTATCATTGCTCAACACTAAAAATTAAATGGCGGCTATCGTGTCACCACCACCACCACCACCACCAACACTGCTACTCCTGGCGAAGTTGCATGGCTGAATCGACAGGCCTTCCGTTTGGCCAAACCCTTCTTGAGCGTGCATTTTCACCCGATACAGCAGCCGTCCATTACACTGAGCGTGTGCTCAAGCGTCCACTTCCTATCCGCGCGACCTCACCGACGCCCTCAGCACGCGCAATCCGGCGCCGTGCACTCGACGAGCGCAAAAGGAATGATCGCAAACGCAGCAGGCACAACCCGCGCCCGCTGTCTGCCGCACAAAAAAGGAGGCTTTGTCTGAATGAGATTCCCAAAGAGCAACAAAAGTACTCTGTCTATGAGCCGCTACATGCGCTGTGGATTGGCTACATGCGCGAAGTGCTTGGCTTGGGTGATGAGGGTGGCAGGAATGTCTACCTTACACCCGCAAGCAGTGGACAAATGCTGGCAAGCGCCGACCTGCATGGTGCCCTCTTCAGTGTGATTCGAAGCAGATGTGTGAGTCGCGTCGGCCTTACGGGCATAGTAGTCCGCGATACTAGGTTCACCTTTGTCATCGTTACCAAGAGTGACAGACTGAAGGGTACGTATCCTTGCCTCAGTCAGCCAAGTCTGACCGCCTCTAACAGTTGCATCCAGAAATACCCAAAGAGCACACAGTGTTTCGATTTCAAATTCCATTGCCTGCCAAAGAGGGCAAAGACATTTCTCAGCCCCTGGAGTTTGACATTTTCGGAGAGCAATTCCAAACAAGGGCTCCTGATCGCGCAAACAAAAAGTTCAGGATGCACTACGCACCTGGCATATGAAGCACCCAGAGGAGAACCCCCCCCCCCCCCCTTTGGAGGCTGGAGCTTCAAGAAGAAAAGGCAAATGCAATCCCTGCGAGAGAAAAGGGTGGAAAACCATGATAGTCGTTGAGTGAAGTAGCCCTCAACCCGATCGAATCAAGCGAGTGTATTCATCCATATCCCAGTCCACCTACACAAGTCCAAGCACAATATGCTGTTTCGCTATATGCAGTGTAGTATCTCTAATATGACATGAATCCCGAATGCCCAATTGTCATTGTATAAAAACCTGATGAGCCTTATTTCCAATTTATAGTGCGCATCTTATGCCCTCACAGCAGCTCGTGAACTTGGAAAATCTTGTGGTCCGAAGTGCTTGAGCCCGCTTTCGTCCGACACCCCCTTCATAGAGAAGATTTCGACTTTTTCTTCTATTGCCCGTCCTTTGTCGAGCGCCAGTTCAGTGTAAGTCCTAGGCAAATATCGGCCGGGATGGAAAACATTGAAGACTATGAGCACAAGCATTATTGGTGCAGCATCAAAGGTCCAGAAACACCATTCATGGGACTGCAAATATTTGAGGCCGTAATTCCTGTCATGCGGGATTTCCATGGTGCGATAGACGGCTCGAAGAGCTATTACAATGGACGAAAGGTTGATGGTGTAGGAGAGTTTGCGCCACAGCTTCATATCGCCTAGGTCGAAAGCGCGCCAGCATCGCGAGATGTAAAAGTATCGGCAGGAGATGATGCTAAAGGAAACAAAGCATACCATTTGCAGAATCAGTCCCATGACCAAGATGACGCGCCCTGGAAGTGCTTTTCGTTCGGAGGATTCAATGGTGCGTTGTGGTGAAGCATCGTGATGGTAGTGTCTTGATATTTGAGAGGCGCCGACCAGCTGGATGATGAAGGAGAAAAGATCCAAAACGACAAAGGTAGGTGTGATCCATCTTGGAATGCACCACAAGGATTTGTAATTGAGGTGGTCGGTTGGACATGAGAACCACACTACACGGCTGAATGCAGTGTAGCAGGCAGCTGCTAAAAAGGAAGGTGCAAGTAGGATCATAAGCCATGAGATGAGAAAAGGGAGGTCTTTCTTCTCATCAATAGCAGACACCAGACGGCAGATGTGGCCAAGTGTTAGCATCAGGACGGCGATGATGGCAGACCAGAAGAACCATGATCGATGGCGGATGTACTGATAGATGAATAAGGCACTGATGAGGCTAACAAGGGCAGTGCCGATGCTGGCGAGAGCAACGCTGGGATCGTAGACGTAAGGGTTGAGGATGTTGTGCCCAGATGTGACTGTTGATGATAGGTAGGTAGGTCGTCAGCGAATGTGTGTTGATAGGTAGGAAGTCGTGAACTCACCGTATCTGGCGACAGGTTGATTTGATGGGTCGACAAGCTCCAGCCCTAGAGCAACAACCATGCCAACGGTTTGTTGTTGGGCTCGCCGTGGTAGCAGCTGTGTACTGGGTGTACTTGGTGGTGACGGCAGACGGCAAAGGCCATTAGTTGGTTAGTTATAACCTCTGCTCCGCAGCCCAGAGAAGTAATTAAGCTGCTTGGCAACTCTTGAGGCGGAGCGACCTGAGCGTGTCCTCCTCCAGCAATGTGTATCGCATCTCATCATGCCCATGGACCCCAGCACGTCTGCGGCAGTGAAAACACCTGGGCAACCTCGAGGGCTCGTTGGAGTGGCGGGCGACTAGTTAGCCACCTGCCTGGTAGTCAATACATGCGGGCTCCCAGTTGTCGACAGGTCACCAGTCTCTGGTCATTAATAGCATACTATGTATCTATTCCAGTCTCGACTCTCCTCATAATACCCGCAATTCGATGCATGCAGCACTGCAGCAGACAAAGCCACGACAGTCATCACGTGAAGCTTGGCGCGCCCAAGCCCAACCACTTGCGAGTCTGCGACCAGCACATTCGCTTCCTCCAAGCATTGGCAACGCCGAAGACTGTTGTCTGTTGAGAAACAACCGGCCGACTGTGTGCGTGTGCCGTGTACCGTGTACCGTGTACCGTGTGGGTACATACAATGCCATGGATTTGACTACTCGCCTCAGGGCTGCTGGTAGGAAAGAAACCCACAAACTACAGAGTACCTAGTAACTAACTAGATAGTAGCCATTAACACATTGGTCACTCATCGTCCAAGTCATCGTCAACTGCCTCCATGTCCTGGCCACCTTCTTCATCTTCATCTTCGCCCTTCTCCCTTTCATCGTCATCATCTTCTACCCCTTTCCTCAGCCACCGAACCTCCTTCGGCTTCCTGTCCATCCATAGCTCGTTCGGCAGCCATGCGAAGAAGCTGCACATAGTCTCCTTGACCTCGTCCAGAATCGTGAAACCGCCCTCAAGGGTCAAAATTGTCGCCTGAAGCTTCAGCCCCACGAAGCACTCCTCAAGCACGCTCTCCTCGATCCAGAACTCAAACTCTTTGCCTTCGCTGGCCTGCTGGGGCTTGCCTTCTGGGTATTTCTCCTTGGAAACATCCCATTCATCACAGTCTCCGGCCTGCCACGCCTTGCACATGAGCCTACCAAGAGGCTCAAGCGGGCCAAGCTTGTGTTGCCAGTACTGGCTCTGCTCAGCATAGGCAGACCTCTCAGACTCGCTTGGCAGCTGGATGGCGGTCATCTCTAGACCGGTAGACTCCGACCCAACTACCTTGAACTTGCTCAACTCTAGATGTTGGAATTGCTCATCAGAGCCCATAATGCCGATTCCTGTAATGAACCTGACCCTGGCCTCCGCTTCTCTGACGCCAACCTCCTCGATTTCAATGCCCTCCTGCCTCATCTGCTTGGTCCAGTGCTTGTCACCAACGTATAGACCGGCATGTGCACCACCAAAAATGGCACTGGCTGACTTGTTGAAGTTGCCGGGCAATGCAAGGCCGGCTGCGTTTACCTTTGGCAGCTCTTGTTCGGCGAGATCGCAAATTCTGAGTGCCCCAGCAAGCTGTTCATCATATTCAGGGCATACGTTGTGATAACGAAGATAGTTGTAGAAGGAGCGAGGTACTTGGCAAGCGTTTCTCACGGCATTTGGCCCATAGCCGTAGTGTGCCGGGTACCAGGATGAACTATGGTTCTCGAGTCAGCACTCATCCCATCCATCTTAGTTACAACGCATCGCGAACTACTTACAGAAAGGATTTAGCAAGACCTTCAAAGTCGACAATCCACTTCTTCTCGTCTGAACGATCCCAAGGAATATTGTGAGTAGCTAATGCCCTAGCGAGCTCCTCTGCGTCCATTTCGGCCATCTCTTGCTTTGAAATACCTTGAGACATGCGAGGGCTCTGTTCAACCCCTCCATATCGCATCATCTTATTGAACACGAGCGCATACATTTCATGCATACGTCGCTTCTGCTTGAAGCGCTGTATGGCAAGCTCAGCGCGCTCAACAAATGATTTGCTTGCGTCATACATAGCCGCTTCCTCGGTAGCTTCTTGAGGTTTGATGGGAGCCTCGACGTAGTTTTCTTCGAACCCAGTGGGTTTTGCCATGTTCTTACTCATACCTGGCGGATACACTGTCTTGACTTGAGGAAGCTGCTGGACTGGATGAACAGCAGGTGCACGAACACGTGGATCGTGAGCGATGTCGTCTTGGCCGAGAAAGTCTGGGTCGAGAAGACATTTGCCCTGAAGCGGCACCTTTCGAGTGATTGTTTTGCCATCGGCGGACACTTCAAGGAATGTGCTTTTTCGGAGTGCTTCAACTACAAGCTTACGAGGTCTAAAATTTCTCATCTTCTTGAAACCGCAGATACGATTAATGGAAACCGGATCATTGTTGCGGCCGCCGCAGCATTTCAGCAAATGCAAATCAGTGGGTAGATTCTCGTCCGAGAAGTAAAATTCAACCTTTGAACAATCAGTGATTTCTCGAGGTGCATGCGCAGAGATGGGAATTACCCACTTGGCGTCGAATGGCTTCTCCATCAGAGAGATCTTGGGCTATAGTGTGCTCCGACATGGTGTCAAGGGAGTGGCAATTGGGAGTCTCCGAGGTGGTGAGTGCGTCTTTGACCTCCGTTCCCATGTCTGCTTCAACTTGCCTAAGTTTCTGCTTATGGTGGATGGGACTTCCCGACGTTGCTTGGTAGGCTTGAAGCTTGCCAATTTTTATGGTACGGTAGGAAGTTGAAATTGATTTTGATCAAGAGGCAAGGAGCAGAAAGGAGGTGCTTGCGTTTGTGTTTGCGTTTGAGTGGAAGCAGGTAAGTGGAAGCAGGTAAGTGGGAGCAGGCACGGACCAGACGTAGTAGCCGTAATTGTCGTACACATGAAGCAGTTTCGGGGTGGCACACTTGAGCAGTGTACAGCCGCCATAACGAGGATCCAATCTGTAGGTAGGTAGTATAAAAGTAGGCGTCTAGTTGGCTACACCGCAAACAAACATGCTGAGCTAGCAAACAAACATCATGCGTCTATTTCTTTGCCTTTGTACGAAAATATCCAACAGAGGGCTTATGTGGTCTGTCGGCCTCTGTCCACAATTACCTACATACCTACATAGATAGTTACCTAGTAAGTAATTATATCAACGTGTCTTGAATCATGTCAGTCGTTGGGGAAAGTCCGTTTGACTCGATAACTACTATTAATTAGTTACCTAGGTAACTAACTGATAACTAACTAATTAGTTAGGTCATTATTAACTTGCCGTCAGCTCCCCCAGTATCAGCGTCGAAGTCTTCCCCCTAGATCTCTTCCACCGGGACACAGACAAGAGTTACTGCTGCCAAAAAAAAAAAAAGAAAGAAAAGAAAAAGCCCCTGAGCTCTCAATAACCCACAGGCAATGTCAACCAGGAATTTCGACCCTTCGAAGCTACAGAGCTTTGGCGATGCAGCCGCTGGACAGCAAGTACGCCCCGCGCTCCAACAGCGCACCATCACCATCAACACTTGGCTAACCTCTTCAGTGAGGGTGTTTTGAGCGACAAATCTGGTGCAGTGGTTGTCAAGCCTTGCACCGCTGCCGAGATTGCCTTTTATGAGTCTGTAGCCGCATCGCATCCTGATCTGAGTTTACATCTACCAACATACATGGGCCAGTTGACCTTGTCCGCAGACGAGGTTCCCGCACAAGCCGCGGATAGCGGAATTGCCAAAACAGCAGACGGTGCTGTGGAACGACTACACGCTAAGAAGCTCGCCACAGAGCTTCACATTGTACTCGAAAACATGACCCATGGATTCAAGAAGCCTAATGTATTGGATCTCAAGCTTGGCGCACAGTTGTGGGATGAGGCCGCGAAGCCGGAAAAGAGGGCACGACTCGACAAGGTCAGTTCCGAGACCACAAGCGGAAGCCTCGGATTTAGGATAGCTGGCATGCGGACCTACAAGGGATCGTCAGCACCCGAAGTCCCAGAGTCTCTGAAAGACATGGTGGAGCCGGACACGGAAAGAGGCTACTGGGTTTTTAACAAACTGTACGGTCGCAAATTCAGCGCGGCAGACATTCAGGACGGGTTCGTCTCGTACATCTTTCCTGCAGCCAAATCACAAGCCGAGTTGGAACGAGCCCGTGAAGTACTTGCCTACTTCCTTGGTGAAGTTAAAGATATCATTGAAGTTTTTGAAAACAAAGAGAGCAGGATGTATAGCGCTAGCATACTTTTGGTCTACGAGGGCGATGCAGACGAATACGGAAAGACGAAGCAATTTCTGAGGTCTGCATGTCCAGAGGAAGGCGCAGAAGACGATGACGAAACACTACCCAGGCTAGCAGAAGTTAAGCTGATTGACTTTGCCCATGCTACCTGGACACCAGGTCAAGGGCCCGACGAGAATACTCTGCAAGGAATGAAGAGTGCTGTCAAGATACTCAAAGAGCTCCTAGACAAGACGGAGAAGGAAATTGATGCCGCCGAGGAGTAAGCTCATGGAATGCGAAGCTCACCTCCGCCATTTGATAGCATACTACAGCACATATAGAGACTACACATCATCATATACCCTCGTTTTTCTTGTTCTTCTTCTGAGGCGTTTTCAACTTTGAGTTATATTGGATATAAATTTCACGCAAGTTTGATCACGTCCAAGCTATCTGCTTTGATGAGCTTTTACCCAACTAACCCGGGCACATCTTCTGGCCAAGGGCCTAGTACCATCGCATTTCCTGGAATCATTCCTGGCTGCGGACTCAGCAGCCGCACTTTCTTCTTGGCGTCGTCTATATCAGCTACATAAAGGTATCCTTTGACACTCGAGTCACGGATGACTTCTTGTGAGTCGGTGGGCGAGGCTGTCGTGATGGCAATCAACGAGTTCTGAATCGCCAACGACGGTGTAATACATTCATATACTGAACTTGATCCACTCGCTGTTGGATCGTATTCGTCGGCATCACCGGAGCGATACTCTGAATTAGCTGAAGCTACCAAGTTGTCAGCACCTGCAATCGGTAGAGTTGAATATAGACGTCTGTACCTTCCACAATTTTGAAGATGTTCATGTCTCCGAAATCACTTGCTTGGCTACTAGGAGCTAGTGTATTCTCTCCGTGTCCGAAGAAATACTCTCGTATTTGCGCGTGCCGAAGTGATTTCATGTAGTCTTCGCTTCGATCGACACAACCACCCGATTTCTCGAGCCGTATGACTTTTACGGTCTCGGAAGGATCGCGATTCGATAATTTGCGGGCGAGGTCAGAGTAAAGTCTCTCAGATCCGAGCGTGACAAGGACGTTCACTGTGCCATCATGTCAGTAAGTGCCCATCCATTCGCTGGAATAACAGAGTGATGTGCATGCCGCTACAGTAACTACCAATGACGCGATTTTTTGATTTTGCCATGGATGTAGAAGGCTGCATATGGCTTGTGCGAGTGCTTCGTAATCAACGGGTAGGAAAACAAGGACAGGAGTGTCAAGACATCACACGCACCAGAAAACTCGGAGACTATATGTTCTATGTTGTCGTAGGCACCGTTCTTCCCTTGACTTATGGCGCCCGAGCTATCAATGATGAAGCCTGCCTGCTTGCTCAAGTTGTCCTCCTCTAGTCTGCTTGTAACAGCCAACGCCATTCGTGTGACAAGTGGTTTAAACACTTTACTTTCCTCGGGATCTTTGAGCCCATAGTGGTAGACCAGTGGCATCTTTACAGGTATGGGGCTTGGCCCTGATATGGGACTGCTGCCCCAGCCTTCCTCCATATCTACTATTGAAGAGTATGCAGCAGCGGAGAATGACCCAGGCACACTTAACATGCCTTGACGTGGGTCCAGATTTACGATCATAGGTTGCCTTCCGCTCTTTATTGCATATGAGGTCAACATCTTGACTAAAGACGTCTTTCCCGAGTTCTCCGGCCCTACGACCAATACTCTTGGACCCATTCCTGCCTTTCCACCCGACGCACTTTGATCACGGAGCGACTCTAGGGCAAAATGTAAATTGGCATAGTTCATCATGGGTGTCTCCTCAGCGACATAGTCTGATTCAACCTCGCCACCAATGTCGAGCTTGCAGCCATGCCAGGTAAAGATGGCGCCTTTTGTGCCTTGGAACAGATACGTCGTAGCTGGTGCAAGCTCGGTGCCGAAGAACTCGGCAGTTCCAGATTGGAGTTTGATGGAGACGGTTTGAGTGAAGCCGGCCTCGAAGCGGTATTCAGTGTTGGCTGTAAGGTCTTGGGTACGGGTGACGTTGGAGGCGATGACATTTGGCGGTTCGGTGGGCTGCGATGCCAAATGAAGGCCAGGGAGGGATATCATGGCAACTACCTAGGCATGAAGAGCAAGGCACGAGCAGATTTCGACAAATGGATAGTGGTGGATAGGGTAGTCGCTGCAGACAGAATGCGAATGTTTTATTGTAATAACTAGTTGTTGAATTGAATGAAAGTCCGGCTGGACGTAGATGTGGTCAGTGCAGAAATGACTAATATCTGACTAACCATGAAGTTGTTAACTAACTAATAATTAACTAGTTGATAGTTATTCGGCCAGACTGTGCGCTTAACGAACTATTGGTCGCTACCTTACCGTATACATGCCACCTTGCCCACCGTCTTGTATGCTTCTCAATGTCCGAATAGGCCAACATACAGTGATGAATTACTTGGGTCCTTGCGAATAATTAATCAACTAGCTAACCAAGTTAGTCATCATGTTCACATTATCCTCAACTGTCCTCTCGCTCGGGGCTTTGCTTGCACAATACGTTGGCTCTGCCAGTGCCAATGCAGATGGCATGCAGGAGCCTTTGAGAGAGGCAATTGACCCATTGAAATACAAAGCAGCCTGTCCCGATTACAAACACTATGCTATGCGGAAGCAGTAGGTGTGACGCTTCAACTTACCTCCTCGGTGCTAACCCCATCCTTCCAGCGCACCCTATAGCAAAGGCCCGCTCCAACTACCATTTCAAAGACCTTCAAAATACTGCCGGACATTCGAGTCGCCCCTTGTCGAACAGGTCATCCAACACATGAACGACAGGTTGCTCGACAAGGATCTGGCGCGTCTCTTTGAAAATGCTTTTCCAAATACCCTGGACACGACGGTTCGGTGGCACGTCGACGACAGCGCCAAGCATAAATCTTCCAAGAAACCCTGGGACGATTCTGCTTGGAAAGGTCCCCAGAGCTTCATCGTTACTGGTGACATCAACGCTGAGTGGCTGCGTGACTCGACCAATCAACTCGCACAATATCAGCTATTAGCAAAGAAGGACAAGTCCATCCATCAGCTCATTCTAGGAGCGATCAACACACAAGCCGAGTATGTCATTGGATCGCCGTATTGCAATGCCTTTCAACCTCCACCACCGAGTGGGCTAAGCCCGACATTCCAAGGCGATGGTGACAATGTGCATCCCATCTACGAGGAGTCCTTTGTCTTTGAGTGCAAGTACGAACTAGACTCGCTTGCCCACTTTCTGTCGCTTTCGAACCAATTTCATAATCACACTGGCTCGACTGAGTTCATCAATAGCCGCTGGCTCCTGGCTCTTGATACACTGCTCAATGTCCTTACCGAACAGTCCAAGAGCACCTTTGATGAGAAAACAGGGTCATACCAGGGCAATGAGTACACCTTCCAGCGCCAGACCAATATTGGAACTGAGACCCTCGGCCTCAGCGGTATCGGAAACCCTCTCAATTATGGCACAGGCCTTGTTCGCAGTGCATTCCGGCCTAGCGATGATACCACCATCCTAGGCTTCCTCATACCCGCCAATGCCATGATTAGCGTTGAGCTCAAGCGCACTGCACGAATTCTGCAAGCAGCTGGCAAGAAGAATACCGCACAAGAAGTAAATGATTGGAGCGACACGATTGAAAAAGGTGTGTGGGAGCATGGCGTGATCACGCACAGGAAGTACGGACAAGTCTTTGCTTTTGAAGTTGACGGCTATGGCTCACATATACTCATGGACGATGCAAATCTACCTTCTCTGCTTGCCCTTCCCTTGCTCGGCTTCACAGACACCAAAAACAAAATCTACCAGAACACGCGGAAAATGATATTGGAAAAACCTGGCAACCCTTACTACCTCACTGGGGATGATTTTAGCGGGATCGGTGGCCCGCATGTTGGGTTGAAGAACGCTTGGCCCATGAGCGTGCTCGTTCAGGCCATGACTAGCGATGACGACCAAGAGATCACCAAATGTCTAGATGCTGTGAAGAGTGTGAGTACACATGGATTAATCCACGAGAGCGTAAATGTAGGCTACGCCAAAACGTATACGCGCAGTTGGTTTGCGTGGGCCAACAGTGTCTTCAGCCAAACGATTCTGGATCTTGCGTACCGGAAACCGCACTTGCTCTTTGGCAAAGGGGCTGAGGCGTATAGACTATAACCAAAAATATCCTCCCACTGGGCAAAGGACAAGATTGATTGCTCCATGGAATCTTTTGCAATAGATCACGCAATTGTCAATTTATTGGGCATGGTCTGAGTTGCAAGCAATCTGTCATCATGTACCGTTCTACGTCTACCACCAACGATACCAACTCCAATTCCACCGTCGTTTCCTACCTCAGCTCCAAGCAATGCAGCTCCGCAACTTTTCTCTTCCTCGCCTTTGCGATCCCAGACTAGAGCCCACCACCAAACACCGCATCTATGCCAGAAGGAAAAGACGGGAAAAAACCATTCCTCCGTGGGTATAATAAATCAAGCCCAAAACGAGAGAGCAAGCGCAAGGAACATTATAGGTTTTTATAATGAGATTAAAGGATTAAGGGATGCTGGTGCGAAGAAGGTCCAACGTGGGGGGTGTAAGGGTATTGGATCGTACTTTAGAGAAGAATTCGAATGCGCAATTACATGGCTCTAGTCGTGTCGGGTGTGTTTGACTGCTTACTCGTGAAGAATTTACAAAGGGGTTGAAAGGAAGCCAACCCGATAAACCACACGTTAAATGTTGTGATGCACTTTGTTGTCGTTATTTGGATTTGAAGAAACATCATGAACAGGGCTCGGCATATCCAAGTGAGCACATCATGAAGGCGAAGAGCAAATAGTAAAGCCATCAACGCATTGTCGAGTAAATGTCGTCTCGAGACATGGCAGTCCTCAAACGCTCTGCCGTGCGCTTCCGTGACAGTGATCGATGGTCGCCCTTGCCCTGAACGACAGCTGTCCAGTCTTCCCAGTCAGAGGCCATTTCAGTCAAGACGTTGCCCATTACCTGGGCACTAGCCATCAAGCCATGTTGTTCGCCTTCAAGAATGCGAACCTCACACTTTCGCATCAGTCTGCCGAGCCACCGCACATTGTCAACGGGTACGCGAGAATCCTTACTGCCATGATGGATCACCACGGGGCGGTTGATGTCTTCGTAACGAAAGCCAATGGCTTGCTTCGTCTCGAGGCAGACTATCAAATCGGTGGCAGGATTAGCGTGCGAGGTAGCGCGATCCCAAATCGCAAAGGTAAGGCGTTCGTCAAAGTCGCGTTGGCGCTGTCGTTCGACCTGGGTCAGGGCTTCACGCATGCGCTGTTGCTCTTCGTAGTTGGGGTCTGTAGGGTTCAGGGTCAATGAGCTCGCATTCGGCAAGACTTGGTCCATCAACATGATTGACTCGCGGCGTTGGTCCTTCAATGTAGGACGGGACGACGCAGTGTCTACGGGTTGCGGATGAATGCTTTTCCGCCGAGTCTTTGGTGCATTCTTGGGCCCCGTCCGCTGAAGGCTGGCGCTAGTGGCGCTGAGAAAGGTCGAGTTGGCAACCTTGAGGAGCGAAGGAGGAAGTGCGCGAAGGAAGCGCTGCGACCTGGGTAATTGCTGGGTAGGTGGCGAGTCCTGGCTGATGCCAATGGGCGCCATTTGAGAGGGCGGAATCCAGGGCGCAAGGAGATGTACCCGCCCGCGAATGTGCTGTGGCATCCGCAGTGAGGTCGCGAGAGCATATATTGCGCCTGCGGAATGGGCAAGTATGGAGAATTTGGTGATTTTAAGAGCTTGGCAGATTACAAGTACGTCATCTATACAGTGATGTTAGTCGAGTTACCTATGATGCACGGCGACGTTGCCCCCAACCCCCGCCCGCCCGTCCCCATATTGCTCAGGGTTTCAGCTTACCAGGCCAACTGAGAGGAGTGCCATTTGGATCAACCTGACTCTCTCCGATTCCAGGTCGTTCAGGGGTTATGAGTCGCAGCTTCAAAGTAGCTGCTAGTTGGTCGTAGAATGCCATGACATATCTAGTCAACCCCATGCCCACACATACAAACACAGCAAACCCTTCTGCATCGCCTACTTCTGAGAAAGAAATCACTCTTCCCGTCTGGGGGTGTCGAATCTTTTGCGACAAACGCGGGGAATTCAGGTAACTGTCAACCTCGACATCAATCGAATCGGCGCTTGTAGGACGCTCCTCAATGACTGCTTGTGCAGGCTTTGGTACTGCTTCTACCGCGGTAGCCTCGGCCTTGTCGACCTTGTCGTTGTGACATTTTTCCGCTTCCGCTGGGAAATCCGGGTGCGACCACCGTTTCTTGTTGAAGGTGCGGCGACGTTGGAGCTGAAGGCTGTTGGATGGTGGTAGTGTGGCAGACATCGATTTGTGTTGATCTACGCCCTCGTCGCTGGCTGAGGGAAACACGGTAGACATGACGCTCACAGCGCTATCCGAGGTAACACTCGAAGAGTGCTTGTGTCCTTTGATAGTATCCACGACAAAACCAGAGCTTGTGGCTCTCTGCGCAACAGCAGAACGTCCACCGACTGTTGCAGAACTTGCACGCCGAGGTATAGCACCGCGGGCTTCACCTTGTTGATCAGCGTCTCGATCAACGTCTTTGCCAGATAGGACACTGGTGCCGGGCACTGAAGGTGATTTGGCGCATAAGGGAGGGAAGCCAGGGGTAGGTGGAGATTCCTCCTCAGCTTTCTGCAATGCGAGAGCGTAGTTGATGGGAAGCGGGGTAAGGTCCTCGCCGTCATTCAACGTCAAGCTCCTGTGTCGCGAGTGGCGCAGGGTTCGACCATGAGGCACGGTCATGAATTTGAGACTGGGGGTGTAAAGACCAGTGTTGACTGCCAACGAGCCTGTCGGCTTGTCTGGAGCTGTGTGCGGTTCTGCATCTGCCGTAGTGGTTGGGCGCACGGAAATCCCAAGAACCTTTCGCGCCTTGGTCGAGTCCTGCACCCGCTTGCCGGACGCGCTTGACACAGTTGAAGTCGGGGAGGGTTGCGGGCTGGGGTCGACTGAAACACCAGGCACCGTGGGGAGAGGAGGCGGAGGAGGAGGAGGAATCCCCACCTCGTCTTCGACAGGCTGCTTGCCAGCCAACATGTCTCTGCGCATCTTCTGCTCGCGAAGTTGGCGGATCCTTTGAGCCACTTCGTTTTCCTCTTGCTCGAGTTCCATGAGCAGCTTCTCCTTCATGACCGACTCTGCATCGTCTTCCTTTTGCTCTTGCGCCGGGGCCATGCTGGTTGGAGCCGGCGTCGATGGCTTGGACAGATCGGGAGGATCGCTGCTCCGGCTATTCCTGTTCTTCTTGCTCTTGCGCGCCGGGCTCCCGGTGTGTCGCAGTGACGAGGCGCGCCGAGGAATGGCGTGTATCTCTGGCGGGCTCTCTGCGCTGGGGCCGTCGACCAAGTTGAGGCGCAGGCGACGTGGACTGCAGCTTTGCTCAGCGTAGCGGGAGGCGAGGCGCGAAGGCTCGGCGGCAAACGGCTTGTTCTCTTCGTGCGACGACGTGGGCTCCTCCTTGATGGTATCTTCGTAGGGGAACAAGGAAGCCGGCGTCTTCCGAGGCGAGACGTCGGCAGCAGTGGCGTCGTCAAGGGGCGTTTGGGTGGTGTGGCGCTTGCGCTCAGTCTCCTTGAGGCGCAGTCTTTCGCGCGAGCCCATGTACATGAGGCTCTTGTGGCCTTTTGCGCTCCTCTTGCTGTCCAGCGACGAGCGCTCGCTGGCGGGGTAGGGTTTGGGGGGCGGGGCGGCCTCGATGCTGATGGTGCCAAAGCTGACGACCGAGTGGGCAGAGTGGGCAGAGTGGGCAGAGTGAATGGACACGGAGCTGCAGCTGTTGCGGCCCATGTAGCTGGTCAGCGAAGGCGGCTTGTCTCTCTTCTTGGGGGGTGCCGTCAGGGGCGACAGGCCCGAGGGCGGCTTGGAGGTGCGGATGACGGGCGGCTCACAGGCGTCGTCGTCGTCTTCTGGGTGGGTGTCGTCGGCGACGTCTCTCAGGGCTGATGAGTAGTAGGGGGTGGCGGCATTGGGGTTTCCATGGTGGCCTGCAACGAGCGAAGTCCTGGCTGAGTGCGAGCGGATGCTGGGCGGCTGCGAGTTGCTGTAGCCGACGAGCAGGTTCTCAAAGTGGTCGTTGGCCGAGGCCGAGATTGCAGACAGCTGGTCGATGAGCGACGAGATGACTTCGGGCGAGGCAGACATCGATGATGGGAGCGAAGTGCGCCGTCGCGAGCCTACAGTCTGGCTCACGGGAGCGGCTACGGGAGCAGCAACGGCGTCGTCCATGTCTGCGAGGCGTGCAGCAGCTCGTATGTCACTCTTGCATGCTGGCTGTGGTCGGTCAAGGGCGCGCGCAATCATGGCCGCGTTGATCAGCGCATACTAATTGACCCTCTCCCCCCGTGTGCTGTGGTGAGCAGGTCGGTAGGTAGGTAGGTAGCAATACTAGTAGTATATTATTACTCCGTACACACGTACACACACACACACACATAAACAGACAGACTCACCAGAGACAGAAAGAGAAAAAGAAAGAAAGTGGGTGAGTGAGCGAGCGAGTGAGTGAGAGTGAATGTGTGTGAGTGTATGAGAGTGGGAGAGAAAGAGAAAGAGAGAGAGAGAGAGAGAGAGAGAGGGAGGGAGAGAGAATGTGTGTGTAGGTGTGTGTATGTGTGTTAGTGAGAGAGTGAGAGAGAGAGAGGAAGAACAAAAAAAAACAATTAACTAACTAATGGGCAAATGTTTTCATACCCAGCAAACAAACACAAGACAGACAATGGACATCTATTCACTTGCCTACCTAGGTAGGTCACGTTGGAGGTACATAGTATGTTTAATTAAGCCCCAGCGCGTCCACCCACTGTCATGATTCAACTCATGCACTGCTTCGATTTGGATTCATTTTGCCATTCCATTCTTCTCCACCACCAAGCCCATGTCTAATACTGCTAATAATTACAGTCACAGACTTACAGCCCAATCCGTCGTCCCCGCTCAGCCCTTCTCGTGACCCATTCATCCCTGAAAAGCAAGGACTGGCTCTGATTGCTCCACACTAGCCGCAACCATCTGAAGCTTTGTAGGTAGTTAATCACATATGTATATAAGCTTTGTCTGGCACGACCCCCTGACTCCTGAGTCTGGAGAGTGAGACCCCTAATCCCCCAAATGCCCACCGACCTAATACGGAGTTGGCTATTGAATAACTAATAACTAACTAGTTAATGATTATTGTTAGTTGGGTACATACTCCCTACGGTACTACCTACTGAAACGTCTCGTGTGGCGTCATGCGTAAGGTTGTTTCTGTTCCTCTCGTCCATCTCCAGCGGAAGCGCCTCATGCCACACAGTATTACTCCGTACACCTGCTTTGTTTCCTCGGCTCAGGGCCACGTGACCATTGCATACCTGCCCCCTGAAGCGGCCACGACTCACCCACAAACCTTGGAAATGTCTCATCACGGTACATGGGCGACAAAATCTGGGACATGAAGAGCAAGTATCAACTGCGCCTGGCAGGCACAGGGACACTTTTATACATAGGTAAATCCCTAGGTACCAGGTATCATGGTCATATGACATACAATACCTACACATACAATACCTAACCTAGGTACTACACGGGCGACCTCCCGGCTCGGAGCTTCTGCGGTATTATACGCCCGGTCAATCTCCCGGCGCATAATACATAGGTAACTACCTATACGGAGTATTATATAATATACGGAGTACCTGGTTGACATCTGCTGCATGTACTATGTATACTCGCTAATTAATTACCGAGTAGGTAATAGAGGCGCGGCACCCTCATTTTGCGCCATGCTCCTGCAACACGAGAAGAGTGAGATAAGCTGTGCAGCAAAGAAGCCTTCAGGGCCTCAGGCCCCCGACGCTCAAGCCTCATTTTAACAGAGTACAAGGTTTGAGGGCTAAGAGTCCCGGCCTGTGCTTGTTTCCGCCGTGCCACACTGGTCACGATTCACCGGTCTAGCCACTCAGCTGCCTAATTATTTATTTAAAAAATGAAAAGAAAAAAAAATTACACCACCACCAACTCGGGCCAAAGCATGACTATGAATCAACAATGCAAGCCCAGCAATCATCGTCTTTGTCGAGGACATGGGTACGGATACTCGGCATTGGCCCTTGGGAACCCTTGGGAATTTGGGATGGGTGCCCATGTTATGTTGGAATAGGAAGCGAATATTAATACCTACGTAGTATTCCCCAGGTAATAATGCTTACACGGCTTGAACCTCCAGCATCTGGATTCTGGATTCTGGATTGTGGCCCAAGTCAATTGGGTCCCGTTGCGTCATCCCACGTAATATGCATGCCATAACCGCTGTCCCATATCTGAAGACTCAGTATTGACTACCTATAGCACGCTGCAAACATCGATTGATCATACCTGCCAAGGGTAGCCTAGGAATGCATCGCCATGGGCAAGTACCAAACAAAACCACATGGCTATCGTACCCCAAGTCATGAGCAGATGCCGTCAAGTGCCTAGTCGATTCTATAAGAGTACAGAGTACCGAGTACATATAATATCGCGATGTGTTGACTAGAGGCGTACCGAATCGAGGCTGCATTGTCCCAGCCACCCCACCCGCCCAAGGTGGGGTATTTAGTAGGTCATAATACTCCGTGGAAAGAAACCGACCAGGTGGTAGGCATAGCTATAATACCTACTCAATACTGGGTAATGTCTACGGAGTAAATGCTGGTTTTCCTCCTGTGTACTCGGCACAGAGTGCTTTTGTAGGATTGCCACTCATACAAAACTTGATAGCAATGTCGACGCCGTAACGCCATAGACGGGGATAGCGTAATCGTAATACCTGCCTAGGTACGGTACCTACTACGTATCTCATCTAGGCTCAGGAACTCGTTCTACCTGGAAGAAATGTGTTGCTGCAGCCGGCTGCTCGACTGTGCTGCGGATGGATCTACGTAGTATGGATCAAGGGAACTATTAATACCCTGCCTACTTACATAGTTAGTAGTATAGTTATTATCGAGTCAGGGGCGCGTCCGCGTATACCAATAGTATTAATGACGCACCAGCAGCCCCCCCCCCCCATAGGCCATAGGGTCTGCTAGCAGCGACGAGGCGCAGGTGGCGTGCCGCATGAGGGATGATGAGGCCAGATCTTGCTTCAAAACCGTGGTGAGGTGTTGGGCGCAGCGTCTCCTGGGCCTGTAATTGGCGCAATGCCCATGTCGATGGATGATTTCACGTACGCGGGTCTCACGTGGGACTCTGAAATTACTCACTGTACGCGGTGCAGAGTGGCATAGGTACGAGTCTACGAGATGAGTAGCATGGACCAGAGTCGAGACTGACCAGGATGCCCGCTGTAGGTTGTTGCCAAGGAGACCAAGGCTCGTCTGCAAAAAGCTTAGCTCCCAGCATTTCCAAAAATGGCCACTGCGCCCGGACACCCAATGCCCTCAAGTCCAGCCCTGATAAAAGCCGCAGCCCACGCCCTGGGACTTGGTAGAACCCCTCGTCCTCTCTTTTCGTCGTTTCATCCGTTGCTGGGCGTTATTGCTCATTGCACACCGTTGCCGTTTTCAGACGGCTCCTAATTGAGGGTTCCTGCGTTCCAAAACACACCTGTAGCCACCAGCTACCTTATCTATTCCCTTTTTGCCCACCACCACGCAGTCACGGCGTTTGTGTCACACAGTCATACCTATTTACCTATTATTGCCCTAGGTATATATACCTAGGTAGCCACGTCAAAAATCCATCCATCCCTCCAATCTCGCTCAATCGCTTCCACCTGTGTCCACCATGCTGCTCCCCAGGGAAATCCACCACCGGCCCTCTCATCGCCCTCATGTCGCTGAACTCGTCAATGAGCCTATTTCCATCCTCGCCCCGTTTGCTGGTCTCATTCTCACTGTCATGCTCGTCGTCTACTTCCTTGTCCGCTACTACATCTTTGAGTCTTTCCTCCTGCAAAGATTATACCGCGACAAATACACCAGCCTTAGCGACATTAACCGAAGGGGTTTTGTAAATCATCACATTGCTGGGCTCGCCAAAATCATAATGCTCCTCGTCGGTGCCTATCCATTCATCGCCGTGGCTGTGAACCGCAATTTCCACAACAGCTTTGCAGGTTCAAAAACCGTCACCCTTGGCGACAGTTCGTTTTCCCCATGCCATTGTTGCACACCCACCCGTTTCAGTCCAAGCATCTGACACACTTGCAGTGCTCATCATCGTCAACCAAATGTTCATTGCCATGTATGCCTTTGAACTCCTCTACCGCGCAAAGCTTTCGCCTGTTGCTGTTGCACACCACATTGGTGCTATCATCATTGCCCAAACCTCGGTCGCTATCAGTCTGAACTGGGAGCACGAAAAGGATGCCACGATTGAATTTATTCTTTGCTTCGTATGGGGTATGTGAGGATGGCATTGACCACTCCACCTTGCACCGGCCTATTGGCTAACCGTGGAATAACAGGTGCTTTCGATATTGTTGCCGAGTTCTGGCCACATGTTGCCATCATTTTATACCGTATACGTAACACTGACCACGCTTTTCTGATTAAGGTTATGCGCACTGCATGTATTTCTTGCTTTTGTGGAACAGTGCTTGAAACGATCGTTGTCATGTATCTGTTTGGCTCGTTGTGGTATCGATGGACACTTCCTTTCAAGGTTGTCACGCCGATTCTGCATATCGTCTTCAGCGCGGCACAGTTGTGGGGAGCTAAGAATTTCTATAGCATGTGGATGAGCCAGAAGAAGAAATTAGCCGAGCAGGAGAAGGACGAGCATCTCGAAGGTGGACGTACCGAACTCGAGAGCATTCATGCCGTGCAGACCGTGAAAGTCAATGCGCGGAAAAATGCTTGATCAAGGCATGTCTGTACCGACATTCAACTCCAAAACAAGCTTTGTTTTAGCGACGCATACCAATCAAATTTACCATGGTTAGATAATCGACTTAGATACCCTTCATTAAACTATTTTTTTATTATAATTAACCTGCCATTATCTTCGCTCTTATTGCGCAATATATTTGCTTGCCACGGGAAACAAGGGCGGCACTCTCCCCAACCAGAATCAGATCCAGATTCGGCCACCGTAGACGCCCATCCAAGACGAAACTGGCGTACATAGGAACAATAATATACATAGTAGTACAGCCACAAAAGAAGCCACACACATGCGCTGGCTGAAGAATGATTTGATTGCCGTGGAAAAGTCCGATGAAATGACAAATCACTTAGTTACCCTATCTGTAGTTATACCTTGCATCATTGTCTGTCGCATGCTCGAAGCGTCCCAACACCAAGTAGAAACTTTCAAGTTTGACTCGACAAACCACTAATTATTACTGCCCGCTTGCTCATGCTCATCTACAAAAGACACAACCAATTACCGTTATTAATCCACCCAAAAAGCCAAAACATAATCACCTATTAACTAAGTGACTAGTTAAGCCTTAGACAATCAATGTCTCTTACATCGCTACTGGTACCTTTCACCATTCCACTACCTAGCGTCCATTTTTGCGATTCCCATGCTAAGCTCTTGGTCAACATCACTGAACATAGTCTTTCTCAGCCTAGCATGGACAACCATAGCTGCAACTTACTCACCTTTACAGCTAGAATTGTTTATGCCGTTGATCCTTCGACTGGCAAGTTACATCTTCCTTTCCTCCCTCTTCCTGGCTTTCGACAACCTCATTCCTAGCCTGGCAGTTCAACTCAAATTACAGGGCCAATGGGGCTTAGCGCGCAACCAGAAAGGCGGCACGCGGAAGATGTGGAAGATAGTGAGGTGGAGTATTGCAAATGTACTCATCACTGTGGCGTTACAAGCCGCCATCGAGTTCCTAGCCACCGACGTCTTTCGCATGAAGAGTCTGTTGAAGATCAAGGGAAGCCGGTGGGAACTCAATCACTTGCTGTATCCGCGGACCATGATTAAACATGCCATCATCGGACTACTGGCGCGAAATGTATGTTGACATGTCCCGAGTTGGTCTGAGGTTTTCCGTCAGCTAATTTGATAACGCTGTTTCCCCCCCCCCCCGTCGTATCTGGGTCCTTCAATACTACATCCACGCACATCTCTTACACTCGCACCATGGCGGTATAACAACATTAGCCAATTGGCACCAGAGCTGGCATCACAATGTCACAATCCCTTATTCTTTCATGGCCAATTACAATCACCCCATTTGCCACTTACTGCATCGCTTCCTACCTCTCTATCTCCGTGCCATCGCCCTATGAATGTACATCTTGACCTACTTATTTTGGCCGCTATATGCAGTCTTGAAGAGACCTTTGTCTACTCGGGCTACAGCGTTTTGCCTTTGACAATCATGCTACAAGGCATGGCACGACGAACAGATGCGCATATGATGAGCGAAGGTGAGGGCGACTATGGACCTTTGGGCGTACTTGATTGGGTGCACAACACGACTTTGGGTAACGATGTCGTGGACGATCTGAAAGCAGAGATGGACAAGCACAATGTTGAAGCAAAGGCTGGCAGAGCGACTGATGGAGCCGGCTACGTAGCAAACGACCTGGCAGGAGAGTTAAAAGCCAAGGTTCGCAAAGGCAGAGACGGGGGGTGATGGCAGGCTCGAGCTTAGGACGACGAGTTCGCGAACCTAACCCCAGTCTCTTGGATGGCCATCATAGAAGCATATATGATGATAATGATGAAGCGTGCCTGAACTAGGAGCATCGAGAAGTACCGTGTAAGCCACTGTTCCTCGGGCTTGTCACGGCGTGTGATCGTCTATCGCAGGCTCGGTGGAGCACTTTCCTATTAACGTGATTCTATTCGTGTTCATCAGTACTCTATTCCACAAGTATGCTCCGTCACAACGCCCAATCATGACATCACGCAAGCGAGGACCAAATGTTTCATTTTCGGACCGTTTGATTCGCTTGCTCGTTACAAGTCTTATAGTAAATGCAGACCGGTTTCCTCCATGAAAAAAAGTAGCTGCCGTGCCGACGCGGTCGTTATGTCCTGCTGTTGCGGCTCAGCATGCCGATAGTCGCTTTCATCCCATGCACTGAACGCCAAAAGCCCGTCCTAACCCCACATTTAGAAAACCATCTGGTGTGGTCGGTCTGAGCTGCGAAGGCTGAAGCTGGCACCAAGGTAGTCGATCAAATGAGCCTCCTCCTTAATGATGGCAAGGAGCGCCTTATCGACCGACTTTTGGTCTTCGACACGGTCCTTGGAAGTTTCCTTCTTCTGTGGGCACGTCAGCAAAGACACACGAGTAAGGTTGATAGATCTACGCACCTCGGGCTTCTCGCCCTGCTTGAAGAACGAATCCTCGCCCGGCTTGCGGGCAGCCTTGTCCTTGGTGAAATAGCCATCTGCGCTAACCTTCTCCAGAACCTTCTCATCTATGCCCTTAAGGTCGACCTTCGTTGAGGTAGCGATAACATAGCGGGCGTTTACCCTTCGCAGGGGAACGCCATTAACTTTGAAGGGACCGGTGACGAGAAGCACTCCCTGAGGAAGGTGCTTGAGGAGAACAACACGCTTGCCGCGGAAACGGCCAGCGAGGAGGATAACGACGGTACCGGGTTGCAGTGATGCACGGGGCTTTGCAGGGCGGACAGACTTGCGAGCCTAGAGTCGCAGTTAGCAAAACTTCACTTTAGATTCTCCATCCGTATTCTCCATCCATCGTTGCAGCCATGGCAATTCATGCATTCATGGTCGGGCATATCTTCCTCTTGTCCGTATGTCGTTGTGGTATGGGAAAACTGAACGTACCTTTCTGGGGGCGGCGACATCCTCAGTCGGGTAGTACTTGCTCGCCTTCTGGGGTTTCTGTTCCTCTTTGTTGGCCGCCATTTCGAAATGTGGTTGTCGTCAGTTGCCCTGGAAGTTAGTTGGATGCGTCGCGGGTAGGCGAATTTCGTACGGTGGTGCGCGCTGCCAAGACCGCCGAACAGTTGTTCCGGCTCCGGGACGAGCAAGTGCGCGATGCCCCATGTAACTACCTAGTCCATCCCGCCGCATCGCCACTAATTACCTAGCTCACTCCAAGGCAGCTCCACCACAAACACCTGCGTCGTCACACATCCAAATACCCGCAAATTCACGATAACCATGTCGATCCAACCCCTCATAACGTTCAAGGCCGGCCAGTGTGAGCTTACTGTAGGCAGCACCGCCCCGAGACATGGTCATGTCCATGCTTGTTGCAGCTAACATGAATAGCGCGAAAGTGACACCCAGCAAAAGGTCAAGCCGCTCAGAACTCCCGGATTTGTCTATCTCTATCAGGGAGAAGATGGTTGGTTGCTTCTATTCTCGCACAACCGACTATGCTTACCATGTATAGAATTCGTGCACTTTTGCTGGCGGCCCCGCGACAAGTCTCTCGACCAGTCTGAACTTGATCTTATCATGATCCCCAGCGATGGTTCCTTCACACCATACACGGGAAAAGAGTCTGTCGAAGACTCTGAAAATGTCAAGTCTCCCACTGATGGCCGCGTGTTCGTCCTTAAATTCAACTCGAGCTCGCAGCGGTACCTCTTTTGGCTGCAGTCCAAGTCACAACACCCACGTGGTGACGCAAGCTGGTTCAGTGAGAGAGATTTGAAAATCGGTCAAATTGTTGACCTTCTGCTCAATGGGGAGGAAATAGACGTTCATGGCGAACTTGCAAGCGTACAGAATCCTGCTGCTGGTGATGAAGATGAGACAATGGAGGATATTGAAGGAACAGACCACTCTGCAAGCCGAAACCGCCACGGTAGCACCGGTGGGGCTGGTGCTGGTGCGACAGGTGGTGATATAAGAGAAGAAGGGGAAGAGTCGCGAGAAGGAGGGGCTGATGGTGGCCGAGCGTAGGTCCTATTCAATTCGTACCGCAAAGGGCGTCGTGGCGCGATCGATTACACGACGAGGATTCAACCGGCTATTGTGGACCACGATGAGACCACGTTGAATGTTCTGGGGAATATTCTACCATTTCAAGGCGTTCAGCGAAGACACCAAGAGCTCGACCGCTCATTGTACCAATAAACAAAAATTGTTTCTTCGCGAGTCCAGTCTCCAGCCCGTCACGCCACGACGCCTGCTTTTCTCTCTCTCTCTCTTTCTGTTGCCTTGTCATTTACTCTCGATCATTCAGCTAACCGATCTACACAGAGCTACGTCTGGGAACGACGTGTCTGCTATTGTGCAAAACTTCATGGACTCGCTCAAGGGCGGCAATGTTGGTTCCACTTCGCACGACAGATCCTCCGACCCATTCACAACACTCCTCGACCTGCTTTGGCCTTCCCATACGCTACCCACTATCGATAAAGGCTCTCCGGAGCTCATCGACGTGCTTTGCGCTCAGCTCCCGACGACGCCATTTTTGCTAGAAGCGGAAGTCGAAGACGTCGATCAGATTGACCCCAACTCTGAAACGGCTCAGATGGCCATGCAAACACTAGATCAAGAACAGAAAGTTGAGGTATTAAAGAGAGTTCTAAGAGCACCACAGTTGAGAGCTGCTCTAGGGAGTTTGACCGAAGCTCTCCGAACCGGTGCTCTGCCAACCGTCGCCCAAGGACTAGGTATTGATGTGGAGAACGGAGGGTATATGAGAGGTGGAGCCATGCCATTAGGTGGCGGTGAGGCTGTAAAAGCATTCCTGGATGGCGTCAAAAAGACAGTTGAAAAGGACAAGAAGGATGACAAAATGGACACAAGCTAAGCGTATAGCATCACAGCTGCAATAATTTGTCTCACACTATGCCCAAAATGAGAACATGTGCTCCAAGTCCCAATCTACATATGGCAATAAAAATCTAGCAACATGGACATATTGCTACTGCTGTAATATACACGGACTGCGTCGTCATCCTTCCTGTTTTGACATGTCAATTTTTGCTCATCTCCTCACACAAGATTTTAAAGAAGTTGGCCATCTTCCACCCACCAGTCCTTCCCATATATGCCTGATCCCTTTACATACTTCACTATCATTTAGCTTCGCTTGTCTATAGCCCCCAGCTCTATGGAGTGTGGACAGCTTTACGCTGTTCGAAATGCGAGTATAGCGCCAAATTCATTCAAGGCTAGATTGACATTGGTGAGATATCAGAATATCTGCAAGGTGGTTCATTGCCAGGCACTTCGCTTTTGGGAAGAAAGCATTATTATGGAGATTGTGATGGGCTCAAATTCTCATGTTCTTGCTCAAAATGCTATCAAACTCCTTTTACCCTCAGCCAAGTAGCGTACTCCCATGCCTCCTATTCTGGCATACCACATAAACACCCCCATTCAACACCAACGCATTAAATGCTAATAGCATAAAAGAAATTACTATTGGTCGTGATCGGCTAATAGCTCCTTCCAAAAAGGATCCACTGTTTTGCTGGAGTCGTGCAATCGGGATTGATGCACTTAGTCTTACCCTGTTCGATGCCTGCAGGCTGATCGAAGGGAATGCACAAGCTCTTTGCACCCATGGCAGGCGCCTGCTTGTCCTCTGCCACACCATCACCCAGCGCTGTTCTTGCACTCTTAGCCTTGACCTCGTCCTCGCATTTCTCGCCCTCGCAATGAGGAACAAGTACGACATTCTTGCCATTAAGCGTGGGCACAAAGTCGTCCCAGTTGGTGAGCTGAATCCGATGCTCGCGGAAGGCTTTGTCGGCGCGTTCAAACATGTCTTTCTGAATCTGTTCGAGGAGCTCGGGAACCTCCTTTGAAAGGTCATTTACATTGATAGTTCCACGCGCTGCATCCTTGTCATTAATGTCACGGCGAGATGTTGTGACTACGCCTTTTTCTGCATCTTTGGGGCCAAATTCTATTCGTAAAGGAATGCCTTTGAGTTCCCAGTCATTGAACTTCCAACCAGGCGAGTAGCCCTCGCGATAATCGGTTTCAACTCGAACGCCGGCATCTTGAAGGTCGTTTGCAATATCTTTGACTTTTTTGTACAAAGTTTCTTTGTCCTCGGCTGACATCCTGCTACTCATTAGCTTTGGAAATTATATGAGTAGCAGGACCAACTCACTTTGCGGTAACTCCTACGGGGATGAGAACAACTTGAATTTCCGCCACGCGAGGAGGTATGACTAAGCCACGATTATCACCGTGGGTCAAGATCATCACACCAATAGAACGAGTAGTAAGACCCCACGAATTCTGCCACACGTGAACATGCTCGGATTTGCCAGCATCTTTGGCGTTAGGATCTTCAACTGTGATGTTGAACATCTTGGAAAAGTGCTGTCCCAGGCAATGTGACGTAGCAGCCTGAATACCACGACCAGTGGCAGGGATAAAACCTTCGATAGTGGTTGTGTAGTCGGCTCCAGGGAATTTCTCATTGACAGTCTTGGTACCCTTGACGACAGGGACAGCAAGCAGATTCTGGTAAACATCGGAATACCAGTCCAGGATTTGTAGAACCTCATCACTGGCTTCTTTCTGGGTGAGATGAGCGGTGTGACCTTCTTGCCACAGAAACTCGCGGGATCGGATAAAGGGCATGGGATCTAAAGGCTTTTAGAAAGGGAGCAGTAGAGAGTATGAACGCCTTACGCTTGAATTCCCATCGAACAACGTTATTCCATTGATTCAACTTCAAGGGCAAGTCACGATGTGACTGAATCTTGCGGGCGAAGTAGGGATACATGGCAGTTTCCGAGGTGGGGCGGACAGCAACAGGTTTCTCTAGGTCGGACTTTCCACCTTTGGTCACCCACGCAACCTCAGTAGCGAAGCCTTCAATATGCTCCTTTTCACGCTCGAGGTTGTCCGCACTGATGAAAATGGGGAAATATGCATTGCGGACCTTGAGTGTCTTGATCTGGGCATCAAACCAAGCTTTGATAGATTCCCAGATGGCATAGGATGAAGGCTCCAAGATGTAGCTGGTGTAGAATTAGCATTGAATCAGGAAGCGAGTTGTAGTGTGCAATGCATACCAGCCTGCAACCTGCGCACGGTGATGGTTAGTTAGCTCAAAAATCGCCATGCTGGAAGGACACGAGGACTGCGCACATCGTAGTAAGAGATCATTTGGCCCTTTGTAATGACCTGTTGGTACCATTCTCCCAAGTCATCGTCCTTGGCTACATCGATGCCAATCAATGCAGCACCTTCAATCTAGAGGCAAATGTGTGTAAGTACTCGAGTGAGGCTAACAGAGGGCTTTCAATGGCGGTCTAACCTTTTTTTTCTGCTGCTGGGGCTTTTTGGCGGCTGTCTTGGGAGCGCCATCCTTCTTGCTCTTCTTCGTTTCCAAAAGACTTAGATTCTTCATCTGCCCATCGGCGGCGGAAGCTTCAGCCATGGTTGTTTGGGGAAGCTGGCGTTTCTCTGGGACAAGGCAAGACGGAGGTTAGCACAATGTAAGAAAACTGGCAACAGGCGAAAGCTAGCCAGGTGCCTAGCAGGCCTTTTGTACAGCAGAAGAATAGTATTTGCTATGAGTTTTGAGAGCATTGTTGGCGGGGTGGCGGGGTAGCGGGGCATGACTAAGTAGGTATGATAGGTAAACTGGTAGCAGCGCACGGCGGGAACCTACAATTGGCAACAAGGACAACAAGGACAACAAGGACAAGAGAATGACCGAATCCAGTCGAGGCGCACGACTGTTGGTGTAATAACACCCACCTAGGTAGGTAGTCGAGTTTGTGTGTAAAGTGCGTGGGCGTGACTCGTGAGTGAGGCAGAAGGCAGAAGTTGGAAGGGGCACGTTCGGATCGGAACCACCTTTCGCCGGCGGTGCTGCGTCCCGCCTAACTAACTAGTTAGTAGAAGCATGCAAACATGCAAACAGAGCAACTCACCCGCCCACAAACAAAGCCTCTCCCAACATGGCCGGCATCTTCGAGCAATCTCGCAGCGGCGGAACTCTGTGTAGGTCTTGGCTCGAGCTGGCGGCGTACAGCCCCCAAAGGACCGGCGGCTAACCACCAAGCATGTTGCAGTTCTCGGCGGCCAGAAAATCAGCGGACAGGACATTCGCGACCAAAATGTCCTCGCAACCCAAGCAATCGCAAATGTCGTCAAGTCTTCCTTTGGGCCCTCGGGGCTGGACAAGATGATGGTGGATGATATTGGTGACGTTACCGTGACAAACGACGGCGCCACCATTCTCTCGCTGCTCGACATCGAACATCCCGCAGGCAAGATCCTCGTCGATCTGGCTCAGCAGCAGGACAAGGAGGTTGGAGACGGAACCACCTCGGTGGTCATAATAGCGGCTGAGCTCTTGAGGAGGGCTAATGAGCTCATGAAGAACAAGATCCACCCTACCACCATCATCACCGGCTACAGGTTGGCCCTGCGCGAGGCTGTCAAGTACATGAACGAGAACATCAGCACAAAAGTCGATAGTCTCGGTCGGGATTCGCTAGTCAACATTGCCAAGACATCCATGTCGAGCAAAATCATTGGCTCCGACTCGGACTTCTTCGCCAACATGGTCGTTGATGCCATGCAGGCTGTCAAGATGACCAATAACAAGAACGAAATAAAGTACCCCGTCAAAGCTGTCAATATCCTCAAAGCACACGGCCAGAGCGCTACCCAGTCGACTCTTGTCAAAGGCTACGCTCTCAATTGCACAGTTGCATCTCAAGCAATGAAAACGCGCATCAAGGATGCCAAGATTGCTTGTCTCGATATCAACCTACAAAAGGAGCGAATGAAGCTGGGCGTACACATTACCATTGACGACCCAGAGCAGCTCGAGAAGATTCGCGAGCGTGAAGCAGGCATTGTCACTGAACGAATCGACATGATTCTGAAAGCAGGTGCCAACGTTGTCCTGACTACCAAAGGCATTGATGACTTGTGCTTGAAACACTTCGTCGAAAAAGGCGCAATGGCTGTTCGGAGATGCAAGAAAGAGGACCTGCGAAGAATAGCAAAAGCGACCGGTGCTACGCTGGTCAGCACTTTGTCCGACCTTAATGGTGATGAGAAATTCGAAGCCTCGAATCTGGGTCAGGCTGAAGAAGTGGCTCAAGAGCGTATCTCGGATGACGAATGCATCCTAGTCAAAGGCACCAAGGCTTTTTCATCGGCCTCTATTATTCTGCGAGGAGCTAATGATTATGCCCTGGACGAGATGGAACGATCCGTACATGACTCCCTATCGGCCGTTAAGCGGACTCTAGAGAGTGGTCGTATTGTTCCCGGTGGCGGCGCTGTTGAGACTGCTCTTCACATTTATCTCGAAGAATGGGCCACATCAGTAGTAAGTGAGCCTTGGTTGCTATGATCTGACCAGTGACTGACGAATCATAACAGGGCTCGCGGGAACAACTAGCAATAGCTGCTTTTGCGCAGTCCCTGCTTGCAATTCCAAAGACACTTGCCATCAACGCCGCCAAAGATGCTACAGAGCTGGTGGCTAATTTACGATCGCGACATGCTCTCTCACAACGTACCGTGAATCCTTCAGATCCCTCCTCACAGGATGCCAAACAACTTGCAAAGTCAAAGAATTACAAAAACTATGGTCTCGACTTGGCTAACGGGAAAGTACACGACTGCTTGAAAGCGGGTGTGCTCGAACCAAGTATGAGCAAGGTGAAGCAATTTAAATCCGCAGTAGAGGCATGCGTGGCCATTATGCGCATCGATACCCTGATCAAGCTAGATCCAGAGGAGAGAGGTGGTGGAGAGGATGACGGTCATGGTCACTAGCCTACCTAGTAGGTAGTAACCCGTAGATTTAGAAGCAGACAGCCCTCGAGACCATGTAACGGATAGAAGAAATAAGCACTCAAAAACTTGCTTCGTCAAAGTAGCCTAATGCTCTGCGGACAAGAATGAGCTAGGAGAATCGGACATGCGGGATTTGGTCTCATCCAAAGTAGGTACCCATGTACAAATATTGCTCAAAAATCCATGTATTTGTGTTCATGTGCCTCTATAGCTTCGTCGTTGGGTTTGATCTCACCGCCTTCTGCTGCTCCATGATATAGCCGCTCGCAACAGGGCTCCAGCCGTGGCTAGCAATTTGGGGAATAGGGAATGGCGGCTTCCTCAAATTCTGGGTGAAGAAGACTGGGTGTCGCACGGCGGTGTCAAAGAAATTTGGTCTCTGGGCCGGTCCTGACGGGGGCATGGCTTCTATCTGGCTTCGCGGCTGCAATGCATCTGCGAAGGGGGTTTTGGGAGCAGTGCGGAATGGCGGGATAGTAGAAGAACTATCATGTATAGTGCGTTGCTGTTGGTGGGTATGATAGGGTGCTGCTTGCTGCTGAGGTGGCTAGATCCGCTCTGTCAACCAAGTTCTAACTAACTACGGGGACAAACATGGAGCATTGGTAGGTAGGATGTAGTTACCTTTGGCCTAGTCGGCTGTAGACCAGAAATCATCTTTCACCTACTCCATATGCAAAGACCAGCGAGATGTCCGCGTAGCAAGCCAGGAAGACTGCAACTATAGTTAAGTTAACTAGTTAATGGGTAAGTTAGTTAAATCTTGGCAGCAAGTCAGCCGACGTCATTCGCTTCGTGTTGCGGAATCGGCTGCGTTTCAGCACAACACTGCTCAGTAAACTGGCAGATCCAACACTATTATGAGCCGGATCATTCACCAAAAGTTCTCAACATGCAAAGAACCCAAGTGCTATTCTTTGCTGCATCTAAACACACTCGGCTTCATCCAGAACCTATTGTTAAAATCGTCAATGGCACGTTCTACCGTCGGCATCCTGCCTCCAAGGAAGTCTCTGGCTTGCATGCTGTTTCAAATCCCCCCTTGTTCCCAAACCTGAACCTCGAGATGCCTTCTTTTGCGATCCCGAATCAACACTGGGCCATTTTGAGCCCTTCGTCTGATGTCCGAACCTCGTTTCTGCAAGTTATTCGTGGCCAATTGCTCTGTTTTCCACCCACAGCTCGGACCTATCCTTATCTGCTGTCTTCCGAAATAGCTGAGAACAATTCAAAGTTACGCTTTCCAGAGAGTGCTATTGAGTATGTCGGATTCGATGTTGAACGAAAGGCCTTTGGTGGCACCTACCTGTCTGCTCGATATGAATCGCTCAAAGAGGAAACTGATTTTACGCTCCAGCGTTACTTGACCGGCATTGTCACACTAAATCCAGGAGAAGAGGAGTTGAAAGCCAAATCAAGAGATGAGAAATTGGTAAGGAGCGTCATGCGCGATCTCGAGCTCGAAAGGTTCTTGGAAAAGCCAGTCGCTATGCTGAGCAACGGGCAAAGCCGACGAGCAAGAATAGGAAAAGCACTGTTGGCGCAGCCACTCGTGCTATGTTTAGATGCACCGTTCATTGGCTTGGATCCAATGGTGACGAATCATATAAGTAACTTGTTGTATCGTCTGGCAGAGGCCAATAATCCAAGAATTGTGCTCAGCCTGAGGCCGCAAGATGCAATTCCACAGTGGATTACGCATCTTGTATACGCCAGCGAAGGTGGAAAAGTCAATACTTTGGGACCGAAAGAGGAAGTTCTTGCATACATGAAGCGACAGTATGATGCTATTGAAGCGTCGGGGGTGAAAGGAGAAATTCTAGACACGAAGCTTGTTGAACTTTGCAAACTAGGCCGACATTTGTTTGAAGATGAGAATCTGGAAACAGCGGCAGCAACTGCAATGATATCAACTGCTTGCTCGAAGAGCCTCAGTCGCGATGGCTACGAGAAGATTGACCGATACTCAATCGTACCTGGCGAGCCGGTAGTGGAAATGGAAGGCGTGCGCATCGTATATGGTTCCAATTCTGTGCTAGGAGATTGGCAACAAGACATCAGTGGCATGACAAAAGATGGTCTCTATATGACGATTCGTCGCGGTCAGCGCTGGGGTGTCTTTGGGGCAAATGGATCCGGTAAAACCACGCTTCTCTCCCTGGTAACCTCGGATCATCCGCAGACATACGCTGAACCGATCAAGCTATTCCAGCGCTCACGTTTACCAGTGCCAGGCGAAAAGGGTATATCCATCTTCGAAATACAAGCGCGTATGGGTCACGCTTCTCCCGAAGTACATACTTTCTTCCCCAAGTATTTGAGCGTCAAAAGAGCTTTGGAGAGTGCATGGAGCGATACGCCCATTACCGCACCCTCACTCAACGAAGAATCTTTGAGGCGCGTTGATGCTTGTCTGGAGTGGTTTGAAGACGAGCTGAGTCCGCTACACAGAGTCGGTCGGCGGTCAGATAGTGGTTTAGATTGGGCAGTCAATACATTGTTTGGCGAATTATCGTACTCGGCGCAGCGTGTCCTATTATTCCTAAGATGCACGATCCGTAATCCCGACATTGTGATTTTGGACGAAGCGTTCAGCGGCATGGATGATTGGGCGCGGGATAAGTGCTTGTTGTTCTTATCGCATGGGCAGCACATGTCCCTAGAGTATACTGATGCTGGTCCCAGACCAGTGGAAAGCAAAATAGACCAAAAGCAGGGTATTGTTATGCCTGGCCTGCAATCACACCAGGCCTTATTGTGTGTCAGTCACAGCAAGCAAGAGGTGCCTGGGTGTATCCGAGATTGGATATGTCTGCCTGAACCAGGTACAGGACCGCCAAAATTTGGCAAATGGGAAGGTCCCGTTGAGTTGGACGGGTCGAGATGGGATGAAGTCTGGGGTTAGTCTTGAGAGCGGAACCATCTCACATTGGTTTATGGCATTTCACTCGTCTATGGCTCGTACATGTTTATATCAAAGGTGCTAGAAAGGTACAAGGGGACGGGACAGAGTTTAAGGTTGACACTAAGAGCTTGTAGTGATTACATGCACATTCAAAAGCGCAAGTAAGAATTCAAAATTTAACAGGCATGGGAGCGATAATTACTCCGTAGAACAAGATGAAAAAGGCCTAATTTGCGTATCACCAATCAGAAAGACAAGTAACTAATAGGTACCTCGAAACAAAATTCAATTACCCCCAAACAGCATGAATCACTAAGCAGATCAGCGTTAGACCGAAGCATGATCCAATATTGTTACTATGTATATTAGCACCACTAAAACCCTTTCCCTAACCAGCCTAGTGAGTCATACATGCATTACGAAGAGCCGATAGTACGGAGTAGACAACGCCCCTAAGTCTGTTCCGAAAGTTGTTTGATATCCAGATGGAAATCCCAGAGGAACAAGCATCTAGTACAACCAAGCTAGCCGTGTGGCTGGAGTCTTGCGAAAGTGGGCGAGACAGCAAAATAATACGAATCAATATCAAGTCCAACCCAGGAGACACACATTCATATGTATAGAGAAAATGGTCCTCAC
>SSBG01000024.1:35056-49960 GCA_028220655.1 Shiraia bambusicola | reverse complement strand
AAAAAAAAAAAAAAAAAAAAAAAAAAAAAACCTAGGACCAGAACGCCAGTCATTTATTGGCACGGCCAGTTTTCAATCATAAAGCCGACAGTCGCATTCTCCAGGTTTTTACAGTGGCCATTCGTATCGTCGTCAAATCGTATTCGAAAGATTAAAGAGGTAGAGTAAAACGGAGAAGATCGGTTATTTCGAGTACGGCTTGTTCATCAGTGCTATTTCGCGGGCGACTGTAGCCCACTCGAGTTCACGCCGAAGAGGTTCATTGCGTCGCTGACGCTGAAACTCTTCCCACTTGAGAAGTTCATATGTAAATCGAAGGTGAGGTTGAATAATGACATTTAAGCGCCTCGCTCGGACGAAGCAGCTAAAGAGCATTTTATGTTAGTAAAGAGGCACCATGGGCTCAGGGAGACTCATTGCTTACTATGCCCGAGGAAGAGATAGTCGCAGCTCATTCATCACCTCCGCAATGCAGATTGTTGCAGAGCGAGATACACCTACGCGGCAGTGTACCAGAGTAGCCCCTCCATCGACTTTGCCACTCTCTGTGCTTTGTTAGTTATTACATTGTAATAGGATAGGATACAGGCGTATAAAACCCACCAATGAATTTTAGGCAACGCTCGAATTCGCCCCAAAGTGGATCCACACCGTTGTCCTGGACGCGATCTACCATCAAAAAATTCTCAGTGGGCCAGTTGAGCTTTTTGGAGACATCGTCTGGCCAAGAAAGCGATTCGCCGACGCTCAGAATGCGAGTAATGCCAAGTTCACGGAGAAGCTCTGGATTGTTTGCGTGTCCCAAGTTCCCAAGGTACATATATGGCAAAATCCTGCTGGGTAAACTACCATCAATCTTCGACAGCCATTGAGGCTCAGAAAGATGAAATATGCTCTGTGTGAAACGAGGTGATTCTTGGAGAATGCGAGGTTGTATAGCAGTCAAAAGTGCAACGTCCGAAGGATAAGCAAAGAAATTTCGGCCTTTGTTGCGATGCAACTGAACCCACGCGTCATGCACCGGTAGGCCTTTGGCATACATAAAATATGCCAACGCCAACAAGGTCGTCTCCGTGTAGCCATCTGTGCAATGAATAAGAAACTTCCGCGGGGCTGGAATGTCGTCCAATTCGATGGCTTCGTCATCATTGTCATCATCATCATCATCATCATCGCTCCGTCTCATTTTTGAATGCTTCGCTTCATGCGGATTCGCCAAGTCGTACATCCATTTACACATGTTCATCAAGCCATCTATCTCGCTATGAGACCATGTGGGAGGCATGATGCTCCCCGAAGAAGGGAATTCCATATGCAGCGCACACTTGCGATGGGTCTTTTCCAACCCCATACGCAGGGCTCGCAAAGAGCGTGATTCTGGTACATGGGCGAGGTCAGTTGCTTCGATGAGCATATCAAACGAGTCCTCGCCAAGACACTCGGGGTATGCTCCTGTGTCAGGCGTGGGCCCGAGAAAAACGTTGTTGCTAATCTCCGATGCTTTTGACATGGCGCACATTTCGTAGCGCTCCCAATAGAAGAAGTCGACCACATTGCCAGTAATGGTTCCGGTCTGGTCTATGGCGACCAATTCGGGGTATTTTTCTTGCACGAGGTTGAAAGAGTCGGAGAGCATAAATGTATTATACAGACATTGTGGGAGTCCGTTCTTGGCCTCATAGTGCCTCTGGGCTTTGGAAATTCTCTGTGCCAGGGCAATTGTATCGTTTGGATGAGTTTTTTGGTCTCCATACACAATGATATCCGACACCATGGCCAGCTTACACGCTTGGATTTGGAAGTTGCGCACGGAGAAGCCATCCTTGGGGTCACATTCTGTAAAGGCAGGTGCGTCTTGGGCCGTCGAATCGAGCAGTTCATCTGGAGCAATGGCTCCCTTCAATTTGGACACACCCAACTTGCCGCCAGTCTTGACCAGCGTAATGCCGCGCAGACACCTGGGGATTTTTCTAGCACTCTTGCGGCGAGACGAGAAGAAAGCATTCTGAATCTGATTATCGGGGTGCAGCCCGTGCATCCAGGGAAAGACTTGCTCGGGGGTTGGCAATGGCTGGGTTGCCATGTGCTCGAGTGCCTCGGCCAGACGATCGGCCGTGATGGTGTAGAGGGATGGGTCGTCTGAATACTTTGAGCAGAACCTCTCTGGTGGATAAGTGATTGACGAAGTCTCTATCGAGCTGCCCTGTCGAGGAGGGGAAGCTGGGGGGGTAGCAGGAAGGCCACCGGGCGAGCACAGGGGAATGTGCTTGTTGGGAACGGCAGCCGGAGTGCCGCGAGATGAAGTGTTGAGGGACAGGTGGGGGGGAGGTGAGGAGGAGCGAATTGCCATGGCTGGCACTCGAGCTACAGCGGCAGCCATGATGGAGAGGGACTTTGAGCTTATAGCAGCAGCAGCAGCAGTAGTAGTAGCAGCGGTAGCAGTAGTAGCAGTAGTAGCAGTAGTAGCAGTAGTAGTAGTAGTAGTAGAAGAAGAAGAAGAAGAAAAGAAGGCTGTGCGCGAGGCAAAGAGGCAGCAGGTCTAAAGCGTGGCGATGGGGGGGGCATTCAGCATCTTGATGAAAGAGGAGGTGGAGGTGGAAGTGGAAGTGGAAGTGGAAGTGGAAGTGGAAGAGTGGAAGTGGAAGTGGAAGTGGAGGTGGAGGTGGAGGTGAAAGAGGAGGTGGGAGGAGGTGGGAGGAGGTGGGAGGAGGTGGGAGGAGGTGATGGAGGGGCAATAGGGGGGGGGGGTGGGCAATGGTGGGTGGTTCTCACACACTCTCACTCACGCACTCTCTCTCTCACACACACACACACACTCTCTCTCTCTCTCTCTCTCTCTCTCTCTCTCACACACACACACACACACAAAGTCAAGGGAATGGCTAGGGAATGGCTAGGGAATGCAATGCATACATGCATGCTGTTATTAGTGGTTCCCCGCTATCTCTCGCCCCCAGCATTCGACAAGGCGGCGTGCTATGCCCCCATATAGTTGGCCTACTGCAAGCCATCTGCACGCCCGTCCATTGGCATCCACACCAGCATTCCACGGTTGCCCGCGCCGGACAAGACAGAAGACACGAAGCTGAGAAGATACGCATCTTTGCCGCCAGACTCTTCACCCTCTTCGGCCCGTCGTTGCAATCCCTCTACCGAGTAATTACTATTTAATTATTGTGGCCTAGTACTCCGTAATTTAGTACCGACGAGTACCGACGACTCTGTATCTACATGCCTCATCCCCAATGCGCGCCTGTGCGCTTGATCCAACACCCGTTATCGGCTGGCTTCCCTCAACTCGCGTCACTTTCACTCTTGGAGCTCAACAGCTCATCCACACGTGATCTCTGCACCGTCTTGGCTCTACCGCCATCAGCCATCTCCTTCAAAAGAACAGCAGCAACCTCCACCGGGGGGTCAAGCCCAAGCTGATGCGCACGCTTCCAGCGCTTCATCCGGGCGATTCCTGTCGATGGCTGCACCATGCATGACTTGTCAGATCTTCCATCTTGCAACAGACACGCCAGCCTGTTCAACAGCTCGGCACGCTTGGGACAAACTTACGCCGTACTGACTGCTCAGATCAAATTCCCGGAGCATCTTCTCATGCAGGCTCACATCCTGTTGATGCACTCTAGGCGCTATACGTTGCTTCTCTTTCGCCTCCCAGTACTTTCTGATGGCAGCTTCTGACATCTCCCGGCTTTTGTCATTTTCTGGTGCAGTCTCTCGTTGTCGCACCTTGTCATCCTTCTTTTTCGTCTGCTCATCAACAACTTCAGAAACACTGTGCTCATCTGTACTATCAATAATGTCGAGCTTGGCAGGGGGGTCTATTGATGCTTCAGCCACAAGCGTCTTCTTTGCGCCTTGCGGTCTTGCGCCAGCCTTGGTGACCTTGTTGGCAGCTCCGTGAAAAGCCAGAGTCGACTGCTGCGACTTGGTTGCAGGCCCAGAACTTGGTCGCTTGGGAGGCATTGTAGAATCGGGTGATTGGATAGATACCAGACTAGCTCAAATTCACAATAAGCTGCGTATGAGGTGATGGGACTGCGGCTCTGCAAGGTGTGGCAGTACTAAGTAGTGGTGGTGGTGGTGGTAGTGGTGATAGTGGTGGTAGTGGTGGTAGTGGTGGTAGTGGTGGTAGTGGTGGTAATAGTGGTGGGACATATTACTAGTCAAGTAATAGTTGGCGTCATAGCCTTGGCAAAGATTCATGGTTGGCCAGGAGACACGCTAACTTGAAATCTGACACGTGAGCATGTGATTTCCAACCACCACTCAACCCACTTGAAGACCTACCTACCTACCTAGTACCTAGGTATCGCCATGACGTCTACGACACCTTCAGAAATCGCTGCCAAGGCGGAAGCGCTTATACCTAATTTTCAACTTATCCGTCTCCTCAATTCTGACCAGGCTGGCCGTCGTATTTCCCTCTTCGGCAGCATCCATGGTCAACAGGCACTCCTGATTGCAGAGCGAGCAGCCTTTGATACGTCTCCTAACTGCTTGAACACTTTCTCCACCTCTCTTATGCGCATTAAAAATCTTGGTGCAAACGATGTCTATGCTTGGTTCCTTGCCAACAGTAATTCCTGTTCAATCGACCAAGACGAGCTTGCGCCGCCAGACTTCAAATTGAACTTGATCTACCCGTGTACACAAAAGCATATCAACAAGTACGAGGCTCAAGGTTTCCGAGTCGTAACTGAGACTCCCGAAATCTACGCCCGATATGTGCGACCGTATATGCAGCGGCAAAGAGAAAAGGGTGCATTGAATTGGGTGTTCAATATAATTGAAGGCCGCACAGAGCAAGAAGATGTCATGTACCGTGAAACTGGTGAAGAGGGATTCCTCATCCTTCCTGATCTCAACTGGGACCGAACGACCATGGCATCGCTGCATCTCCTGGGTCTTGTTGAGCAGAGAGAGATATGGAGTCTACGAGATCTCAAAAAATCCAATGTTGAATGGTTGAAGCACATGCGGGACAAGATGATTGAAGCAACTATTCAACTGTACCCCGAAATTGAACATGATCAACTGAAGCTTTATGTACATTGTAGGTGGTGCACTATGCAGTCGGCGATTGTGACTAACGCCAACAAAATTTTCCAGACCAGCCAACCTACTATCACTTTCATATTCATATCGTGCATGTTTCCCTGGAAGCAGGTAATACTCAAGCCACTGGAAAGGCGCTAGGGCTAGAGAATATCATCTCACAGCTCGAGACCATGTCTGGTGAAGCCAACGAAGGTATGGAACGTGCCAGTTTAACTTATCATCTGGGCGAGAGGAGTGATCTATGGATGAAGGTGTATTTGCCGCTCAAACAAAGACTGGATATCGAGGTAAATGACTTTTAAACAAATAACCCGGTAGTTGTGCTTGCAATGTATGATTTACATCTTTCTCTTTCTAGACTTGAGAATGGTTTCCCGCCGGAATCAACTTACCATTCTGCGCCCACTCGCTGCATTCATTACTTGGATTTTGGCCATAGGCATGGCTATCGAAGCTGTTGCATGCGCTTCCAAAATATTCGTCGTCTTCTTTTTCTAATCCGTGACCTTCAATCCTCGTATACCTATGTAGATACGTAGTCATCACTGGTATTGGTTCTAACCTTTAAAAAAGAAAAAAGAGGTGGGCACAGATGAATCCGTAGAAAACCCTTCTTACACTACTTGTGATCCTAGCCATGCGTACCCCACCTACGCTTTCAGTAACGCTTCTCTCGAGCATTCTAACCCCTTGACCTCTTTCTATGGATTGATTGCGGTGAAGGGGGTTTTGATATTCTCGTGAGTACTTGCATAAGAGCGAAACTCAAATCCCACATGTGCATAAATAGCCATTGCGAGCCCAATGATTGTTAAAGCAATCAGATAGCGACGTATCCAGGCCAAGGCCAAGAAGCGCCAAAAGGGGCGGACCGGAAGGGTACAAAATGCGCCTTGCGACAGATAGGCCCACCCAGGGTTGACAAATGCTAGACCAGCCACGATGCCCGGAAGCGTGAGAGCTTCAGTATAAAGATAGTATCGATAACGACGTAGTCCATCCGACTTGTTGTCGCAGTTGGCTGGGCGGAGTATTTGGAGGGCACTATGCACAGCTATGGCAAGGACAGCAAATTCTATGCTTACATTAGACAAAGATACAAGATATTAGACTTGGGATCGCATCAATTCACCGCTGGTCTCTGTAGCATACATGATGAACAATCCACTTGATTAGCAAAAGGCAGACCACGTTCTTATAGTGCCCTTGATAAGAGTGTACATAGAAAAGGCAAAAAAAACCAAGTACTTCTCATCAAATCGCCATATATCAAAATCATGATCAACCTTGTCCTGCCGTTAGCAGAAGCGTAGAAAAGTAAAGCTACTAGATCAAGACTTGAGCAAGTCAATCCCACAATTCGAGCTTATTTTGTTTGTTGTAAGTCCCGGGGCTTCGTGGAAAAGTACGCAGAATCAGGGCTTTTCTGCCTGGTAGGCAACGCGTATACACGAGAGATTTCGAACAGCATTACGCACGACATGTAGTCTTTGATCATGGCTATAAGATACTAGGTATGAGCTGATTTTCTCTGACGTCCAATTTGTATACCGATTGGCAATACAGCTCGTTGGTCGAATATAGATGACATGAGGAAAATGAATGCAGGATATAGTCAACTCAGCAAATTCAAGAGGACTTGATGTTGTTTGATGTAATACGGAAACTTAGTTCTGAATGTAGGCAGGACATTTTGGGGCCTGTCCATAAGGAAGACATAGCTCGCTGAGACACGGGAAAATTTGTCTTAGGCAGGTCTACTGCCGCTTTATAGACTGGACACTTGTTTTTCAAAAAACTGAAATACCTTGGCTTTCTCTAGATTATTAAAATTGTACAGTCATCGCCGACATGTCAAGACTCCCTACTCAGTTAACGATTGAAGTCTATGTACAAAGGAAAGCGTTGGTTCGAATCCCAACAGATATCTGTCTCATGATATGTTACTACATCCCTTTCACGACACCCACTTTTCACTAAAACCATATCCATGAGAAATCATGGAATATGCACAAGATTTGTATGATATACAAATTCCAGATAGCATGTCACACGTTGATTACAATGCTGTTGTACGTTGACAGCCTACAAGGTTCTAATCCAGTGACTCGGCAAGCGTGATTAGACTGAAACGTAGATCCCCTCCCCCAGCTGCTACTTCGCGTCGAAGGAAGCTACGCACGCCAAGATCAAGAGCTTTATCACTAAGCACATCCTCATCTATAGCGAGCTCGCCACGGTTGAGAGGGCCTTTGCGTCGACCGTCCAATTCCCATAAATTATCATTTCGCGACTTCACAAAGCAGACATAGTGGAGATCCACATTGTCTTCAGCGGCAGGGGCGTTGGTATCGCCACCACTGGCAGCAGCTTGATGCGCGCTCTCAAGGGCTTCTGATTCGTAGAGCAGATCAGCTCGCTCGGCCGGTTTCAGCGGGATGGCGTCATTCAACAGCTTGGCCAAGCTCGAGTTTGGATCTGCAGTCCGCATCAGAAAGCCAATTCAGCCTCAGTCTGACACTCGTCACGACGTACCGACATGGGAGCGTGCTGCACCGTTAGAAACACAGTGCAGCAAGCCGATTAAGCCGCAGGCATTGCCAATTGTTTGCTTGTACCAAACCACTTCTTCTTCTGGACCATGGCCTTGGTACTCGGGCTGGTCTTTGTCTTCCTGAATGCGGAATTTCTCATAGGTCTCACTCACAGGAAAGACCAGAAGCAGCGCATGGGCAGGACGGGGAACGAAGGCGAGGAGCTCTGGCTCATCGATGCTGAATACATCATGGAAAGCAAGATGTTGGGAAAGACCAAGCCTGTGCACTAGCGAGGACATGACCTCTGGGTTGTTCTCTGCCCGGGATGCGCATCAGCTGTTTTGATCTAACCCCACGTCACTCCAGGTATACCCAACGTACCCAGAGGCACAAATCTTTTCTTCCCTGGGGGAACATCGGGCGAGTCGGAGGCAGACATGTCCAAGCTAGGTACCTGGATAGGTAGATAGGTATCTATGGGAAGAGAGGTTGACGAGCAGTTGTCGGGAAAATGGTGGTGGTGGTGGTGGTGGTGCAGGTGCAGGTGCAGGTGCAGGTAGGTAATAGGTAGGTAATTAGTTAGGTGGTTGACTAGAGGGCAACAACAACAACATATCTTGTACGGCTGACACAGGAAGAAATGGACGCCATCAACAAAGCCACCTAACGCGCTCGAGGCTCTATCGCGAGGGGGGCTTGGCCTGTGCCTGGAGGGACAATAGTTACCCCGCCATCCTTCTATTATAAGAGTAGTTAAGGCTTTAAATAACTATAACTAACTAATTATATTTGATTCTGTTTTATTTTCTTTGCACCCTACTCTTCTATTAATTTATAGATAGAGTACTCTACTAATATTTTATTTTAAAAATTATAAAATTATAAAGTTCAAAGTACTAGTTAGTTATATAAAAAGCAAAATCTATTAAATTTTTAGATATTATTATAACTAAAAAAGTTATAGTAGTGCACGTTCTTTTTTAGGGGTAATTTTAGAAATTTTTAGTGGTAATGGTGGCCTAAAGCCCTGTTAGCTGAAAACTAGGTCTTTTAGCTTAATTACCCCGTAGTTGTTAACATTCTAGCAGACCTGCATCTGAGTCACGTGCTGAGCAATGCACATTCACAGCTTTCCTCTAGCCGTGCCTGTTAATATCCGCCCTCTAAGACTGCCTCGCTTTGGTCTTCAACGACACGCCCGCCCTGCCCACCGCCCTCGAACAATTCGAAGCCCTCTGCAAGCGCTGTCTACAACTGCCTTCCCCCTCGCCAACCTCGAATTTTTCACCCCACTCCAGCCGCTTGCTGTAAACTTCTTTCAGCGCACCTTCCCGCTCACAATGGCGAGCACAGCCTTAGATGAGAGCCTGGCCACCTTCCTCACCACTCACGCACCCAACAATGCCTCCACCAAGACAGACACGGTCAAGGCCTCGCAGGCCCTTTTCCCTCAGACAACATACACTGATGCAGAAAAAGCTGACCTCAACCAATGGCTCCTGACTGCCTCTCATATTGCCTCCCCCTCCGAGGACCCAGCAAAGTCTGCTGACCGCCTTTCAACGCTAAACACTCACCTCGCCAGTCGAACCACCCTCCTCGGCGCGAAGCCTTCAGTCGCCGACATCGCCATGTATCAAAGACTCGCACCCGTAGTTGCCCAATGGAATGCTGAGCAGAGGACTGGCCAGCAAGGCTACCACCATATTGTGCGTCATGTCGACTTTGTCCAGAACTCGCCCGTGTTTGGCTTGAAGTTGAAGGAAAAGGTCAATATTGACTTGGACAGCGTCGTGTCCAAGATCAAACCAGTAGATGCAAAGGCCGAAAAAGAGCGCAAGAAGAAAGAGAAGGAGGCTGCTGCTGCTAATGCTGCTGCGTCTGGTGCCACGCCAGCGGCCTTGCCTAGAGAGCAGCCCAGTGCCCAAGGTGGCCAAGGTGGAAAGAGTAAGAAGGAAAAAGCTAAAGGATTGGCGCAAGCTGCTGGAGAGGCTGTCGCTGGCACAGCTACGGGTGTTTCAGCCTCTGGGGGACCACCAGATGGTGTTAAAACGCAGAAAAAGGAGAAGAAGGAAAAGAAGGAAAAGCAGTCTAAGCCACAGAAAGCGTAAGTCGGCAGCAAGCTCCTCATGGCTATACTCCTAATGAAGCCACAGTCCAGCAGTGGAAAAGCCCCTTTCTCCTGCTCTCATTGACCTCCGGGTTGGACACATTCTCAAGGCAGAAGCTCACCCCAACGCTGACTCCCTCTTCGTCTCGACTATTGCATGCGGCGATGCTCCTGGCACAGAGAATACCTCCGAGTACGAAGGCCAAGTCGTCCGCACCGTCTGCTCGGGCCTCAATGGCCTCATTCCTCTCGCTGAGATGCAGAACCGTAAGATCATCGCCGTCTGCAACCTCAAACCTGTTACCATGCGCGGCGTCAAGTCTTGTGCCATGGTTCTTGCTGCATCGCCAAGGGTGGTAGACGGTGAGGATACACATAAGGGGCCCGTGGAGCTGGTAAATCCTCCTGAAGAAGCAAAGGCGGGCGACAGAGTCTACTTTGAGGGATGGGAAGGCGAACCAGAGGGCGTGCTGAATCCTAAGAAGAAAATTTGGGAGACTATGCAGCCTGGTTTCACAACCACAGATGGATTGGAAGTAGGCTTTGATGTTGGTGCTGTTCCGCAGCTGGCAGGCGATGATGCTGACAAAAGGACGGGCGTTGCAAAGTTAAGGACAAGGAATGGTTTGTGTAGCATCCCGACCCTGAAGGGTGCGGTTGTGCGGTAGACACGTATTAGAGACACTGCAGGCGTTTGCGCTGACCGCCAAGCCTACGACGGCGCCACAGTTCCTCTGCGCCCCGGTATGTAAACAAGTGGGTACTATAAGTACTATGTCCTTCTTAGAAAACATCTGAGCTTGCTGAGATAAGTGCGCGCTGTGGGTGCGCTGACTACTACGGAGTATGTTACTACAGCAACCTTAGAACCGCACGGTTCGCACCCAAGTATTAGGTGAAGTCTTTTAGTCTAAGAAGCAATAAGGCATACGGAGTATACAGGTGGTACACTAATTTCATGGTAACTACTCCGTACATATCGCTAAAAGGCTCTTTGTTGTAGTACGGTTAAATCTTTAGCTTACGCGAGCGTCTTGCGGACGCGTTTAAGACTATCAACAACAGCTCAAACGGAAGATTTAATATGCCGACTACCTACGCCGACCTACCTCCTGCGCTTGTGTGTAACCCTGCTGGGCTACAGTACCGAATGGAGAAGCAGCTCGGCCGTGGCGGTTTTGCTATTTGCTGGCAAGCACATTGAGTTGATGATGTCTACGCGTCCTGCAAGCCTGTGGCTATGAAAATCGTAAAGTCTATAATGGAGATTAAGAAGGTAGCACAGAAGGTACCAATATTGAACATACCCAATTAACGTGTAGCACTCTGACTCTCTTGCAGTTCGTTACTGAGCTGCAACTTCATTCCAAATTACGCCATCCTAACATCGTTGCCTTCTACTAGGCGTTCGCGTTTCAAACATCCACATATGTCATTCTTGAGCTGTGCTCGAATGGATCTCTTGCCGACTGGCTTAAGAAGCGATTATATCTTTTAATGCCTGAAGTCCGTCGATGTATTATTTAAACCTGTGGTGCTTTGAAATACCTTTATATGTAGAATATTGTCTATTGCGACCTAAAAGCCGGAAATTTGTTTCTAGACCATGACATGAATATTAAGCTTGGTGATTTTGGACTCGCAGCGGTGCTAGTAAGCCCTGATGATGATGCTGTACGACGAACAACAATATGTGGAACTCTAAATTATATTGCACTTGAGGTTCTCGAGAAGGGCGGCAAAGGATATAACGAAAAGGTTGATATATGGGCTATTGGTATTCTTGCGTAAGTGTTTCCCGTGGATTAGATTATCTTATAATAACTTTTTGACTAACTAAGTTATACACTTGCTGTTGGAAGAGCACCCTTTTATGCTTCGAAACCCGACCAAGTCCTTCTCAGAGTTGCGAAAGGTGAATATGCCTGGCCTAGTCTTGATAAGCATCCGAATAATATTTTATGTGATCTCTACACCCTTGTCTCTTAGATTCTCGTGGACGAGAATTTACGTCCGAGCCTCGATGCTATTGTTTTACATGATTTTTTCAAGATGGGTTATCTTTCTGACATACTGAGCGATGGCGTTCTTACCTCTACACCGAAATGGGATGTTAAACCACCTACTCCAGCGACCGTTAAGCGAGGCTACACAGAGGCCTGGTACAAACAATGTAAAGCTAGTGGAGTGGGAGAATACGCCTGAGGAAAATGTTTTTCAGTGGTTGGAGACTTCTTGTTAAGAAGTATATACTGAGAGTGCGAGCGAGAAGCTGAGTCTGGCAGGATGCTTGTTGTTCCGATGCCCTAGAACGCTATATACGCTCCATATGTTTACGAAAAGGGAAAAGGCAATACTGGAGGCCTTGAGAACATCAAAGAACGCGAAGTGTCCACCGCCCCATCTTATTTGATCGAATCTTCTGCCAACACCAAGTACACCATATCCAATGCTGTGGAGCCACTACCAAACAAGCAGGAGGGCAAAAAGCTTCACAGCGAAAACCCCATGGGATTTTCGAGGGCGAAAGCACCGGCGTTTTCATACACACAAAGCACAAAGGTCGCCCGTCGCCCAGCTGTATCAAAGCTCAAAAAAGCTACAAAGGATACTCGTGCCGTTGAGCCAGAAGCGGATAATTCAGTCGCCCAGCTGAAGCCTCCTAAAACAGGGCAACCTTCTATCCGATTATGTCGTACAGAGTCAGTACGGGCCCCTTCTCGAACTTCTCATGGCATTCCTTCTTTCACCAAAGATTCAACTTCAGAGCCTGCAAGATCAATACGAGCAACTTCTAGTAACACTACACGGGATGGGGCTGGCGTCACTACAGCTGTACCACTTATACGCCGTACTCCTCATGCAATCACTCGAGCACAAACTATGAGAGCCACTGTCACAGGACGCAATAGACCCGAACCTACCCAACCAGAATTTCAGTCCGTCTCTTCAGCTCTTCCGTCAGCACTTGGTGCTACCACACATTGGAGGGGACGTATCGCATCTGAAAGAGCGCGAAGAACCCTCTATAGCGATCTATCTATTGTCCTTGCTCGAGCACAGGAGCTCCGAAAAAATATCAGCACTGCATTGACTTCTGACCGTAAATCTTCGTCTACTTCCTACGACTCAAAACCTATAGCTGATCACCTTCCATTTGTTTGCAAATGGGTCGACTACAGCAGGAAGCATGGCATAGGCTATGTTCTCACTGAGGGTAGCGTTGGTATCATTGCAAACCATACCATTGATATGCCGATCACACATACAGTTGTGAAGCATGGCTATAAATATTTCAGGACGATGTACGATGGTATCGACGCCAAGACCATCCCATTCGAATTTATGATACAAACCGGTGACGGAAATCTGGAGAAAGTTATGATGACTGACGTGGTCCGCAAGCAGCATACCACCTTGTGGGCCAAGTTCGCGCGGTATATGTGCAAACAGCTCGATAAGCAAACAACTGAACTTTCGAACAAAAAGAGGGGGCAACCGATCACAATCGTGCGGTTTTATCAACGTGTGGGCAATGTCAGCGTATGGGGCTTTAGTAATGGATGTTTTCAGGTTCGTCTATGCTCTCTTTTGTCTCCCTAGCCTTGCACCCCCTATTTTTTAATTCAAACACAAACTAATTTGGTCGTCATCAACAAAGTTCAACTTTCCAGACCACACCAAGATCGCCCTTTCTGCCGACGGTACTCACGCCTCCTTCACTGTGTTACCGCTCTCCGCTATCAAACACATAAACAACGATCCAACCAATCTTTCCTTTGATTTCATCAAAGCCCGCAGAGTCGTTTCTGGTATTATTGATCAGTTATTATACGGGGCCGAATCCGCTGTAAACCTGAGCTCTGAGTCGACCTCTAGTAACGAAACTAATATACTAGCCTTGACCGCAGCGAACTCTTTATTAGATACGCTTCGTTTTATAGTTGAGATAGTAGGCTGTTGGACTGATGGGAGTGGTTTAGGTTGCAAGCCTGTAGGAATGAAATGGCCAGTATGGGAAGGCATAGCGCTCGACGATGCATGGGGGAGTAAATTAGATTGGGTTACAGTAGGGCGATTTGGAGGTGACAAAGTAGATGAAGATAAATAAAATATCGTAGTAGACTACAGAGCTTTATATTACGATAATCTATTAACTATCTATCTATTAGTTCTATACTTATTAATCTATTGTACATAGGTTATGTACTTATTAGCTACTTTATTTAGTACTTACTTTGAGTTACTTATCTGTTTTCTATCTTTTACGCGTGTACGCTGGCGGCTGTTTATACTTACTACTAAACTTAACAGTCTTTAAAGTTTAGTAAAGTAATAGTAGATATAAGTACTAGTCTAGTACTAGTAGCTGCTTATAGGAATATAGCAGTCTACATTCTAGTCCGTCTAATATAATAATATTACGCTATAGTTATAGCTAGTTAACTTTATTCTAACTTCTAAGGTTATATTACTTTAAAGTAAACCTTAAAACTCTTTATTAAGGTTAACTAGAACTTAGAACAATTAATAATAATAAGCCTAAAAGAATATTAGTTATTCTAATTAAAGGTAGTAAAGGGGGGAATATATTTATTCAAAGTTTTATAGTAATTTAGATAGTTAGTTAAATAGTTTACCTGTGATGGACACTAAGGTGCATCGATGTAAGAAGCACCGCGAAGAAAAGACTAATTAAGTGGGGTGCAAAATACACCGAAGAAAGACAGTTGTTCACACTGCGAGCGCTGTGAATGTGCACACATGCAGTTATTTAGGGCAATAAATATTACAAAAAGACAACTACTTAGGTTAATAGGCTGCTTTCTAGGCTAAGGATTAGTACTATGGTGTACCTTACCAGCAATGCAGGTGGGCACGAACTAAGAAGAGTCAAAATTTCAGAATAATTAGTTACGCTTCTTGATATAGATAGAGTATTCATTGCTTGTAAGCTATACCCAGTATTAAAAACCTACTACCCGTGCGATAGTTATACGACGCCAGCAATCACTCGAGTTCTATATATGATCCCACGCCATTGATCCCTCGCGAACGATATGGCAGGCCTACTAGTGACCTCGGGAAGGCTGGTGGTCACGTTTTTGCGAGCTTGGACCAGTTCGGGGTAACTAACTACGAGAACAGCACGCTTGCCTCATTTAATCCTTCTCGCTGCTGTCG
>SSBG01000024.1:9661-26763 GCA_028220655.1 Shiraia bambusicola | reverse complement strand
TGGCAACGAACTGACCAGGCTTCACGCCAGACTCCTTCAATCCTTTATAGACGGTAATTCCGGCACAGAGGACCGGCGCAATCGCGTCTAGGGCACATGATTTGGGTATGCGGGCCACATGGGCGGCTTTGGCAATGCAATATTGCTGAAAAGTTCCATCGACAGTATAACCAGAGAGAAGGGGCTTAGGGCATAGGGGCTCATCTGCCTGCTGGCAGAAGTCACAGGCGAGGCAGGAGCCATTGAGCCATTTGACACCGGCATAATCGCCAATTTCGATATCGTTGACAAGGTCACCTCGTGCAACCACGACACCGGCGCCTTCGTGACCACCGACGAGGGGTAGCTTAGTGGGCTAGAGTTGCTCAGCGACTGTGTTTCAATGGAGGAGCAAAGAATATGACATGGGCTTTTTTCTTTTTCTTAAAAAAAGAAAGGCTTACTAGTGGCCAGTCACCATTGACTGCGTGCAAATCTGTGTGGCATACACCAGAATATTTGATATTGACAAGGACCTCGTCTGGCCCAGGCTTTTGCACTGGTATCTTCTTGTAATCGACAGGACCACCAGTTTTCTCAATGACCTGGGCCCATTGCTCTGTTGGAATTTGGCTCATATTGAATGTTCAATCGTTGGGACAGGGGAGGTTTTGGCTTTGGAAGGAAGTAATAAAGTGGCCTTGTTGAATGATGATTATGTTTGGACGGCGGCGGGGTACGTCTTATATGCTTAGCATTGGGGGGGTTGGGTAACTGAGGGCCAGGGAGGGCTCGAGACAAGCCATGATACGTGAAAGCAAGCATACACATGTGCTGTCAAGAGCCTGACAAAAAGCCACGCCTTACTCACAAAGAATAGTTCCCAAACCCAAGATAGCAACAGTCTCGCACAGAACCTTCGGTCGCTCGGCCTGCCGGAGTGAGCAATGGGCGTGCATTCTGCCATTGGCTCTTGTGAGCAAGCAAGGTGGACTTTGTGGGCCCTGGAGGGGTAGATTCTTTAGCATATGGGTCTTCGGATCATTGTCCATCGCGTCGGTGGCTGGCGAGACTGCAACCGTTCGACGACACGGAGCAGACTGAGAGTGGTCTGACATTAGTGAAGATAGACAATAAGGTTACCGTAGTGTACCGTATTCGTGCGGTTATAAGCCCCGAGGCTTCTTATGACCAGTTTATTGTCGTTGGCGACGTCAAGGGTCCTTTCCTTCTTTTCTGCGTGGTGTGAGGGGGTGACACATGTCTCCTGACTTGTCATCATTATCATCCTCATCTTCATCATCATCATCATCATCTTTTTCTTCTTCTTCTTCTTCTTCTTCTTCTTCTTCTTCTCCTTGTGGCGTGCATAGGTAGGGTAGGCAGCCCTCGCGCTCAGTGATCCGGAGACTAGGCGACGTATACTTTGTGCCTACTCCGGACGACCGCAAAGCCCAATCATGACTGGGGCAAATGGGATGCGCCTCCTTCAGCCCCAGCCCCCGTCAAGTGTCACTCTGCTGTTTTCTTTCCTTTCCCTCCATGCGGGCATCCTTGATGCCGAGAGGAGAGAGATGGCCAATTAATTACTAGTAATTAGTCCTTGGATGGTTGAAAACGGTGCGGATGCGGGGTTTTAGTAAAGCGCGGGGTAGAAGGAGGTTTCCATGACGCCCACCCATTTAGAGTTAAAATCATCAACTAACTACCTAATATTAGTATAACTACTTGCTACCCCTCACAAAATGATATGCATACATATGTACATTACCTACCTACTCCCTGCGATGAGTACATACTCCCATGGATGCGCGTTGCGGATCAATAGAACGAGCGTTGGAGATCCCTCAACAGTGTTGAGCAACGCTAGTTATTGACCAACGGCCGGCTTATAGAGCCGCAAGCTCGTCTTACTCGCCCATTCCCATCTGTATAGAGAGTACTGTTCTTAGAGCTCTTCAGAATATAACAAGTCTGTTCAATATTATACTTTTCAATCAGTACTGTGACCCCAGCAACATATACCTACCTATTAGGGGGTGGCTTATAAGTTATAATAGTTATTGCTGATCTTCATGTGGCTTGCATTGGTTTCCTGGTCATTGAGCTTGTTTGGTTATATACATAGGTAGTTAATTAGCTACCTATATATATATAGTTGTGTATGTGTGTGGGTGTGGGTGCGCCATTAAACACAAGACACTTGACTAACCCCCCAAACTATGATAATACAAGGCAATCAAATGCTCACCAAATGGGGGTATCCTCACGTCATGTCATCAATAGGACAGTTCGGGTGTAGCACATACATCGTCTTGCTGCTTGACGCATCTTCATCTTGCTCGTCTGCAAGCCCTTCCCCACGGATTTGTAGAAGAAATTGTTCCTTAACCATTGGTCAGTCTCTATGCTTGCCTGAAGTGAACAGTATACACACCTTGACAATCTTCTTGAGCACTTTTGTAGCAAGCAATCTTTCCTTCTCAAGGTCCTCTTGCGTTTCCAGCTCCATCTCCTTTTGCTCAAGATACCACACCAACAATTCTTCTTCCTCAACGCCGTCTTGTGTCTCCTCTTGGTCCTCATTGACACGCTTGACAAACATGTTTCGCATACTAATGTACTTTTCGTGTGCGATTGTCGTCTTCTCGCGCCGAGTTTTGGCAGATGTTTCTGCTCGATCAGCTATACCATCTTGCTGATGTGCATCCATTACAACATCTCCATCTTGTCCATTATCAATAGAAGCCACATCGCCATCTTCATCCTCGATTTCAACATCGTCCTTTTCCACAGAAATGATGGATTGGCGGAGAAGATTATAAGCTTCTTTGACAAAGTCGCATGTGATTTCAGACACACAATTTGCCTTTGCAATAGCTTCCGAGAGCCTAATCATACTCTCAAGCTGTCGGACCGTAATGCGGTAACTGTTGCGACCGATCCCACCTTGAGCATCATCGGCTCGAAGCTCTTTGTACTTTTCAACCAATGTCTCTTTCGCACTTTCTGTGAATTCAGGTCGGAATGTCTTGGCAAAGCGAATATACCTTTGTAGTTGCTCAGTACTAAACTCTGGAGTCACGGCATCGTCGCGATCTTTGTGAATGCCGACGATGTGATTTGCAAGTTTGCGATCAACAGACTCCTCACACTCATCCAGCACTACAAAGAAAAGATCGAAGCGAGACATGATGGGTGCAGACATGTTAATGTTGGCGCGGAGTGTCGTTTTGCGGTTGTAGCGACCACCAATCGGGTTGGCTGCGGCCAGAATCGAGGTGCGAGCATTGAGCGTCGCCTGAATGCCAGCTTTAGCAATAGAAATCGTCTGTTGTTCCATGGCTTCATGAATGGCAACTTGATCGGCTACGTCCATCTTGTCGAATTCATCGATTGCGCAAATTCCGTTGTCCGCAAGCATGAGTGCTCCGGCTTCGATGGTAAACTCGCCAGTCTCTTCATCTTTGACCACTGCAGCTGTGAGACCTGCAGCCGAGGATGCCTTGCCCGAAGTATAGACAGCACGTGGTAAGAAGCTACAGATGTACTTCAAGAATTGTGACTTTGATGTCGAAGGATCGCCGACGATGCAGATATTGATGTCTCCACGTAGAGCCATACCTTCGGGAGTCTCTTTCGAAACACCACCCATTAGCTGTAGCAAAAGGCCCTTCTTGATGACTTGATGACCATAGACCATGGGCGCAATCGAGTCTACTAGTCGCATAAACATGTTTGGTTTGTGCACCATGTCTTTCAAGTCCTGGATATCTGCAGGACTTAGAGTGTTGAGATACTCCTCCTGTGCTTCTTCGCCACTTGCCGCGTTCGATTCAAGTTGTCCTTGGCCGAGTGAGGCAAGTATATTACCGGCTTGGCCAGTCAAACGCTGGCTCACTTTTTGACCTAGTGAAGATTGGTCTGGTGAGATCATGCATGCTAGAAATGACATTCGGTAGGTCAAGTCACGAACACCAAGAGCCTTTAAACCACTGACGCCTGAGCCCCCTGCATCATTGCCACGACTCGTATTAGAAGAATCCCGCATCGCTTGTGGTCGTACACCAGGCACACGGAATTGGCTCACGTCTGGTATGACAATGACGGTGCCTGTGAATATACACTTTTCGCCAGCTTTTGCCCGATCCACCATTTCACCACGCAAAATGACGTCCATGGTGCGCGGCATACTGCCGGTCGGAATTTCAGAGCTGTTTTCCTGTATTCGAACCTTCTGCCAATCGACAAACGTAGACTGTCTGATGTCGAGTCGCCATCCTTCCCTGTTCATGCACGTTGAGTTGGGACACTGGGTAGGCTCCGTATATTTGAACGTCTGTTCAATATTGGGCAAAACAGTATTGCAGGCTTCGCATATGAATGTTGCCAGTGACAACTCGGGTCGAACCTCAGATGTACGGGTCGCAGTTCCAGATATTGAGAGCAAGGTTCCAATACTTGATGTTCGCAACTGGCGGATGCGAGAAACCAGCGGTAGATTGTAGAAGGCCAATGTGAAGAGTTTGTCTGTCTGCTGATTTGAAGTCTGTTCGCGGAGACTATCATTTTGACTAGTGGCATTGTCGGCAGTTGACGTCGCGGTCATTGAACTCGTTGCGGCGGGCTGGCGGTGCTGTCGGAAATACTTTGGCTCATACTTTGCAATCAAATTGTGGAGCGCCCTGACCATGTATGGTAAGAAGCGGTAATATCCATTGGCGATGGCATCTGCCAATACACCGTCCTCGTGGCTGGTCAGGTGCGTGAAGTCAACATAGAGCGTGGAAAGCCCATAGAGCCTCATCCCTCTTATTTGCGCAATGTAATACTTGTCGGTGGTCTGGATGCTCGAAGCTGGCAAGGCAGAGGAAGTAGGCTCTTGAGTGAAGCTACAAGTGTGTTAGGGTCAGGTTGAACTACCAGCATCTCTGTTCGTACTTTTCGAGAAACTCCTGAAAGCGGAGTGACAGTGTTTCGCCCGTTACATCCACCACCTTGGGTATATCTGTTCGCGGTGCATTGGTCCGACGACCAGGAACTCGTGCGCCAACTACCTCATCATCAGGAAATCCTTCTCCATCGCTATGAGCGCCCGCGCTTTCAGAAGGAGGTCCACGTGGTCTGGCAGACGACGATCGCATGTACTGGGGGGGCCGTGGAGTGGCAGCATCGCTGGATGGCGTGGGTGCAGCATCCGAGTTGAGCACAGCATCAAGAAGAGACGACATTGTGCACAATTTATTCGTGGAATGTCGCCGTCTCGTATGCTGGCGGGGAGTTTTTTTTGGGCAGCTGTCAAGAAGTCAAGAATCAAGACTCAACACGCGAAACGCGAGTCGCGCTCGCCGAATTGGGTCAGAAGTGGATGGCCCGTGCAGGACTTGAGTATGTAGTACGTGATCATCCTAGGTGTGTGAGCATTGAGCATCGAGCAATCACAAGCATTTGTCCATGTTGAGAGGGTTTCTAATATTGGTTCCATAGAATATGCATTGAAAACTGGTGTGAACAGAACATGATGTGAGCTATGCTACAATGACGGGGGTATACAGCTTGAGTACCTAACCATTCCAAAATCTAGACCATTCATAGGGAAAATCTCCCAAGTCTTCAAAAAGCACACGAAAAGAAAAGAAAGGAAAAAAAAAGAAGAAAAGAAGAAGGAAAAAAAAACACCAGCTGATGCTATTCTGACCCGTCATAGGGATCCAGCAAAGCAACATCGTATTTGTGATCCTCCTCGCCATCATCACCATGCAAACGCACTCGATACAAACATGTGTGATCTGCGCCCCAATTGGAGAGAACACGAACCATGGCTTTGGTGATCGGCACTGAGCTCGCGGCGTCTAGATCGAACGTTTGGAGATGGTTGGAGGCATGAATATTGTACTTGAAAGCACCCAAGCAGGTCCAGCCTGCAGGTCCATCCGTGCACATTTGCTCGCCATTGCCATATCGAGGTCGCACAGGTCGGTCAGTCTCCACCCATAGTTCAATGTGGCGTGGCGCATTGGTGATCTTCTTTGCGGGCGCCATATCCATGGGCAGGTGCTCGATGGTCACTTGAGTTGGAAAGACTGAACGAGGCATCAGAACTGTGAGCTGCGCCTGACCATGTAAAGGGGGTGCGGGAGCAGAACACCAACAATCGCCAGGCTCTTCCCACTTGCTTAGTGCTGCTTTAGGTGGGTTGCGCGGGGGTACAAGCGCCATTCTTCGAGAAAATTTCGCGAGCAGGTTTAGATTGTTGTCCACATAAGTGGCAGACGTAAAGGTTGGCTCGACAAGAGCACCAAACCCAGGGGAGAAGTAGTTTGGCTTGCGCAGGTTAAGTTGATAGCTGGCAAGTAGGTTACTCTGAGCAAGAGAATGAAGCCGGATGGCATCGAGCGTGGCTTTCCGTGCTTCCTTCTGGGCGATTGCTTCGATTTGGCTGGCTTGGCTTCTGATAATTTCGAAGACCCTCTGGTCAATCTGGTCAGATACATTGCTGTACTGATCTTGTATCATATCAAGGAGCTCCTGGCGAGAAACAGCTTCCGGGCGGACATCACTTTCGTTGGTCGTGAAGGGAACACCGAGTATGCCGCGAAGCTTTTCCTTGTTTCTTTGGAGAAAATCGACCCAGATAGTATCGTCGCTGGAAGACTTTACTTTGCTCATCAAGGCATTCCAGAAATCGTCTGTGATCTCACGCCTGCCATTTGGGTGTCGACGGATGACTACGAATTCGGGCAGGTGGTCGTTTAGTCCCGCAATGGTACTACGCATATCACCAATGCGATCGTCGAGAACGGCTTGGGTGTCACCGGTGTTGCCCGCAAACTTGACCCCGCTATCTTGCTTCAGTTTGCGGCTGTTGCGTGTGTCCGGCATGATCCAACTTGCCAGATGAGCCCTTGACTGAGATATGCGGGCATGCAGGGCACCAGCAACACCTATTTTGGAAGTGGTACCGGGTTCGTAGGTTGATGGCGAGGAGGATGGGATGAGGAATAGGAGGGCCGTGGTGATGATGAAGGCCCCGAAAGCCCACATGGCAATGCGCTTCCAAAGCCATTTTCTTTCCACCGCGTAAACTTGAACAAAACGCTGGCGTGGAATTGCTTGGGTGTCTGTCCCCTTCTGATTCTGGGCTTGGTCTTTCATTTGAGACCGGCGTGTCATGTTGTTCTTCCAGAGGGGCAGTCCCGGGGCATTTTCAGATGAAGCGCGAGTCGAATATTGGTGCAGGGAGGGGGACACCATACCGGCCTCGTGGCCAATACCAAAAGATTTGGAAGTATTACCAATCGACAAGTCGCGGACGCCGTCGCTTGGAGCGATACCCTCACTATCCACAAATGACAAACCGGGCGCCAATCGAGAGTTGGCTGTGTGCTCTGTGGTTGGCGACCGCTGAGCTGTGTGGTCGTTGCCCATTCGAGGGGTTTCAGCGCCAAGTTCGTCAACATCATCCTGTTCAGACTCTGTATCATCACGAGTGACTGCGTCGCCACGCTGAGTCTGAAATGCTTGCGCGAAGCCAGTAGTTGAGACCGAGAGTTCCTCGGCAGCGCCTACGCGACCACTTGCACCGTAGGCGTTGGATTTGCGTGGCTTAACTTTGGTTAGAGGTCCCTTCTTGCGCTGTCTTGTACCACCAGTGGTAACAGTAGTCAGCGCAGATTGTCCCGTAACGGAACCAGCGACGGAACCAGCCTGCGAAAGGCGAGCAGAACGACGTGGGGTGGGCGCGCCTGCAGGTGCAATCTGAGACATGTTGAACGCAGGTGTAATTGGAAAATATTCAGGCGGAGGTGTGTTTGTGAGCTGAAAGACAGGAAGTTGATGGTTGTGGTGTTGCGTATGACTTTAGACTGTCAGTCAGATGTTTGGGGTAGATAGTGTACGAGGAGAAGAAGGTGTACGAAGAGAAGAAGAAAGGTGTACGAGGAGAAGAAGAAGAGAAAGGTGTACGAGGAGAAGAAGAAGAAGAAGAAAGGTGTACGAGGAGAAGAAGAAGAAAGGTCTAAGAGGAGAAGGAAAAAGGCGTAGAGCGGGGTTAAATATATGAGGTTGTTGTAATAGCAAGACTCGACAATAGCTACCGAAGACACGGCGCGGAGAAGTGCCACAATAAAGCGGCACAATAGCGGGGAAAGATGAAACAATACAGAGAGACTAGGCAACCACAATAGGCGCGATACAATAGACGCGATAATACCAGGATCAAAGTGACTTTAGAAAGGACAATAGGTAGGTACTTAGGCAGACGCTTCATTCACTGTCAAAATTGACAAGGATATAGGTTATTCACACTTACACTACTATTAGTGTGCTGATGTCGATGCTGGGCGTGTGTTGGTATGGATGTGCGCTCTTGAGGGATCTGCTCTTTGGCGTGCCGCCGCGCGCAAACAGACAATGAGGTTGTTGGTGAAGGGTCTGTCACGAGGTTGGGAAACACGTGGAAAAGTCTCGCGCGTCGCGAAAACAATGGTGCTGCACTAACTAACTAGTTACAGCAGATGCAGAAAGATATTGTATGGGTTGTAGTTTCTCGAATTGCAGCTCCAGACCATGTTCCACCAGACGACGCGATGCTGCCAACGCGTAGTGATGATTGAGGTCGCGTGTTCAATCAAGTGAAGTGAAGTTGGACCCTTGGGCCTTGAGGGAGACGCGCTTTGACGTTTTTGACTAGTTAGCGAAAGTTGGAATGATCAACAATTACGACATCAGCTGTTCCAAATGCCAATGGAAAACCAAACTTGAAGTCTTGAACCCCATGGGCTGTCGTGAATGGCGAAGACAATCTAATGATAACTAGGTACCTAGTACTTGCTACTACTTACCCTTGTAGTTGTGTCGGATAAACTGCCCTTGCCAAACAAAGAGTACTCTGTAGTTGTTAGTTGATTAGCAATAGACAGGGAGCACAGTATAATTACATGTCCACACATAGTACTCTGTATTAGCATTAGTTAGTTATAATTTATTAAATAGTTAACTAGTTAGTTATAATTTATTAAATAGTTAGTTAGTTAACTAATCAAATAACTAGGTAATCAATAATTGCCCCATGTTCCATAAACGGAAACGCATCCGCGGGTTCGTGCTAACTACATAGGTAACTAAGCATGCGCTAATTAATTAATAAATTGTTAACTAGTTAGTTACCTACTCTAATACCTACTTCTTGTCTTGCCAACCGTCTGCAACAACTCCAAGAGTCAGGTGCAAAAAGAAAAAAAAAAGAAAAAAGAAAAACTTACTGTCCTTGTATTTACACTCATCCCGAGGCTCAACTTTTCAAGATGGTGGTTGGATCGGTCCTCGTCACTGGGTAGGTAACTACCTAACCAAAGCTTGCCCCTCTTTCGCCCACCAACATCTGACTCCTTGCAGTGGCACTGGTTACATTGGCTCATTCACAGCTCTTGCTCTTCTCGAAGCTGATTACAAGGTCGTCATTGTCGACAATCTCTATAACTCGTCGTCCGAGGTTGTCAATCGTATTGAGCTCATTTGTGGCAAGCGGCCTTCCTTCTACCAATGCGACATCACAGAGGAGGCTGCACTCGACAAGGTGTTTGCTGAAAATCCAGACATAGACAATGTCATTCACTTTGCTGCCCTCAAGGTGAGCCTTTGTTTTACCAACTTGAATCGTCGCGCACAACACGTGAACAAGAACGCTTTTGCCTAACTGGAATGCAACAGGCTGTTGGCGAGTCTGGCGAGATTCCACTCACGTACTATCGCGTCAATGTTGGTGGCTCCATTGCCCTCTTGTCTTCCATGTTGAAACACAACGTGTCAAACATTGTCTTCTCTTCCTCTGCAACCGTCTATGGTGATGCCACACGATTTGAGAACATGATACCCATACCCGAGCATTGCCCAATTGGACCTACAAACGTTTATGGCCGCACAAAATCGACCGTCGAAGGAATCATTACCGACACCATTGATGCTCAACGCAGCAAGGCCAAAAGGCAAGGCCGAGAGGCGGACGGCAAAAAATGGAACGCCGCATTGCTTCGATATTTCAACCCCGCCGGTTCCCACCCTTCAGGTATCATGGGGGAGAACCCATTGGGTGTACCCTATAACCTCCTCCCATTGCTTGCGCAAGTCGCCGTGGGCAAGCGCGAGAAACTCCTCGTTTTTGGCGATGATTACAAGTCAAAAGACGGTACCGCCATCCGGGACTATATCCACGTCCTTGATCTCGCTCGAGGCCATTTGCAGGCCCTCAACTATCTTCGTGAGCAGCAGCCTGGTGTCAAAGCCTGGAACCTGGGCAGTGGGCGGGGTTCTACTGTTTTTGAGATGATCAAGGCATTTCAGGACGTCGTGGGACGCAAGCTCAAATACGAGGTCGCACCGAGGCGGCATGGCGATGTGCTCGACTTGACAGCGAATCCATCACTTGCGAATAAAGAATTGAACTGGAAAACTGAATTGACACTTGAAGATGCGTGTGCAGATCTTTGGAAATGGACCAAGAACAACCCCGAGGGCTACGGACAAAACCCTCCCAAGGAGTTCCTGGACGCCCTAAAGAATAAAGCTGCATGAGGGCATGGGGATGACACAGGCGGTGTTTTGAGGTTGGTGTTGGTTATCTCCAGGACATAGCTAGAGCGGCGAGCCTAGGTACCTGTACATGTTGCAGGAGCAAAAGCATCGGGCATAGACTTGATCACGTATCCAATCAATAATACATGCTGGGATAAGCTTGTCATCTTCGCTTTTGGACCCTGGTGGTTCTACATGCATATACCATGCAGTATCAGCCAGTGCCGCTATCTGTCAAATTTTTGATACTTTCCTACTTTAATTATTTCTATAGTTATACTTAAGATAACTACTTTTTTCTTTATACTATAGTATACTTATAAGCTAACTTCTCTACGCTTTAAGAGCGTAGTGACCTAGCAGAAACCTGCCCTAGGATAAGTTGGCATTATCAATAAGCTTTAGTTAACTAGCAGATTAATATAGCACACAATAATATTAATAACTTCCCTAAGACAGTGCCGGACCTGCCGATTACAGAACAAAGAGCTTCAATACTAAAATCTACACATGATACATCATACCCCATCTTCGTGCCTCTCAAGCGTGCCATTACGCGACAGCATCAGGGCGCAAGGGTCACGCCACGCTAGATCCAAGGCCACAGCCCCCTCTTCAAGCCCGCCTCCACACCATTACAGAGCGTCGCTAGAGACCCAGCTCAGTCAAGAGGGTCATCTTCATACTAATCAAGGCGTGGCAGACAAACACAAGCTGGTTAACCATGCGCTCAACACCCTCCTCATTAACAGAGGGGCGAGGAAGCAGCAAGAGGTAGAGCAGGAGCAGGAGAAGGACAAAGGCAATAGTAAGGATAAAGACAAGAGTCCGCAGGAAGATATAGATATTATAGCACTAGTAGTAACGGCTGAAAGGGCTGGTGGAAGTCCAAGACCGGCACGGCAATCGCTTCTCAACCTCAGCTCAAGACCTGTGTGCCTACTTGTCCCTAGGCTTCTGCTGAGGACGAATATATGATGAGGACCTTATCCTTCTATCTGCCAGTCCCAGCGCGGGAGCGCATCCGGTCGAGGGAAGCGGTGTGCAAAGCGAGACCAATGAGGGGATCAGATGCATGGGTGGAATATCACAGAAGAAAATAGCGAGGTTGTCATCGGAAGCAGACATGAGGCGTATCGTATTTATGGGAAAACAATTGATGTGTTATACAACAAGTCGCGCGTTCATTGGCATCCCTGGTATTATTGTATTGTACAGTTTTCCCTAGATCCTTTTCAAGAATAACCCCCTCCCCCCCCAAACAAACCAAAACAATGCTGATTCCCAGTACTCCTGCCTATGCATTTGCCTGTTCCTCCTTTCTCAAAGAGGTTATTGCCCGGTTGAACGCCTCGATCATCCCATCGTACATTATACCGTGGTCGTGAAACGTGCCTGTAAAGATGTCCCCATCCCTAATTGGAAAGAGAGCGGATCGGAGCTCGCGAGCCAACGGCTTGAGGATCTCAAACTTCGGCGCAAACTCTGCGATAACGTTCTCAAATCGATTTTTGCCCATGTGGCCCTGCTTTGTATTGGCAATTTCTGTATATATTCCAGTATACCAACCTCGCAGTATATTTATCTTTGGTCTTATTAGTTTGTTAAGTTTTTGCCTGCCCATACCTTCATAGCCATATCGAATGCAAATCCATACAAAGACGTAAAAAAATGACTCAAGGTCATGCCGATATGTGTGACCTTTGCCTTCAAGAACCTCAATTGCCATAAACTGCATAGTGCCAGTCCGGTGACGAGCCCCACTCGGCATGCCGTCCAGCTCCTTTGCCAAGTCCAAGTCAATTAGTCTTCCCTTCGGGGCTTCTTCGGCAGGGAGTTCGGTGATGATGATATTATTTTCGGAGACATCCCGATGAAGAATCTTTCCATCCTCGAGCAATGACCTATGACCTCGGATAGCATCGCGCAGCGCCTCTAAAAGCTCTCTGACCGATTGATACTCGTGGAGAGGTCGTCCAGCTGGTGAAGTTACCAAGCAGTAGTGCACTCGGTTGCCGTACGTCTCACTTTCGCAGTCTGTTGGACTGTCGGCTCCGGCTTCTTGAATACTGTCGACATTATTCCGCTGCCACTCATTCCGGCAGTCTGCTAGACTGTCGACCACTGTTTCTTGAATGCTGTGAGCGCTGATTGCGTCTAGCTCGCCTTCTTTAATGCGCACATTTGTCCCGCTGGTATGACTCCCGTCGGATTTGGATCTCTTCAGTCTGCTACTTCCATCAAGTCTTTCATCTCTTTTTCTTTTCTGCCCAGAGGAAGAAGTTGTGGCGCTACCTGCACCGATTCCTAGGCCAACCAAGTGAGCCACACTGCTCTCTGACCTTCCCCTGAGGCTTGTTTTCGAGTACGCACGGCTGGACTCTGGACTACTATCGACCCAAAAAGCTTTCTTCGACGGTCTCCGTGGCGATCCAAATTTCATGGCTCGTCGCAAATGTGAGACAGTGTCCGGGTTGCCGTCGATAGCAATCTGCTCATGATTGAACCACACAGCAATGCCCGTGACTCCTTTCTCCTTTGCCAACTTCAACAGTTCTCCCTCCCGCTGCCTTTTGTCAGACGGCCAAGCAAACTTCACAACATACTCCCAATTCGTTGAGCGGGGTCTTCTTCCTCGATAACACGTTGTTCCCCGGCACACTATCGCTTTTGTTGAGGCGATTGGCTTGTCCTCCAAAGAGATCCTCACGTCTCGTGTGACGATGTACTTGCCGTTGCCATCATGCTTGATGAACGTGTTCAAACCCAATTCTGCATCAGACATCATCGCATAGCCGGCAAGGACCTTGACAAATCGCTTCGGCTCTTTGTGAATATCGAACTTCTCGGAGTTGTACGGTCCAGATCTGTCGAATACCCAGAGCCGCATCATGCTCCCGCAGATCGTAAACCCAGGCACGAATCGCCGCTCCGGTTGACTCCCAAACACTTCGCGTGCATACCCTGCCAACTGTACCAGTGTTTTTGCAGATCGGTCCTCATCAGGGTTCTGTTTGTGTTCTCCAATGACAAGTACATTGGACCAGTCGTGCTCGCCGTCCGGTAAGGCAGCGTCGGCGGGGGTGAGGAAAATGTCAAGCTTGCGATCAGCCTCCGAGCCCCTCAATACTTTGTTCGCTGATGTGTAGTATCTGCGGCGAAGTCCGCTGAGAACAGTGTCCTGGAACTTCATGAACCACTCAAAGAATGGACCTTGAAGTGAGGGCTCTGGCCACTCGCTCCAGCGTCCCTCTGTGTACTGGGCTCTTGAACCTTCGTAGATTTCCCTCACGCTGTTCGTCCAGGACTTCTCTTCGAAGTATCGCTCGTAGAAGCCTCCAACATCGTAGTAGACGCGGCCTGTGAGTTCCTCAAGTATCCGCTGGTCAACCTCATCGTGTGTCTGCTCAACCCCTCTCTGAGAAGCCGAGCTAGATCGTAGTGGCGTGTCGAAGACAACTTTCTCAAAGGCAGTTGGTGGCGTTAATCGTTTCGGGCTGGTGAGTGCGATCAGGTCGAACACGGCACGCCATATCTCCGCGTCAGGCGCGTTGTTAACAACCAGTTTCACCAAAGGGATCGTTGATTTGATGTCGAAACCGCTGGAGCCAGCTTTAGATCCAAGGCTGAATAGATCCGCACGAAGGCGAGTTTTGCGATCAATCTGCGAACGTAGGACACGAGCGGCTGGAAGAGTCTGCAGGGCCCCAATAAGATCAAGGACCAGATCTTTTATACATGTTAGCAAGATAATTAGTTGCTGCGCAATGACGCTAACCTGAGCTGGATTCTGCGGAAAGGATGTCCTCAACAGCACGAGATGATCCGACGAAACCTAGATGCGCTCGAGATGATTCAAACTGGTGACGAAAAGCAACTAATCCTTCTTTGATGGGATGACTGTTGATTATATTTGTTTCCTCGGCAGCCTCCATGATGGGGTATATCGTGGAGCCTGCTGGAGATGAGGGAAGGAAGGCGACGCGATCTCAGAGTGTGAAGGGAGAATTGAAGTCGTGATACGAAAGGTTCAGGAAACTGTGCGGGCACCTCGGCTGGGAACTGGCGCTTGCTAGCCGCTGATACCTGGAACAATCCACTCTTCGATGCCCGACGACAGGGTTCGCTTAGCCTAACTAACGTCGATCCTCACCTAACGCCCGGCCTAACGCCCGGAACGCCGAAATGCCAACAGTAAGGTTTTTAACAGCAATAGGATAGCTTTTAAGCTCTAATTTTTTAGTATATTAATAGTAGTTAGCAATTATATAGTATATTTAACCTTATTACGTTATTATAGTAGTTTTAATATTAGGCATATTATCTGCCTGCGTTAGGTAGTTATATAGACTACTTTCTCTACCTCCTCTACTATCTTATTAACTATATTAATCTTTATAGGTATAGGAGGCTTAAGGCTTTATCTTTTAACTACCTTTTTTAGATAGTTAACTAATTATATAACTAACTATTATTATAGAGTTATTAATTAAGCTAGTAGTTAATCTAACGCTTCTAGTATATAATAGCTTTTTAAGTAACTAGCCTTAATTTTATATCTTTTCTTTACTAGTTAATACCTTCTTCTATTAGTATTTCTCCTACTCTTATTACTTAAGGATCTTTTTTTTCTTTTAAAGTCTTATAGCCTTAGCCTTTTAGTATTATTACTTTTATTTTTTAAGGTCCTTCTCCTTATTAGTAATTATTAGCCTTTTTACTTTTATAGGTAATATAAAATATACTTCTCTAGCATAGTTATTAGATAGTAAAGAATTAAGAGGCTTACTATAGTTTTAGCGCTTTTTCTTATTATTAAAAGCTTCTTTAAGTAGCTTATTTTTATGCTCTAGTATTAATAATTATACTACTATCTTATATATAACTAGCCTAACTTAAATTTTAAGCGTTTATATAGTATAGTATATATTAGGTACTATATATTAGAGAAGCTATTAACTAGTTATATAACCTTTTCTCTACTTCTTTCTAGGCCCTTAGTATGCTAGGGTATACTAGAGCCTATATAAGAAGTAAAGGCTATACTACCTAGCTAGTTAAAAAATATACTAGATGCTATATATACTTATATTCTCTATAGTTAATAAGAATACCTTATTAGATTAGTAGCTAAGATTTTAGTTCTGCTTTAAAATTTTAAGTAGTAAGTTTATAATAGACTACTATATCTTACCCTCTACTATCTGCGGACTAGAGTAACTACTATATTACTATATTTAGGTAGACTATTAGTAGATAGTATAACTAATATTAATACTATATAAGGCGCTTAACTATAGCGTTTAAAATATAAAGTAGATAGCTAAGTAGGTAACTATATCCTATATACCCCTAAGCGCCTATAGTATCTAAAATATAATATAAATAGCTAGGCAGCTAACTATATCTTATATACTTTTAGTAGAATAGCGCTTACTATAACTAAGAAGTGTAGTAAAGACTATATCCTATATACTTTTAGTAGGGCAGCACTTACTATAATTAAAGAGTAACTATAGTAGAATAGTTAGTACTCTAACTACTAAAAACTTTAGGCACTTTAGGTATGCCTACTATTAGCCTATATTACTAGCCTATTTTTTTACTTACTATAGTTCTATTAGATAGTAAACCTCTATAATAATAGATATTACTAATCCTACTAGGTAAGTTAAATTCTTAAGAATAAAACTATAACTTCTTAAAAAAGAACTATATCTTCTTAGAATACTATAGTTACTTTAGAGGAACTAGTAATAAAAAGTACTTACTTTATTAAAGAGGCCTTACCTTTCTTACTAGGTACCTACTAGGTAGTAGGCCTACTTATACTTTTATACCTATTAGGTACTTACTTTTTTCTTATAAAATTAGATAAGAATAAAAGATTCTTTCTACTTACTAGTATAGTAAGGTACCTACTAGGTAGTAGGCCTACTTATACTTTTATACCTATTAGGTACTTACTTTTTTCTTATAAAATTAGATAAGAATAAAAGATTCTTTCTACTTACTAGTATAGTATTGTTAAGGCGGCTAGTAAGTAGCTATAATATAAAGTAGCTAGTATTACTAGTAAGTTATCTTAGCTTTATTTAGAGAAAGATAAAGTAAAGGAAGTATATTAATAATAGATTAGAAGATCTAAGATAACGTGGTTCATAAGCGAGCTGATCACCCAAGCGAGCTGATCACGCCCCACCAGCGCGGCGACGTCGAGACGATAACGCGTAATGTCTCAACAACGAAACACCCAGTTGTCTTATCCTGAATCAGACCTACAGCTTGCCTTACTAGATATTAAAAATCAGCGTGTTCAGAGTCAACGACGCGCTGCTTCTATATATAACGTTCCCCAAAGTACACTATCAACCCGACGCGCTGGAAAGCGCCCACGACGCGACTGCGAGGCGAACTCGAAACGACTAGATAAGCTAGAAGAGGAGGCTATAGTTAGACGTATCCTTGAGGAGTCTGAGCGAGGATTTGCGCCTACGAAGGCTGACGTTCGAGCAATGGCTGATCAACTGTTGCAACAACGGGAGGGCGAC
>SSBG01000023.1:381686-468162 GCA_028220655.1 Shiraia bambusicola | reverse complement strand
TATTCATCTATTCATCTATTCATCTATTCATCTATATAACTATCCATTTTTTTTTGAAAAACATGTGAATATCTCATGGCTAACCATAGCTTCAGTTCAATCGTCCCAAGGCGCTCAATTCCTTTGGCGGCAACCTCATTGCCAACCTGGTGGACGCCCTACGCGTTCTGAATGAACATCCCAACACAGTCTTCACCGTGCTGACGGGTGAGGGGCGTTTCTTCTCTGCAGGCGCAGATGTACGAGGTGTGTCAGCTCTCAGCAGTGTATGTTGTTTATTTTTTTTTTCTCTGTACAGAAGATGGTGATTAATGTGTTGGACTTTTTGGATGATTGTAGCATCTGCTAATCGCAATACACAGCCTCAAGGGTATAACAACGTGGGGGAGAAGAAATTGGCTATTTTGGGGAGATTTAATTATGGTATGCGCACCTTTTTATTTTTCATGCCTCCTCCATACCAAAAAAAACCAGAGCAACAGCTGATGTCGTTGATAGCATCCGAACTCCTCCGCTCCATGATCGACCATAAAAAAGTCTTCATCCTCGCGCTTAATGGACCTGCGGTTGGAGGCGGTGCAGCTTGGTTCCCCGGGATTGCAGATATTGTCCTCGCATCCAACACAGCATGGCTACAATGCCCCTTTAGCGCACTGGGTCTTGTGCCCGAACACGGATCCGCCTTGTCGTTTGCGCAGTCCATTGGAATCCATCGCACCAATGACTTTTTGATGTTTGGGCGTAAACTATCGGCCAAAGAACTCTTGGAGGCAGGGCTGTACAACTATGTCTGGGATGCGACTGGCGAAGAGTTTCAGAGCAAAGTAGTGGGGTTCTTGGAGGAGCAGCTCAAGACGAATGACGGAAAGAGCATGATGGAGATGAAGAGGCTGCAGAATGGGCCGATACGGGATGCCAGGATGATTGCGGTGGTGAATGCGGTGGATGCGTTGGTGGAGAGATTTGTCGAGGATGCGCCGAAGAAACGGTTTGAGGAGAAGAGGAGGGAGATGGAGGAGAAGAGCAAGACTAGGGCGAAGATTTGATTTTTTTTCTCCATCAGGAATAGACCCAACATATTATTATGTACATATGTAAGTAGACAAAAATCATGGTTGAGATTGAGATTGAGATGATGAGCGACGAGAATGTGACTGGACGAGTGCCCGAAAAGACGTGACTGATGGGAAAGCATCCGTAGGGGGCAGGCTAGACGGGGAATTTTAATAGTAAGAATAAGAGTAAGAATAAGAATAAGAATAGGTAACTAGTTAGTTATAACTAATAGAAAAGAAGGTAGGAAAAGAGTTGAGCGACATGCAGTTGACCTGCAAGCCTTGAGCTTCGTCGAGGGCCTGCATAGTTGACCCCTCAACAAGGATAACGTTGGATAGCGTTGGATAACTACCTACATAATATCTAGGTAGGTGTTAGTTACCTAGTGGTGATAGTGGCGATGATTACTTACACAAGACAGTGAAGAGGAGGTTGTGAAACCAATCAAAGGCCAGCCGCCGCCAGCCCCGCGCGTCATGCACCGGGCCAGCAGTAAGCAGTGAACACCACCCCCACTACTCCTTATAATACATAGTTAATACATAGTTAACTAATATTACATCGAGTAGTTACACAGGAAGTAATTATGTATACCTACTAGGTACATATGAGTAGATACATGGACGGTGCAAAGACGCAGAGCAGACAAACATGCATATCTATGTGGCTACATGGCTCCATGCATGGCGCACTTGTAGAGATATCAACATACATAGTATAATAGTAATAATAACATAACTAGTTAATAGTTAATAATAACTAACTAGTCAACTAACAATATAATATAGTTAATACACGTAACTACCGGTAACTATAACTACGTAACTAGCTAGGTAGTCGTAACTAGTGCAGCACGGGGTCTTTTCACAGCCGGGCGCGCATGACGCCCGCTTTCGTCCCGTCTGGTCATTCATTCATTCATTCATTCATTCATTCATTCATCAATGATCAATCCCTCGTCTGCGGCTAATAGTTATCCTCCTCCCCGCCCACTCGTCCATAGTACCCTATACTACATACCACTCCACTCCATACTACCCATCTACCCATCTACTTACCTCGCTCCCTACATTCGTATGATACCTACCTACTAGGTACCTACTTGGCTACCACGCACTATCACCACGCACCCCCTCCCTACTCTACCAAAGCCCAGCTACCTAGGTAGTCATTTGAATGAGCCCATCGCCCAACTCAGCTGCTGAGCATCTCACTACCACTACCACCGCCACCACCACCACTACTACTGCTACCACACCACCCATCTCCAACCTCACCTTTCTCCACCACCAACACCAACAACAACAACAACAGCGCAACCGCGGCAAGGTGCAGGACACGCCACAGCCGCGAGGCCGCAACACGTCGAGACATGAGCTGGGAAGACGAGATAGACTGGGAGCGCGGGTTACACGCATCTATCCTCGACCAATGTACTGCTCCTTGCTCGTTGCTCCTTCTTCTTCTTCTTCTTCTTCGTCTCATGACTGACTGACTCAATGATAGAAACAAGTCGCCGCCCACGGCTACCCGCCTTTCCTCTGCCTCTCCGCCCCTGCACACGGCCTATCATGCAACCACGTCGCCTCTGCTGTCCGCTCTGGGCGCCACCCGCACCACCGCCGCCCAGTACACAACTGAATGGGCCAAGTCGGTCCCCTTCTTCCCCCCCCAGGGCTCTTCCCCGCCAGCCCTCCACAGCTCTCCCGGCGCCCGCGAAGCCCTGTACGCGCAACAACAAGCAATGTCCAACTCGCCTCTAGGCCCCAGGCCCCTCAGCCACCCAGACCAGTACTCGACCTTTGGCGGCCGTCTGCAAATCTCTCCCCGCGATTCTCCCAGCAGAGACCGCAGAGCCTCCATGTATTCCCACCAGGGCGCCCGCCCTCCTTCGCATCCCTTTGTGGCCAATCCTCCTCTTCCGCACCAGCCACAGGCTCATTTCTATGGCCTGCCTGACCTGGATCTTGGCTTGAACCATGCCGCCGACCAGGCAATCTCTCCAGGCGAGGGGGGCTACTTCTGTGGCTTCGACACGCTCGACATGGCGGCGGATGAAGCTGCCCGGTCTGCTGAGAATATCCTCCTCATTGGCCAGCAGGGAGGCCTGGATGTCTTTAGGGTGGAACGAGGCAAATTGGACTTGATAGCTCGCTTGGAAGGACTCAAAGGCGCTGTGCTTGGAGCCAAGATTCTTCCTTGGTCCGCTCGCAGAGATCCTCTGGCCTCTGCCCGACCGCTGATTGCCCTCATCCTCCATGGCCCTGTGTTGAAGGACAGCCAGAGCAGTAACAGCGGCAGTGGCCCGTCTTCGGTGATTGATGACTCTGCTTCAGAGTCTCCTAGCCGACCAGCCTCGAACCACAGTGGTGGTGGTGGTGATCATGATACAGCCCAGATTAGCGGCTATCAAACGTCGGTCGAGATTTACTCGCTCAAGGAGAAGCAGAGACTGGCAGTCTTGTACAAGAGTCCATTGTCACCACTGGCTGGTCCAGTCGATAGCCCCATGTTTCAGCCCCCTCCGCCTATTGGCGAATTTGTCGTCGATGCCAAGGGCAAATATGTCGTTGTTGCTTCTGGTACCAGTGGCGAGGTGTTTGTATTTGCGCCCTACATCAAGGGATATCAAGACCATCCTGAGCGCTATCGATGCATTGGCAAACTTTGGACTTCTGTCCAGATGCGTGATCGGCCGTTGCACTCGAGTGCCTCAAGCGGTGCCGATGGAAGCCAGGAAGATGCTCCTCTAGAAAAGTATGGAGTTCCAATATTCTCGTTATCAGACCGCTGGCTCGCTGTGACACCGCCTGCCTCTAGCCCTTTTTATGCCATGGAAGGGGTAGCCTTGACTTCTCCCTACCATGAACGTCCGCCCGGCATCTCTCATCATACTGTTCCACCACAACCCTCGGCAAATTGCATGGTGGACGCTCCAGAGGCCGATAGTCTGATCAATCGCCTAACCCGAGAAGGCACGCAGGTCGCCATCAAAGGTGCACGATGGGCCACTGAAAAGGGCATACAAGCCTTGAAGAGCTACATGAACAACAAGACACCACAAACCAATGGCCAGAACAATGCAACATATGGTCAGGATGGTGCCCAGCAATACTTCCCGCCCACGCACGGTCATAGCCAGACCCAACCCAGACAAGAAACTACAGTCATCTCAGTCTATGATTTACAGAAGCTTCTCGACGCAGAAGAGACGCGAAACAAGAATGCTTTACACGCCATTGCGACGATGCCAGCAGCCTTGGGCTGCAGCTTCCTCTCATTCTCGCCGTCTGGCCTGATGCTCATGACGGTAAGCAAGAAGGGCGATTTGCAGGATGTGTGGGATTTGAAGCGCATCAACTTTAGAAGAACTCGCAAGTCTACCCGAGATCAAGTTACCGGGCCACACGTTCGCCAAGTCGCTAGGTTTGCTCGTATGACCGTCACCAGTGTCGTGGATGTAGTTTGGTCCACTCCAAGGGTTGATAAACTGGCGGTCGTTACCGACAAAGGCACCGTACACATGTTCCCAATGCCAGCTTCGGCATTTCAATGGCCACCGCCAAGACGCCTGCGCCAGCCACAAAAACCTGCTGCCAGTTCAAAGGAAGAGACTAACGGCGCCAATCGAGGTGGTGCAGTCAATTCCGCAATGCAAGCGCTGAATGGCACTGCTAAGCCCTGGCTCGACGCTGTCCGCGCGAGAAACACCAGCGGGGGATCTCGCTTTAGCTTTAGCAGCCTTGGTGTGACTCCAGCTGCTGGCGCCAAATCTGGCAAGGCTGTTGCTGCTGGAGTGGGCAAGTCGATCAACAACATTCGGCATGCGGGAGACAACAAACTTACATTACCCGTCTCCGCAAGTGGCGTGAAGCCGTACAGTGTACGATGGCTCTCTGGAAAAGGTCGAGGAACAGTCGGCTTGGTCTCGGGAGGCATTTTGCAGTTGTGGCGCGTGCAAATGCGACCAGCGACTGGCAAAGGACAATCATCGCATGCCACTTCCATTTCCAAGAAGAAGGTGGCTGAATTTGGGCTCGCCCCTATCCGCGATACTACTCTTCCTCCCGCCATTGCAGAGCAAGTACTCGCCCACCAAGGCGAGCTAGAAACGTTTCAGGATTTTTATGGTGAATGGCTACTTCGCTCTTTACCACCACACAAGCCAGGCACCAAAGGCGCGTTACCCCCTTCTCTAGCACCTTTGAGCTTTTCCGAGATTGAAACGAACCCGCCTTATCAACCATTCTACACTGACCGCCGCGTCACGCGTTACATGTACTCGCGGCCCTTTACAGAATCCCAAGGGAGCGGTATTCATAGCGAGTACCAACCAGCTGTTCCTGGACTCATCAGCAATCTCCACCACGAGAATGATGATTCGCCATGGCTTTTTGGACAACAGGTCGAAGCCATTCGCATGTCCTCGCCAACTACGCACCCGTATGACTCTGACTCTGACGATGATGATGATGGTGATGATGTATTGGCGGGTGTCGCTGCCAGAGTAGAGAATAAACTGGTGTTGCGTGATGGCGAGGAAGAAGTAGAGCAAGTGGTTGTGACGACGAGGCGGAGACGCGTCAAGAGAGATGGGCATGAGGGTGGCGAGGAGGGCTTTTTTGAGGACGATTGTGAAGTCCTTGATTTTGCGGAAGATCGCGTATAATTGTTTTGCCATGCAGCCGTTGCTGATTACGTTTGAATCTCTTACTTTGGAGCCTATGCTTGCTCTTGGTTTCTGGGAGGGGGCGTGTTCAGGTGTGTTTTTTTTTTCTTTTTGCATTTGATCATTTTGTGGATTTGGGGACATGGGAAGGGGTCAGTGACGCTTGTTTTTCATATTAGGATACCACGCATCTCAACGGACGAATGCATCAGAAGACCATCATCATTCATATATACACACACACATACACAACACTAGATAGACAGATAAGCATGAGTCAAACTTTGGGTAGTCAGCATCATTTCATCACGCAGTTACATGACCATTGTCACATACACATTGCATATGCATGTAATATTACTTTGTTATTTTCTCCTTCTCCCCAGCCTAGCCCAGCCTATTTGTTTCCTGACCCCTCCCTCCACTTGCTAATAGTAGGTACCTATTTCCCCTTTCCTCCATTTCCCCAAAACTCCATTCCCCCCCCCGAATTCATTTCCAAAAACCACCTAGTTATGTACATATTGGTATCGCGCGTCACGTTGGAAAGGAATGGAACCGGTCCCCCTTTGTCCCTGTCCTGTGCGTCAGAAATTTCGCAGCCTGGGACAGAGGGACCAATTCAATTTCCATGCCAAGAAGAAAGAAAGAAAAAAAAGGGGGAAAGAGAGAGAGAATAAGAGAGAGAGGAAAAGAAAAAAAAAAACTAAAGAACAAGAAAAAGAAAGGTGCGTGACAAAAGCGCGTTCGTGAAGAGAATGAAAAAGAAGACGAGGAATTTGGGGCATGAAAAATGATGAGCTTCGTAGACGTGCAAATATACATGCACTCTGCTTGATCGTTTTGCTTCATCTAGCCTTCCAGTAATAGTAGAGGTAATAGTAACAGTAGTAACAGTAGTAACAGTAGTAGTAGTAGTAGTAGTAGTGGTGGTGGTGGTGATGTATGGGAACAGTCCATCCACGGTACCAAGTGCGTTGGACTGTACTAAAAATTATGATATAGCACATTTCAGACATGAAAAAATGCCACACAAGAAGAAAGAACTTTAGGTCATCTTGTCTGTGTTGGCATCGTGATGGAGGCGTAACCGGCAAGAATTTTGTACAATGACCGAATGAAATGTTGTATGGCTAGGAGAAGAGAAGTCGAGAAAGCGATTCTCCCGTTGTTCGTCAATTGTGTCTCAAACAGCACAATACCGCTCTACAAGGCATTGGCGCCAGGGTATCTTGATTGACCGCCGAGACCTGGCCCGGGACCCATCATTGTAGCTGGTGGTGGTGGTCCCATGGGTCCGCCTCTTCCTCTTCCTCTGCCTCGTCCCCGGCCTCGTCCCGGGATAGATATTCCTGGAATGGCAAAGTCTGGATTTGCTGCGTTCGCTTCGAGAATAACATCCTCTTGTCTCATAGGTCTCCGTCCCTGACCATTGTAGGGGCCAAATTGACCTGCCGGCGCAGGCATATCCGGCCTCCAGTTGGGATTTACAGGCCGTTGTGAGACTGAAGTAAAGTGCGAGGCTTCTGATGCTGCAGGTGAGCGGGAACCCTCTGGCAGATCGTCATAAGAGGCTGTACGTAGAAGGTTTGGATCACTTGTGTTCAAGGGTGGCGGTGGATTGGCAGAAAGGAAATTTGGGTTGGAGCCATTCGCATTGGCAGAATAGCCTCCTGGCATCAAAGAAGCTGGCATCGGAGGCGGATTAATTCGCGCGGGTTCAGCAAATCTCGGATCTACGTCTTCATAGTAGTCTGAACTTGGTTCAGGGTTACTGGTAGGCGCTGGCCCTCTCAGAGGGCTCTGGTCCAGTTGGGCAGGAAGTTCCACTGGCGAGTCTTGTATTGGGGATAGGCCACGGTTGCTGTTGCTGTTGTTCATTGTGTTCAATGTTTGATCTGACTGATTCTTCTGATTGGTCCACGCAGTTCGAGCTGGGACATATTGTTGTTGTTGTGGTTGTTGTTGCTGCTGCTGCTGTTGTTGTTGTTCACTACGCTCGTATTAGTTAAATGTATGACGTTTTCTTTTTGGCCTGTCCATACTCTACAGAGTACTCGCTCGTCGGACTCATAGGCCCATTGGAGGGCAGTCTTTGCGGTGCCCCAGCAGGGAAACCACCTTGTTGCAATGCCAGCATGCCTTGTACATCTCCATCACTTTCTCTCAGACCGTAGTTTTGATTGTTGATTGGCGGTGTTCCGGTACGATTGTCCATCTCAATAGCTTGTCCAATTGCCATGGGACCGAGGGGTGGGGGACCTCGATTATCGTATGGCGAACCATCGCGTGGCGGTGGGCCTCCAGGATAGTTGTTATTGTAGCCAGGCGGTGGAGCTCCTCGACCAGGACCTGGTCCGTTCATGGGACCACCTGGAGGAGGACGCATGCCTCGTCCATTGCCATTCCATCCCGGTGGTGGCGGTCCTCGCATGCCTCCTCTTGGACCGTGACCGTACCCGCCTCTGGGGCCACCATATGGCCCACCTCGTGGAGCGCCACCTCTTCCACGATAGGGACCACCTCTGCCTGGCGGAGGGCCGCGTGGGGAGCCGTTCATCATGTAATTGTCACTAGGCATAGGGGGAACTGGATTTCCATATTGATCGATTGGCTGTCGATGACCTGAAGGCCCACGGTTTGGAGGACCCATGTTGTCTGGTCTATTCTCTCCAGCGCTGCTAACGGTTTTGAGGGAAGGGTTTCGTTGGTTGAGAGGTGTCATGTCGTCTACCGTGTTCTGCTTGCGTGTGTCGAATGCTGCATAGTCACTGTTCTTGTTCGCGGACATGACGGTGTCGCCAGAAAGCGGTGGGGGCGATTCAGCCTTGGGAAACTCGTTGGTGATGGTTGCAGGATCGGTGCGGTTGGCATAGTATGCCTGGCCGTTCATGTCGTCGTTTTCGGCAATGCGCCTCTTTCTGGCTTTGCGGCTGACCAGTGTGCGTCTCATGGCACATGTGACAATGCCACTGGCGACAATGATAATGGTGGCTGCCAGCACGATCCATCCTCCCCAAGCAACATGCGGAACGAAGAGCAGAATGTCGACGAGGAAAGCGAGCAGCGAGACGAGCAGCGTGGGGAAAGTGAAAATTAACAACGCAAGCAGGTACCGCGGCGAGTGGGCTGGCGAGTGGAAGTGAGCGGCGACGGCGAGCGCAAAGCATATGAGCGTCATCAGAGCAGCGACGGGATGTACAATCAAAATAGACGACAGGGCATGGCGCGAGCTCGCAGGGAGGGAGAAGTCGGACTCGCGAGCATTTCGAAACAGGCTCTCTGAATCAATTGTCAGCTCTGGGCGACTTGCTCTGGTGTCTTTGTGTTGTCGTCTTACCAGTGTCATAGCCAATCATGGGCCCCTTGCACCCGCCATTCTCGCAATAGCCCAAGACGCCAAAGTTGATGCCGCGGTAGGTTGCAAGTGGAATGCTCTTGATAACTGGCGTGGACAGCGTCGAGAGCAACAGCAGACAGAAGGCGACGAAGAATAGTATGGATAAAGGGGTGGCCGGGCGGAGCATGGCGGCAAAGGAAGCGCGAGAGTACGATGCGAGAGTCGCCGGCGCGCCAGACACGGGCACTCTCAAGACTTGTATGATTGGGGGTAGGGGAGAGGGTCAAGGTTGGTAAGAAAGCGAGTGTCGAGGTTGGGTGTACACTGTACAGCGTGCACTGGAGGAGCGGGTCGGGTGCAGCCGTCCAAGAGGGAGCGCAAACCTGGGCGCAGTCGAAAACGGGTCTATGCGCGGAGCCTCAGACGTGAAACGAGCGACGATGGGGCTTGCTGCGTGTGCAATGATGATGCTTGCCGTGACATTGGCCTTTGCGACAACAGGTGCACAGTGATTTGTGAAGCAAGACACACATATACACACACACATGCACACAATGAGGGAAAGGAGAGGCGAGGGAGGCTGGCAGGCCGTGTTGTGGGGAATGGGGAAGCGTGGGCGGCTTATTAACTTACCTACCCAGTTAATAACTAGTTACCGGTAATAGAGAACTGGTCATTACATACATAATAATTTGATACTACATAACTAGGTAATAGATAGTTATTAATGCTTGCCGCAAAGAGCCTCATGCAGTATACTCCACAGGCCCCATAATTCTCTGGCTTGATTGCAAATCCTCATGTTGCCAAACATAGAACCTGCTGTTACAGCTTTGCAAAGTTACAACTTAATTACAACAACCCGCCTGTAACTATCAACTACCGCGGTATTATGTAACTTACCTACTTCATACGTACCTAGGTACCTGGTATTAATTCGTTAGTACCTACATAATTAGCGCCTTAGTCAGCAGCATTCACAAAACACCGCAACATAGTCGGCCCGCCATTTCAACGGTTTTGTGGCCTGTTGTTCTGATCTTTCTTGATCTTTCTTCGTTTTGCTTTTGATTCATCCTTTTTATTTGGTATTGGTACGGAAATGTACTTGGCCCAAAACTCGCAAAGCCTCCCCACGAGTGACCAACGCCTCGGCTCCTGCCGTCAGAGTCTCATATCGCCACCTCACACCGTCATGTGAATCTCGTGGTAATAACTGCCATTTCCTCTTCGCCCAACCTTACTGGCCAGCAATGGCATAAGCCCTGCGACGGTCGCGCTCCTCAGCAATAGACAGCTTGACGCCCTTGCCCTTGGGCAGCGAGATCCAAGGCTTCTCCTTACCAATGACACTAATCGCACGTTAGCAGCGGCTCTTTGGTCGCTAAAAAATCCAGCTTCAACATACATAACGTTAGTCTCACGCGTGGTGAATTCGTTGTCAACGGCATCCTTCAAGTGGACAATGTTGAAGCCTCCATCGTGGCGCTCACGGTGGGTGATGACACCAACACGACCCATGTTACGACCACCAGTGACCATGACAATGACACCAGTGTCGAACTTGATGAAGTCGGAGATTTTGCCAGTAGCAAGGTCAATCTTGACCGTGTCGTTGACCTTGATGGCTGGATCAGGGTAGCGGATTCTAGACTTTCATTAGCCTCACATCAAAAACATCGCCAGACCCTGGTCGGATGCCTGGTGAAAGAGGTTCCCCTCCAAACACCTAGCCCACACATTGGCCAACGGCTGATAGAAGCGGGAACTTACGTTCGCGCATCGTGCGTAACCAAGTAGGGAATGCCGCCCTTGCCAAGCTGTACACGCTTGACCTTGCCGAGCTTGTATTGTCCCTCCTCATCGGTTATTCTGTGGACAGTGAAGCGGCCCTTGGTATCGTAGATGAGGCGGAAGTTCTCGCCAGTATTATCAATCGAGAGGACATCCATCAGACCGGTGGGGAAAGTCGAGTCGGTGCGGACCTTGCCGTCGACCTTGACAAGGCGCTGCATGAGGATGGCATTGACCTCACGTCCATTCAAGGCATACTTGAGGCGGTTGCGGAGGAAGATGATCAGAGGCAGCGAATCGCGGAGCTTGTGAGGGCCGGGAGATGCCTTGGGAGCATAAGCACCTGGAGAGTATGTCAGTTGAGTATTCGCCATGTGCAGTCCCGATGCTGGCGGCTGGAGTAGCAGCATGACGGTGCGAGCGTACCAGAGAGCTTGTCGAGAAGCCAGTGGGAGGGGGCGCTGAGGCGCTTCTGGTGCTTCTTTGGTCCACGTCCCATGTTGACTGCTGTGTGTGTGTGAGGTGAGTAGTCTTGAGATGTCCTGGCGAGAGGAAAGTCTGGAGGACTCTTGCGGAATATTGCTCGTGTGCTAGGGCGTCTCGCTTAGCAAAAGTCTTGGTGAGCTGAGAGCGCATAGTGGGACGTGCGCGCTAAACCAATCGGGTTACGGGGAACTACATACATATTAGTTAACATCACTGTCACCTGTGCATGATGCTGGGACGGACCTACATACCTACATACGGAGCACATCAGACGGGTTCTTTGTGCAAACCCCACTTTGAAAATCACACATCTGGCTTAGAGCATTGAGTCTTTGACATCACATGAATGTATACATAAATCTATCCTGGCACTTGGCTGCGAATCTTATACATATAGTTCAGGCATACCCCTTGAGTACTGCCGCCTCTGCATTCAATATCGAAGATCCCGCAGCTCCAATAACAGCTAGGCAAAGTTAGCGTCCCGTTCTGATTTTGAATTACGAAGTACCTGTACAAACTTACTATTATGGCTGAGAGCCACAAACTTGATGTCAAACATGCCAGATTCATCCTCTCTCACTCGGCCAACGCTGACGGCATATCCTCGATCTGTCTCCCTGTCTAGCCTTGGCTGCGGTCGATCTGGCTCCTCCATGACGACAATAGCTTTCTCAGGTGCGGACGGGCAGCCTAGCTTCTGCGCATCCGACACATACTCGCGCATTGCTTGTTTGACTTGCTCTGCGCTTGGAGGAGGGCGCCTCTGAAATCGCAATGACACGCAAGCTGTATGTCCATCCAACACTGGGACGCGGTTGCAAGCTGCGGAAATCTTCATTGCTTGGCCTATGAAGCCAGTCATGTCCCCATTGACGCTGCCCAGAATCTTTGAAGCTTCAGTCTCAAGCTTATCTTCTTCGCCCGATATAAAGGGCACGACGTTGTCGATCATGTCCATACTGCTGACTCCAGGATAGCCTGCGCCAGACACGGCCTGCATTGTGACGACCGAGACTTGGTCCACGGGGCCAAATTTGTCTTGTAATGCAGCGAATGGAATCACTATTCCAATGACGGCGCAGTTGGAGTTACACACGAGGAAGCCCTTTTGCAGGCCATAATGTTGCCGTTGGTGTTTGATAACATCGAGATGTGGTAGATTGACGGTAGGGACGACAAGAGGAACAAGAGGGTCGCGGCGGTAATTTTTGGCATTGGAAAAGACGGCAAGGTTGGACTTGAGAAAGGCCATTTCTGTGCGGACTTGTTAGCTAGAGCCTACAGATGCGCAAGCATGTGCCAACATACCAACATCTCCAGCGACATCGCTATCCAGTCCCGAAAAGATCAGATCGCAATCCTCGAACTCTTCTGGCGTGCACTTCTTCACCACCAGATTGCCAATGCGCTCGGTGAAGGGAATTGCTTGCTTCCATCTAACAGCATCCTTGTACTTTTTTCCGGCCGATCGTTCGGATGCGCCTACAGCGTGCAGCTCAAGGTGTGGGTGCAGTGCAAGCAAGAGAATGAAGCGTTGGCCCACTGAACCAGTTGCGCCGAGCACACCACACTTCTTCCTGGGGAAACTTTGGTTATGCGCGGTAAAGTTTTGTGCGTCCATGTTGGTTGATGTTGTATTGGCAAAGGCATGCAGGTCAATCATCGAATACCTAACTACGCGGGGCAAAGACGCAAAACAATTTGGTGGGACCACCGATTGCGGAGATGCAACCAGTCACGCCCATCGGAGGCGAGGGGCAAGGCTCGCATTAGGTTTTGTCCTCTACAGAGTAGTTAGTTAGTTAGTTAATTATTAATTAATTATATATCTGCCTACCTACCTAGTGATTACCAGCACTCGTGAGTTGTGAACCGTTGATCAATCAAAACAACATATTGACCCAATGGCAAAAGATTAACAACTACCTAGGTACGCCCTGGGTGTACCGTACATCACTATACCAGATGTCAAATGCCCGCCCAATGCAAGCTCTTTTGACCATTCAAGAAAAAGGGGAAAAGAAGAAGAGTGATTCAATCACCTAAACCAATGCGTCCATGATTTTCCCTGGGTTCATGAGCCAGTACGGGTCCAGCGCACCTTTGATACTCCTCATCACATTGATCGTCTCTATACCAAGCTCTTTTTGAAGCGACTCTTTCTTGCCCAGTCCAATACCATGTTCTCCTGTACAAGTCCCTTCCATCTCCAGTGCGCGGTCGACCATGTCATGCACGCATTTTTCGACAGCAGCACGCTCTTTGGCATCTTTGCTGTTATACATGATACTTTCGTGGAAGTTGCCATCACCGATATGGCCTAATATGCTCGCAAAAAGACCGAGTTCGTCCATTTCCTTTTTGGAAATCTCTGTCACTTGTTAGTCATACGTCCTGTGGTATTTGTTTTTCCATGGTTCAAGATCATAGTTACCAATGATATCAGGAAGTCTTGATATGGGTACAGCGACATCAGTCGACCATACCTCATCCCCATCACGGCGAAGCGCCATCATGCTCCATAGTGACTCCTTGCGAGCTGACCAAAGCGTTTTCTGGTCTTCTGCAGTGACTGCAAATTCAAACTTGCCGCTTTTGTGCAATTTTGCGATCGATTTCACAAGTTGAATGTTTTCTTGTACCTACACTCGGTCAGTTTTGAGCCGGGGAACTGAACATCAGGACGGAGTATACCCCTGCCTTGGTACCCGAAAATCTACAAACTGATTCAGCGTCTGGTTCCCCATGATAGATATTGTCCAACTTACTTGAAGAACATTGTTGGTACTTCCTTCCATTTTTTGGTGGTCGATCCAGCCTTGTTGATTACAGCCATCTGCACGTCGTCCATGATCTCCATTGCAGCGACTGGCACCCCTGCTCGTAACACTTTTGACGCAGCCGCTGCGGCATCGCGTATAGTCGGGAATGTTACAACTGCGACACTGGTTTCCTGTGGTACTACAGCCAATTTCAAAGTGATTTCTGTCACGATTCCTAGAGTTCCTTCTGATCCAATGAAAAGATTTGTTAGATTATATCCAGCCGAAGATTTCCTATATAGCATGAGATGAATACCCGCATGGGTGTATCTGAGACTTACCGTGGCCGACGTCTTGTTTTGATGACAGTTCCATCTGCGAGGACGACTGTCAGATTGATGACCCAGTCTTTCATCGTCCCATATCGAACCGCATTTGTTCCACTTCTCTAGCTTTAGTATTTTTTGAAAACTCGGTATGAGGTCGAGAGCACGTTACCTGCAGCTTGTTCCTACCATGCCGCCAATCCTCGCCTACCACGTTCAATATTGTCAGTACGGACTACCACATTCGGTAAACCGAGCGCTATTGTTGGGAAAACCCGCAAGAGAACTTACAGATGGACCAGGATCTACGGGGAAGAAGAGACCTGAGTCTTTGATCTGATCATTCAGACTCATCCAAGGTACGGAGGGCTGAACGACTACATCCATACTGTGTCCACCGTTTTTAGTTGCGCTATATACAAGACTGGCTGTAGGCATGAATTACTCATCTGCATGCAATTCAATGATCCTGTCCATGAAGGTGAAGTCGATGCTCATGCCTCCATACGGGGCCGAGAAATTCGCCTCCAGACTTGAACCTCCCGAGTAGGGGACTGTGAAGCGTGAGCTCCTGGCCGGCGTGGAACGGAGAGCAACTCACTCATCGGGATTTTGTACTTGTAGCACGTTCTTGCAAGCTCCGAGACTTCTTCTGTAGACTTGGGGTAAGCGACTGCAACAGGCAATTGGTCGATGTTGATTGAAGACCATTCTGAGTAGCCATGCCGATGCAGATCTTCGTCATCCGTGCTAATGGCATCTGCTCCAAGTGTTACCCTGAGCTCTTGTATGGCCTATCAAGACACGACAGATTAGCATCTTCCACAGTCAACCGCAGGGAGCTCGGAATCTACCTTCTCCATGTCTCTCTTCTGGGCATACTGTGGCCCTGACGTCTTGCGCCATAAATTAGGAAATCGCAAGGCGTCGTCATTAGCACCGTAGTAATAGGTAGTTGTGCCAGTCGCGGCTGAGAAGAGCAGTACTCTGCCTGAATTCCAAAAGGGTTTTAGGAGATGTCGAGATTTAGAAGCTTGCTCGGCTCCCGTCCATCGTAGGCGGAATCCACCCCGCTTAAAGAGAGGCGAGGCGAATCGATTCCAGTGGAAGGCTTGCTGGCGGAACATAACGAGTGAGTTGAGTGAGAGGAAGAATAAACTGGCAAGGGACGGCTCAGGCCAGCAGCGAAGACGAGACTAAAATGGGAACCCACTTGTGGTGACCATGGGCCCTGGCGCGAAACCCACGCTAGAGAAACATGACAGTGAAGGGAACTCAAGGTGCAGGGATGGGGTACGTTTTGTGGTATCCCTTCTTCTGCGGGCGGCTGCCAGTCGGCGACTTGGCACAGGTAGCCAATCGTTGGCCTCCAATACGCCGGGGGCGGCGATTTCCGATATCAAGTGGCAAATTTGATACTAACAAAATGGGTGAGGAAAGTTCAATAGTAGATACTGGTAATTGAGAGTAGGTAGGTGGGTGAATTGATTGATCATGTGACTGAGTCTGTAGAAGGAGCTGATAAGTCTATTTTACATGTTCAGACCAACAGGAGGCTTTTTTTGGATTACAAATAGGTATTTTGCAGGTAATACACCCATATTGAGTTCGTTGAGGTCTACGATAACAAACAGTATTATTTGAGACTTCAGTGAGTGGATTGTAACGTTTCTCACGCCTACCCCTTTGTGCGCACATAAAACAGGCCCGTGCTGCTTTGTATAGGACTCCTGATTGGTGGGATGCGTGTGGATCTGTAGGGTGTATATACTGGTGGAGGCGGATTCGATTGGTTGATGATAGATCCTGAAGCTGGACTACCAATTCCTGTAGAAATTTCTTGTGTAGAGTGAGAGACGGTGTTTTGTCGGCTGAGAACCACCTATAACTGTTTACCAACGTTATATCAATCAGGAAATAAAACAAGGGCCTCCAGGTCTTCAAATGGGCGCGTTGTATACTGTAATAACTCCGGAGTTGATCAAAACGATCCACGCTGTTCATGTAGTGATTGTATTGGTCAATCAGCACAGGGATATCCAAATCCATACGCCAAGCCTGGCCAAATAGTTTACGGGTTTGGACAGCTCCTGTTCTTGACGCGGCAGGCCGGCGGCGATTTCTGGTGACAGTTGCTGCCAAATCTCCAATTGTTGTAGCAAACAAGACAACGTTGTTGTCCCTCCAGGCAAACATGGCCACCAGCCCGTTACTAGTGACGTCAAATCGTATCGTGCCCCATCGCAATTGGTCCCGAAAGGCCTTGACGTTGATCAACGGAACGGAGAAACACTCAGCCGGTGCCAAGTCTGGTGACGGTGAAGGAGATCGTTGGGAGCCGAACGTTGGCTGCGATTGCGAGGGTGGAGGAGAAAGAGGCTCCTGTGTGGCAGGTAAAGGAGGAGGGTTCGATTTGTTAGCGTTTGCCTCAGTAATCTCCCTAGGAGTCTTTGAAGTCCTCACTGTGCCTGCTCCTCCAATCCCATATTGTCTCAACAGTTGGAGGAGTTGTGGAGTAGTAAACAGGTTATCCAACCAAATCACGTGCATGCCAGGAGGCAGCAATGGACCAGTATCCGTGTGGTCAGTGGCGAGCTCGAGGACTACTCCATGAGTGGCTGAGAATCCTAGCGTTCGCCATCTTGGTGAGAGTTTGTATGGCCCATCACCAGGTTTGGAACCTTTCGAGTGAAACCTCCAATTCAACACGTATCCTGCGTCAGCTAGTATCCAAATTTTGAACCCAGTAGTAGCAGCCTTACAACCAATCGTTGTAGTCTCCTTGGCACGCCCATGAAAGCGTATCAACGACTCATCAACGGCCAAATGTTTGCCCGGGCGCCAGTACCTCTGTGAAACTCGACGGATATGTTCTGACAGGTCAAATACGCGCTCAAAAGTACTCGAAAACGGTGGATCGGCATCGCGGCGGAGAGGGCAGAGGTATATGTACCTGTCGATCTGTTCGAAACGTTCCCGTCCCATGGTATCGCGGACGTTATGTTCTACACCAAACTCATAGTCAGTGCGCCAATAGTCTTCAACTCTGGACTCATAATGTAAGCCCATGTGGATTACTATGGAGAGGTAACCAAAAATATCATCCGGGTAGACAGGAGACCAAGATCGAGCTCCAAATGATTGCGGATTGCCACGATCCTGGCAGGCGTTGGCATTGGTGTACTCACAAATTTGTTTGATGATGTCATCAGTCCAGAACATTCGAAACAACTCAATCGGGCTAGCGCAATTGGTGTGAGGTGGTAGGCGAGGTGTGCCGCGATCAATATCGTTATCCACTGGCAGTGGAGTCCATGGAGGAGGTGGAGCCTCTGGTGGCATTGGAGGCTTCGGAGCGCGAGTTCGGCCGCGCCGGGGCGCTTCTTCCCCGATCGGGACTAGATCGTCGTCGGCGCGTCCATACAGGTGGCCTGCCTGGCGAGGCATATGGATCCATGTGAGTATAGGCGTTGGAGTTGCGCGTTTTGGTGTTTTTGGATAGTATCGAGTAGGTGATCGATACTCACTTGTAGCTCGAGGGCTTGGCACGTTAAGCGAGCATGTGACACACTAGCGCGTCATGTGACGTCTCAAATAGGATAAGTTTCTAGCCAAGCCGCCGACTGGCAGCCGCCCGCAGAAGAAGGGATAAGCTGGTGGTCGGCACTGAGCGAGCGGGGAAGAGGCATTTGAATCTAATCGCAGTTGGCGCGCCTTTGCTTCGGCCCATGACTGCAAAGCCTCGATCATCGAAGGCACGCCAACGCACCAGGCAACGCCCGTAATTAGTTACTAGAGCTGCCAGGAAACTGCTGACGACGTCGATGGCTGACAAGCGTCCGGCCTTTGGTATCGACCGTTTCGGCTCCCGCATCAAATGGATGGCACGCATGATGAGCTGCAAGGGGACTCGACAGGAAGCAGGGCGATTGCGGGGAAGACCAGGGCAGACTCGAGTGCGCAATGCATCGTGACAACATGAGACGGTGAATGACTGTTCCGACGACCAGTGGTGTCGCGTGGCAGAACGCATCTTGATCGGGGGGTTGCCGTGGTCTTCAGAGTCAGCCAGCCCTACGTGGTTGCGGAGCGTCTCATGGAGTTGTGGATGTCTTTTTTTTTTTTTGGCTGCATGTGCGTTACTCTCTCACGGTTGAGGCTCGCAGTACAGACTGTCTTGACTCTTGAGGCTCTCGCACCAGCCCTGTCGGCTGCCAAGAAGCAGAGAGCATTTGTGACGGAGCGAAGCGGTCAGCACGTAGTACTAGCCAGACATGTATTGGGCATAGGTATGTGATACCATTTCCCTCACAGAACCACACGTCCCCTGTTCGGTGCTGTAATGATCATTGATGCAGATGCAGGTGAGGGGGGGGAGGGGACAAGCTTTGCATGGACTGCCCCCAACTAATAGGTACTTCTGTCGAGCCGTTGCGATCCGCGGTTCGTATGTATGTAGGATTCAGGAAGTAGTCACTCTATTCCATAGGTACATGATTCCCGGCCAACAGCATTAACACCATTACCTACTGCCTCTTTTACGACGGCGAGGTTGTTGTTCAAATTACTGAGCAGAGAAAAATGGTGCAGGGTAGGTACCTAGTACATACGTAGGAAAAGGGCCAACAGCTGACCAACATGAGTGTTACGGAGTACCGTGACCAGTGTTCCGACTAATTAATACCTAGTAGTTACTAATAACAAGACTTAGTTAACCCCCATGTATTAATTAGTAATACTCCGTAGAAATGCACTCGATTTTATGCGGCACGTGTGGGTACTGCAGAATAAATGGGCTGCAGATATTAATATAGCTATAACTACAAGCCTCCAGTAATAAAGTGAATAATATTACCTACCTAGGTAGTAGATAGGCAATTAATTACTGAGAAGAGCCAAATGGCGGAAGTGTGAACGGGGGACATGCTGACATACATAGTAGGTAAGTAGGTCGGTATGTACATAACTGTAAAGACTGGGACGTCGTTGGTGTTGTGTTGTGCAGTGGTTCCACCATAATTATTAATATTAATTATTAACTAACTAGGTAGTTAACTAGTTAGTTAACTATGTCATAACTATGTTTACCCAAAGAGGAAGGGGCGTCTCTGATTAAATTATTACTAATCAGCACTGGTCAACATCGGTTGTCAGGGCACCGGCCACCACACACAACAAACCCGCCTTCCTCCTTGTCGAGTATGAATTGGTACATCAACCACAGTATGAATGATTAATCATCTCTTCCCAATTCTCTTTTGATCCCGCAACATGCAGGGCCTTGGCGCTGAGCTCTTGTCGGAATTCAAGAGAATCGTCGAATGCCCATATCCGGCGTCCTTGACCGTATGTTCTCCGCAAACCACTTGCAGGAGTTGCAGCACTGTGTAGCATGACCACTCCGGTGCATGGCTCGGCGCATATGCACGCTGCGATTGCTGACACGAGATTTCACAGAACTTGTCCTGCCTTCTTGAGCGTGCCGACGCGTTGGTGATTCGAGCATGCATCCACAACCTATCTTCATGCGCAGTGAGCAGGCTTGCAGCACTTGTTAGCGAAGCGCTGCCACTGTGGGCGTACACATTACACATATTATCAAGCCTATGTACGGTCAGCTCTGTACATTCAAAATAGCTTAAGCTAATTACCTGGATAACCCTCAGGCCAGTCCGTCGAGTTCACCAACACAATAGTGACCCAAAATCCTGGCCTATTGCATACTTTATTGACCAAGGCTAATTCTTCTGAGCCTGATTTCGACGAGGTAGGTCCAGCACTCGTGATACTGCATACGCCATGTCCTGATGTGCCTTAGCACGTTGCGTTATGCGTACTCCTACTATCAAATCCACTTCCAGACGCGGTTCCTCTTCCTGCGTCTGCGCAGTCATTCTTTTTCCGGGTTTTTGAAAAGGCCATCAAGGAGCCTGTTTTGGGCAGTCTGAAATCGGTGTATTACATGCTTAATGGTGCATGTCGACAACTTCTTAGCCTCCTACCCGCAGAGTCGAGACAGTCCTTCGATGAAGAATTGTGCAAGCTTCTATTCTCCAGCGGCAGTGGACAAGATTTCACCTTGCTGCTATGGTGCTTTGGCATTGTGTTACTTGCGGAACATCCGCATGATACAGGACTTGGTCAGCACTCAGGCGACAAGCAATGGACAACAAATGCAGGTCGTGCCTTGTTCGGCTCTCCGAGTCGAAAAGCCAAGACTATTAACTTGACGTATCTGAGCGTCATATGGGTAACTAAAGGCAACGTTGGTATTTCCGACAAAGATGCTATTGAAGCCATACACACTGCGATTCGTACACTACAGTTCGTTGATCCCAACATACGAGAGGCGTGGCCGACGTCTAGTGGTCTTGCCAGTAACACATTTCTGAAGCTGCCTTCCAAGATTTCACGTGCAGACATCAAGCCCTGTGTGCAACTCAGGGCCTTGTCTTTTTATGCCCTGATTGCAGGACGTGGTCGTCTCCCTCCGGAACTTGTAGCACAATACCAACAGTGCTTGTCTAATGTGTCTGAAATGATTGATACAGAAGGTCTCGAGGAGACGCTCGTGGCTTCATTGCCGCTTTACTGTGTAGGTTTGCAGACTAATGGGCTCTGGGTCATTTAACTGACCCATGACAGTCACAATTACGCGAGAACTTTATCCAGTCGTTGTTTGGTGAGATCCTGGATGCATGCATATCTCCCCCATTGGAACACCAACTTTTCAATTATACCATCGTGGTTAGAAGCATCAAGTCTGTAGTTGCTGGTTGCGCAGATGCTCAAGCCAAATTTCTATCGGCGATATCGTCAGACACAATACAAGTCAAGGTAGAGCAACTGTTGCAACTCAGCATCGATGACCCAGCCGGCACTTGCTGCTCAAGCTCTGTGTTACTTCAAGGTCAAATGATTTCAGTAACTATTGCAATGCTTCTCACTCTAGCTGTCACTACACAGGCACATACACCAGCCTTGCCAACTACACTAACCACCTCCTTGATCGACAAACAGAGGCTCCTACCCTCTTTTAAAAATCAATGCTTTCACGCACCATTTGTCTCCCAGTATACAGCGGTCTCATTGTTCCAACAACACAGTACCCCTTACACCGGCCAACATCTACAAGATTGGCGAGGTCGGCTTAGGTCAGAACTTGAAAGCCAAAGTTTCTATCAAAGGGACTCTGTGTTACGATCGGTCGCACAAATCTGCCAAGAGCTTGAGAGCCGGTGCAACACTGCGGAAGAACCTTTACGTCGTGAAACAGAAAAGTCACAAAACATGGAACGTCAGATCAAGCAGTTGAATGAAGAAATCTCATTCCTCAAGTCGCAAGCAGCGGATTGCCGATTTCAGCTCGACGGCCTTGAAGATGAGAGAGATGGGCTCGCGACCAGGCTTGAAGAACTCCAAATACAATACAACGAGTCCAGGGATCAAGCAAAGAAATCGCTACAGGCCGCTCGAGAGGAGGCCAAGGTTACAGAAGCCGGGCTCCAGTCAGTCATCATCTCTCGAGAAAAAGGTCTCCGTGTGTGTAACGAGACAATTGAAGAAAAGGACAGTACAATTTCTAGGCTGCAAAAAGATTTCGCCGAGTTGCACGACCATAACCTTCTACTGGAAAGGAAACGTGGAGAACTGCAGCTACTTGTTGAAGAGGCTGAGCAACAGCTTGCTATTGAAAGACAATCTGGGCGCGCACAAAGTGACAAGATTGCACCACTCAGCGGACGCATAGATCAGCTCGAAACTGAGCTAAGCAACGCAGAGTCAGGACTGGAGACTATGAAAACCCAGCTTGAGGAATCGCGAGCTAAACATCAAGAGTCAATTCTGTCCTCAACAGAGGCATACAGTGCTCTAGAGATCAAATGCCAACAAGAGGTGGAGGCAGTCACTAATGCTGCAGAGGTCGATAAGAAGAAGCTTCAGGATCGAGTGGAAAAGCTGATACAAACCAATCGACAAACTAATAGTGCTTATGAAACGACACGTGGAGATCTTCAATCGCTACAAGACTCAATACCCACGTTCGAGGCCAAACTACAGGAACTGAATGATTTGTGTTTGAGGCAAGAGACAGAATTGAATGAGTTTAAAGGTTGGCGGAAGAATGTGCTGGCTTCGATGGGTGTCGGGGCGCAACAGCCATTAGCAATACGACTAGCCTCTGGGCCCCAGAAAGATGCCGTTGTGACTCATTCAGTACGGAAGCCAAGGGAGCATAGGCGCCATAAATCGGCCGTACACATCCAGGATAACATACCAAACACACCAGAAGGAATCTATGATACCACCAACCTTGCAATGGAGGACATTACCAATTCTTCTTTTGTTTCCTCTGGTTCAAACACTTCACAGAATGGCTCTAGTCCAAAGCGCCCTAGGCATCAACTTCCTTCCACCGTTCCTTCCTTGCAAACTTCTTACATACAAAAACCGATTCAGACGTTCAGATCAGCGTCAAAGCGAGCCCTACCCAATGGACGCATGGCCTTGCAGCAAATGTCACCGAACCGACGACATACAATGGATGGCTTTACCGCTGAACTGGACAAGGAGGACCGGCACAAACAGGAATTGGACGAATTTTCGAATTTTGCGTTGGGTGATTCTGAGACACTGACACCACTTACGCCAGGAAATTTCATATCAGGAACAGACAGACTCTTCGAAGAGGTTGACGACGGGTCGACGACGGAATTTTGAACCTAGGTAGAGTTCAGAGTCATGGAATTAGGCAGTTTCTCTACTTGGGAGTTGATGATGGTAGAGATGCTAGACATAGCCTGGAGTTTCAGTCTCTGCACAGCAAAGATATGTGTTATTTGATTTTCTGATTTCTGATTGGTTGCTTTTACTTTTCTAACACTCCTCCCCCCCCCGGGCGCGCTCACCTTTACCTCACGGTGTCCCCAGAAGAATTGCTATGGGGCAATTATAACCATTTTCTCTACCATAGTCAAAATATGTACTTGTCCGTGGCTGTCGTCCTCGATCTAAATTCACCTCATAACTGTTTGCGTACTCTTATACACGTCCACCTTCACCTGACTGACACGATTGTGAGAGACGCTGTTTCTCGATGCTTGAGATTTGGGGAGAAAGGCTGACTGTCTGCCTTCACTTTGCTAGATGTAGTTACGCAAACACAATCTCTTCAGGACTTGTGCATGCAGGCAAGCGCATGTTTGCTATCCTTACCACACTCCACCACGCCAAAGCAAACTTGTACCCGGTGATTACCCAGTCTTCTCATACGCGGGGGGACAGGTAAAGGTAAAAGCTTAGTTCTTGTTTCCTCTGGAGCGCAAGACTTAGGTAAAGGCGGTCAAGTAGCTCGTGCGCCTGGCCACTGTTTGCACGTTCCTTCCTCATTGAGCTGCCCCCTTCGTTTGTGTGAGCCATCCAAAACCGCATATTCGACCTCTTCCTCTTCCTCTCCCTCCTCCTCCTCTTCCTCATCCTCTTCTTCCCCTTCTTCTTCTTCTTCTTCCTCCTCCTTCTTCTTCTTCCCCTTTGTTTTGGCCTAGTTGCAGTGGCGTGTGAGGGCAAGTACGACAGCAAACAACCGTGAGCTCCCTCCCCCCCTCATATCAACCCCAGTCTGCAGGCTCAACTCGATCCTCCGACAACACAGTCTCCACATTCCACGATTGTCTATGCAATCCAGCTTCAAGCCCCAGTAGAACGCTTCATACATATTTTGAGCACTGTTTCTATACCACTTCTAACAGTGGCGCGTCTTTTGGCAATTGGAACATGGATCGAGGAAGTAGTAGCAACAGGCGAGGCGGCAGAGGTGGCAGAGGCGGCAGAGGCGGCAGAGGCGGCAGAGGCGGCAGAGGTGGCAGAGGTGACAGGCGAGGCTATCTAACACATTCGAGCAGTTCCACCAGCTCCAGAGGAGGCTCTCAAAACCAGAGCAGGCCGCTTATCAGACAAACGCCAGTGCCTGAGCTCAATGATAGTTTCGCGGCCTCGGAAACACACAATACAGCCAGCCAGCCAGCCGCTCCTGTCAAGGAACGCTCCTCATACACACTCAACAATCATAACATCACTGAGACCTATATCGATCGACGAAACACAAATGCCATACCGCCTCGGCCACACCCTTCGACCCCTACAAACCCCAACAGAGGATTTGGAATGCACACTCAAAGCAACCCACAAGCAGCACAGAGACCTGTAACTGTCGATCTATCCAAGAATTGGGCTCAGATGCAGGAGCTCAAGATCAAGATTGTGGGCTTTCCAGAATCGTATGGGACAAAAGATGTGTATGAGGCACTGCGCCAATACGGCAATATCATGAGGATCGAAGTGCAGAAGATTGGAAGGTTCGACAAAGTTGCCTGGGTCAGTTTTCAGTGAGTTTACCTTCTGTCTTGTATTTCTTCATGCTAATCAGATGCCTTAGGCCGCACCCGCGCCACCTCCCTCAGCTAATCAAACTGCGTTCTTCTCTTGCCAAGTGGGAATCGCAGTCCTCGCCCGTACGCACTATTGTAAGTCCTGTCAATCCCTCAAGGATTTATCCCGAGCTCAACATACTTTCTGCGAACTCGATCAAGCTTGGCCCCAAGGATGGACATCAGTCTATGATCGCCATGTGTTCAGTAAAAGTGCGCGGCAGTATTCGCGTTGCGCTCGACCTGACCCGCAAAGAGCTTGATATGCAATTCCCTCTAAGTATTGATGGACGACATCGCAAATGCCGGATTCGACTTCCAATTGCCCTGATGTCAACCATATACAGGATAGACAGTGACGAGCGTGGTCAGATTTCTTTGATCATACCATTCGACTCTCCGCCTCAATTCTTCGTCCAGCGGGTTGAAGGTGAGTTGATGGACACTGGTAGCAAGTATACCAGCTTTTCCGAGAACGAGAAGATATGGATCGAGTGGAACACCTGGTTTCGTGAGACCGATGTGATTGCTGAACAGGACCGAAAGTCGTTGCAGAAGCTCCCTTTGATGAACAACAAAGAGGCTGCAATAATTGATATTGGTAAGGGCATTTCCCATAATAAAAGCGCCATTCGCTAATAACTCTAGGTCGCTGGACGAGCTATATGTTATCTTTCGATGCAAATATCTTTGCTACCCCTCAATACAAGGAGTTTTCCGATGCTCTGAAGGACCATGGGATACAGATTCAAATTTCGGATACCTACATGCTCAAAGATAGAGCTGTCGCCCCTATATGGAATCTTCTCGAAGAAGAATTATCTGGAACACATCCACAATTCGAAGCTAAGTCTAATACTCCAGGTTTTGACGAGTTGGTTGCTGGCAAGATCCATTTGACCTTTCCAATCAGGTATCAGCTTGAAGCCTGCCTGTCCAATGGATATCTGAAGGAACACAACATCACGAATGAATTCCTCGAAACACTTGCATCCATGGACCCTCATTCTGCTATTCACATCCTTGAAAAAGTTGTCGATAAACAAATTGTTTATTTCAACCCAATGGAGATATTCAGCATTCGTGTCAAGGGATCGTCTGAGAAGGTCATTCCTAGATACTGTATACTACAGCGTTCTGCCGTCATTACCCCAACGATGATTCATGTGGCCTCTCCAAGCATGGAAACATCCAATCGAATTACCCGTAAATACCGTGCTGATGCTGATCGCTTCATTCGTATCAGGTTCTCCGACGAAAAGGCGGAAGGCGTGCTTCGCAACTTGCCCAACGACCGCGCAGGAGCCTTATTCGATCGAGTGAGCCGTGCAATGAGGCAAGGAATTGTTGTAGCTGGTCGCTACTTTGAGTTTCTGGCTTTTGGAAATTCCCAGTTTCGAGAGCATGGCGCATATTTCTATGCACCTACACCTTCGAAATCAGCACATGACATCCGCCTATCACTTGGACAATTCGACCACATTCGGACTGTCGCCAAGTTCGGCGCGCGCCTCGGTCAATGCTTCTCTACCACGCGAGCAATGGGAGTCAAGGTCAAGATTCGGACCATACCTGATATCAACCGAAATGGTCATTGCTTCACTGACGGTGTAGGCAAGATATCCGCCTTTCTGGCCCAAATGGCAGCTCAAGAGCTTGGCCTCCCGAATGCTTTTGAGAACCCGCCTTCGCTATATCAATTCCGCTTGGGTGGTTGCAAAGGTGTTCTGGCTCTGGATCCGATGATCACAGGCAGCGAGGTTCACATTCGGCCAAGTCAGCAGAAATTTGAAGCGGAGTACATGGGCCTCGAAATCATCAGATCCTCCGCTCTGGCGACGCCCTACTTCAACCGGCAGATAATTCAAGTGTTATCAGACCTCGGCGTCGGTGATCATATTTTCATTCGTAAACAACAAGGAATGGTCAACGATTATGAGATAGCCATGACGGATGAATATCTAGCTATCCAGAAACTTAGAAAGCACATCGATATGAATCAAAGTACGCTCGTCATGGCTGGAATGGTTCTCGATGGATTTATGAAGAGTCATGAACCTTTTATGATGTCACTTCTCAGCCTTTGGCGGGCTGTCACAATCAAGAACCTCAAGGAAAGAGCTCGTATTGCAGTTGATGAAGGGGCTTTTGTCCTTGGCTGTGTGGATGAAACAGCGACCCTCAAAGGACATTTTGATGACTCGCAATCAAAGGTTGGAGCGCAGAGAGCAGACAAGCTAAAGAGCCTACCGGAAATATTCCTTCAAATTGACGATGTAGAGAAAAAGGGCAGAACAAAGGTCATAGAAGGTATATGCATCTTGGCTCGAAATCCATCCCTACATCCTGGCGACGTGCGTATTGTATGCGCAGTCAATGTCCCGGCCTTGCATCACCTTAGCAATGTGGTTGTCTTCCCCCAAAACGGTGACCGCGACCTTGCTGGGATGTGCTCGGGCGGTGATCTTGACGGAGATGATTACATGGTTTTATGGGATCATGAACTACTACCCGAAATTATCAACGAAATCCCTATGGACTTCACTCCTGAAACGCCAATAGAGAAGGACGGAGAGATTACGGTTACTGACATTGGCGATTTTTTCGTTACTTACATGAAGAACGATTCCCTTGGACAGATTGCCCATGCGCATCTTGCGCAAGCCGATTACTCCGCGCAAGGCGTGTCTAGCGAGGACTGCATAAGTTTGGTAAGCACAGCAATCAATAAAAAGTATGAACGAACCAGACTAATCTTTTTTATTTAGGCCAAGCTGCATTCACAGGCAGTCGACTACCCAAAAAGCGGAATACCTGCACAGATGGAACAAGAACTGCGACCAAAGAAATGGCCCCACTTTATGGAAAAGAAACACATACATCCCGGAAAGATTTATAAGTCCACGTAAGTTTTTTCTGTAGAAATGGCTATTGCAAGACTTGGCTAACGTATGCATGTCAGGAAAATACTAGGGCTGTTATATGATCAAGTACAGCTTGTCGACTTTGAGCCTCGATGGGAGAGTCCATTCGACAAGCGCATACTTGAAGCCTTCGAGCTCGATCCAGAGACTCTCTCCAAGGCTGCTGAAATCAAGGTCTCCTACGATGAGTCACTTAAACGACTCATGGCGAAGCACGGCATCCGTACTGAGTTTGAGGCCTGGACTGTGTTTGTACTAGAACACAACCAGGAGACTGGTAAGTACAAATTTTCCGAAGAATTCGGTCGGACTATCGGAGCATTAAAATTCCAGTTCCGTGAGACCTGTCGCACTGCTGCGGGAATGACTGGTGGTGTAACAAAGGACCCTGCTAAACTAGATCATTTCGTGGCTGCCATGTACACTGTTACCGCCAAAGAGATGGAAGCTGCCTTGGAGGAATGTCGCAGCATGAAGACAGTAGGTGGTCAAGCAGTCCCACAGCGCCGCAAGAGCCCCGAACATATGCCACTGATGTCGTATCCATGGCTGTTCGCGAGCGAACTGGGCAAGATAGCCACCACCCACAACAGTTTCAGCGTCGAAGAAGCGGCACAAGAAATTTCAGAGATCCAATTGCATCCTCATCGAAACAAGAAAAATATGACCGAGGAACTCCCATCCGGACTCCTAGAAGTTGAGACTGAAGAGGGTGTGACACATTATGGAGAGCTATTGAAGCTAGACTTTGGTGATGCCCCCGCATCACGTTTTGCAAAATAAGACTTTGGATATGCGGATCAGAAACAGGAATCACAGGCGGCAAAGTCATGCGAAAAGAAGCATGGTCAATGAGAATCGGATACAGCATCTCTCAAGCCTTCCTGTACGAGAGGGTCATTTTCGACCTGTGTCCTGCACGGTAGCTGTGCTTAATTTGGGAAACAGGCCGAAAAACACATGACTAGATTGCTTTGAATTCTTTGCGAAAACGACTGGGCAGGGGTGATTAGGAGCCATGGATTTGCCTGACATAGGCGCTCATACTAGTCAAATAGCAAATGCTAGAAGAAGAAAATGATATGAAGGAAAACAAAATAGAAAACCGTGAAACATGATACTAATGGCAGCACTTGCGATGAGGTAACTAATTAGTTAACTAGGGCTTGGTTATCGATAACAGGTATTATTAGTTAACTATTAGTTAACTAGTTAGTTAATTTGGTTAACTAAGATAACTTAGGTATTAATACCGCGCATGGCATGTTCATCGTTTTTACCATCATTCTCTTGCGCCATGCCACCATCCACTCGTATACCACCGCTTCTCCAGCCCTATTTACAACCCCCACGTGAAGATTCGCTTCTGCTCATCACAAGCACCCTTGGGGCTAGCGCAAACTGGCTGCTCGTGCGGTTCCTGTGCAGTGCTCTAGGCCACACTGCGCAAGATGGCGAAGCGGATGAGGGTCATAATGTTGTCCTTGTGTCATGGTTGAGAGAATTCGAATTTTGGAAACAGGAATCCCGAAAAAGCGCAGGACTAGATCTAGAAAGGCTAAGGAGAGAAGGCAGCTTTGTCTTTGTGGATGGCTTGACTAATCTGTGCCTCGATGCAATTGGAAATAGTCATGACAATGATTCACACAAGCTCCAGACATTGCCTGTGCGGACCTCTCCTGGAAGGATTGTGCCAACAAGAGGACCTACCCATGCTGCGCCATCGTCGTCTTCGCCAACCCCGGCAAACTATTCCATCCAATCTCGTGACCTCGCTCATGTCAAGACTATATTGAGTAACGCCGTCTCCTCGATCAAAACGTCGGCGCAACGTAAAACACTCATTGTTTTGGACAATCCAGATGTACTCCTTGCTTTGGATCCTTCCATAACAGCCTCGGCTTGGAGCTCCTTTGTGCTCGAGCTACACAGTCATCCACGCGTTGCCCACGTCCTCACGCACATCCAAGCTGACAACCCACTTCTGGTCACCAACATGCCGCCACAACAGCTTACGCTCGTACATCACAACCTGCTCGTAAAGTGTGCGCATATCAGCAGACGGATACTTGGGGTCCGGGTATTGGATACAGGAGTTGCACGAGATGTGAGTGGGGTGATACGGGTGACGGAACAAAAGGCAAATTGGCTGGACCTGGGCCTACAAAAAGAGGGCGAAAGGGCAGACGCTGATAGTGGGAGAGGGAGGGAGTTTTTATATCAGGTTAAAGGGGATGGAACTGTCAGGGTATTTGAGAGGGGCGCCGGTGGGGATGGCTGAAGATGAACTCGAGGACTCCATTTTGAGAAAGGGGGCCAATACCTAAGAATATATACCTTTCCCCGGAACTACTATGACGCTATAAGTGACTGTGGTCTCGTAACACCAGCTTTGCCAGAGTACCCTCCCCTTGGGCATAACTTCCATCAGCGTGAGAGCGATTACAGGCCCCACAAAGATCAGATATATGGGCCATATATGCTACGCAGACAAGATCATGCAAAGAACAACAATAGCTTTACTATGCTTACTAGAGGGTATATAACGATGGAATGATTTAAACAAAGTTAAGAGAACTCAGCTGAACTCAATCTCGAGGAGCATGCGGCTGTACCTCTGCCTGCCGAAGCTGCCACCACTTAGCCTTCTCTATATCACCATCCCCTGTGACGCCCTCTGAGCTTTTTCCCGTCTTCGCGCTCGCGCTCGCGCTCGCACTTCCCCTCTGCACTACACTCGCCGATGCTTCGACGTCTCCTCCACTAGCTGCAGCCCCGCCTCTATTGCGCCACTGGCTAGCTTGAAATTCATAAACATCCTCCTGCTCACCTGCTAGCTCTTCCAGTCTGGCACGCTTGGTTTCAGGTACTAAAAAACTTGTGAGCATACCCAAAAACATGAAAAGGGCGAAAATCTGCATAACGCCGTGGATCCGGGGGGTGGGATTCTCATGTGCTGCTCCCTCCTTGATCATGGGAGCGAAGAAGATCTGCGCAAAGACTGCGCCAAGTTTCCCCATACCGGCACTGAATCCATGACCGGTACAGCGTACGCGTGTAGGGAAGATCTCCGCAGGGGTTATAAATGTTGTTGCATTGGGTCCAAAGTTGAAGAAGAATTGCGCGAGAACATACAAGACCAGCAGATGGGTCTTGTTCAGGAATCTCCATGCAAACCCTAGGACACAAAAGATGGTGGTGAGAACGGCGAAGCCAATGATTTGAATCGGTTTACGTCCAATTTTGTCTACCGTGATGACAGTGAGCCAGTAGCCTGGCAAGGCACCAGCGCATATCAGAACGATTTGACCGACAGCCGTATTATGGAGGTCTTCGTAGAGATTACCACGTTGGTCGAAGCCCATCATCGAGAGCAGGTATGCCGATGAAAAGCCCAGACCATAGAAAGCTAGGTCCAGGAAGCTGAACAAAGTTGTTAGTGTCCTCGAGCTGTTAGTGAGAGAAAGAGGGAACGTACAACCAGCTCATCGATGTTCCAAAGAGGCGTATGGCTTGGCGTTTTTGCGAGTAAAACCGCAGTACTTCCATCACTGTTGGCCGTGGTGTTTTGTATTTGGCCATTTCACGTCGGGTTTGAGCGTGGGTGAAAGGGTTGACAACATTTCCCTTGCTGCCGTAGCGATACTTGCGCGCGTCTATCGAGGCTTTCTCAACATCATAGAGTACATCAAATGTGTATCGAGGAGTTTCTGGAACAGTGAGTCGATAGTAGAGGGCAAACCACCCCGGTATCCCACCAAACGCAATGATTATTCTCCACATTTTGTCTACGGTTGAAGCACATTCTCCACTGCAATGTGCAGCCGAGTCGACAGGTAGCAAGTTGTCCTTGTAGGCGACGACAACGATGAGTGTGACGAGCGATGCAGCGAGTTGACCGAGACCTTGCATAGCAAAAACTGCTGCGATGATACCTCCACGATATCTTGTGCTAGCGAATTCAGTTGTAATGACTGCACTGAGTGGATCTATAGAGACGGTAAGCTTATGCTCCGATACACCATAATGCCGATCTTGACTTACAATCGCCGCCTACTCCTACACCCATCAAAACGCGATAAAAGATGAGAACGCCAACAATAGATAGCGACTTGGATTCTCCGCAAAGAGATTGGGCAAGTGTGGTTGAAATAATGATCATGAGCTCAGCGCCGTACATTTTCTTGCGCCCGAGAAAGTCTCCTAGGTAGCCAAAAATGCATTGACCAAAGATGGCACCCGCAGATGTTGCGACTTTGATTGCTGTGTTGGCGCTGTGCGGCATGACACCATTGTGCTTTTCATCTTGCCAATACACGATACCCAATAGGATGACCGCAAGATTTATGGCGAATAACTAGTCAAAGCCATCAGTCGACTCTCAGTGTTAGGTGGTAGAGGTGGATGATTGACGCACGCTGTAAGCATCTGTGAAGAATCCAATACCAGTGACAACCGCTAGTCGGACATGCTGCCAGCCAAATGGTGCTTTATCAACCTCTGCTAGGCTCCTCCTCCTTCTTTCGTTGGGGTCCTCTACATGAGTCTTCGCGTTGTTAGTAATGGCCCCGTATAACGAGCTTGAAAGACAACAGTGCTTACATAGACGCCGGGTACATCGCGATAGGCCGCATTTCCCATTCTTGCAAAAGACCGCATCAGACTCGGATTATTTGCTGTTCTGGGAAGGTGATTGCAACGTCCGAAGCACCGCCCAAGTGGAACCTATTAGCTGGACAAGTGGACGAAGGTTCGACTGACAGCGAACGATCGGCAGAGCAAGATGACAGACAGACAGTGGTTGATAGGCAATCATGAAAAGATATATCATACAAAGCTTGTGCGCCGGGCGGAGCGGCACGTTTGTAGTGATTTTCCATTCCCTGGGGCCGACTCCATAGCCTGGACGGTGGTCAGGACACGACCTCGGGAGGCTGACAACCACGCCCCCAATGCGACATTTGGTGAAGGGACTTGACGCAAAAGCGAACAAGACTCGAATGAGAATCTCGCAGACAGCACTGCCATCGGCTTGGCACGGAACGCCATACGGGAGGCAGTGTCGTGATTGCACGGTTAGAGACCACGCCCTCACGTTGCAGCTTCTCATTGGTCTGCCACCACAAGTGTTCTCGAGGGACCATTAATGCATCATCATGCCTCCCAACTCGTCCAGGTTGAACAAACGCAGGGCAGGCCTAGGTATGTGGCCCAGACGGAGACAGTGACTAAGCCATGTGTACGCTGTATTAATAGTGATTCCTAATGCACGTGTGCAAGCTGGAAGTAGGTACTTGCTTGGTTACAACGTAGCCTCTGATCAAGCACAGCCTCCAGATTCCAAAGTGGACGGGGTCACGAATAGTTATTAGAGGGCATGATGGTAAAATGTTTCTCACTGATAACCATGAGCAGAGTCGCAGACCGCACGGCCGATTCTAGTATGGCGGCTTGGCATATCCAGCAACGCTTCTGATTGGGCGGCTTAGCGACCAAGCACACTGCACTACCGAGAAGGAGAACTCGGCCATATCGAAAATCCATCTACAACACCTCGATACTAACAACAGCGTCACGAGGTAGGCCATCTCCCTCCCACTGCACTCCACCACGATAGGAGAAACACAACACTGACAACTACTTGCTTATAGTTCCTAGCCCACCATGAGTACGCCGCAAGCCCATCCGCACTGCACAATGGCGCATCGAGACTGACTTGTCAAACAGCAAAGGGAACTTCCAGCTTCGGAAAGCGCCACAACAAGACGCACACGCTCTGCAGGCGTTGCGGTACGTTCTCTTACCCTCTTCGGCACAGCATGTCCCTTGGTTCAGTCGACCTGGGCCCCAGCGAATGCGAGGCGCAACATGTTCAAGGGTAAATGGACTGACGGGATATGCTCAGGTCGTCGCTCCCTCCACATTCAGAAGCATACGTGCGCCTCATGTGGCTACCCTGCTGCTAAGACCCGCAAGTGTACGTTGTATTCCGGCAAACTGAGGTCAAGGCAATTGCACAAGGACTGACAAAGAGCAGTCAACTGGGGCGAGAAGGCCAAGCGAAGGAAGACCACTGGTACCGGACGCATGCAATACCTCAAGACCGTCCCCCGCAAGTCCAGCAACGGCTTCCGTGTTGGTGCACCAGCGGGCGCCAAGGGCCCTTCTGCTTCCAAGGATTAAGCGCAGGTTGTGAAGGAGGAGGCGTAGAGGCCCGATGAAGGCCATACGGACAGGTGCATGAGGGGAGCAGGTTTCAAGGCAAATGTTATTGCTCGGCATGGGGCGTTCTGTCATCCGTCTCCACGGTTGCTTCAGACCTATACAATGAATGAGGGTGGCAGCACCGATTGAGCTTGAGCTCTGGAGACACAAACACGGAAAATTTCAATCATGTTCTGTCACGAATGAAAGCATCAAAAAGGCAAAGCCTCGCCATCTTTTCCTACTCGAAATCGCCTCTACAGTGCCGCTAAATATCATCTAGGCCGGTTAAAGAAAAAGTCCTCGTTCCAGTCACCTTTGTAGCCATTGCTTAGCGCCCTCACCTTTTACAGAATCACAATTGCCCGCCTTGATCTACTCGAGAAACGTTATGATTAATTACTATACGAAACCAGGCTATATGCGGACTCGTTCTGGGACTGTCAACACACACAACTTGGCCTCGCTGCGAGGCTGTCCTCGTAGCCCTGCATCAGCCAATGTGTTCGAAGTGTTCTTCTTGCCCAACCTTCCTTGGTACTAAAATGCTTCTGAGGATGCACAAGTTACCATTTTCAGGACATACTTTCTCTCTGTTCAATTGTTTATCGATTGGCCCAGTGGGTCCACTACCGAACTTCGCTTGCCCAAACAATTTGAATTGTCTCTTGTCACTAGTAGGGTATTCTTCATCACCCCATCGACCTCTGAAGTACAACCAATTTGTTGGGGTTCCTTGTGTATATGGCGTGAAGCTGTTTGCACTAGCGTCGAACTTATAAAAGTAGGAAGAGAGCAAGGGATCCCAGTATACGCCTCGGTCCGTGTGATCCTCAAGTACCCCCGCAGGCAGATTAAGGTTGGGAATGGTATGGTCATGTGTCCCACTAATGGCATAATTGGCGTGAGAGCCGTTGGCTGAATATGCAACTGGTCGACCATCCTGCGTCTTCTCGACAGCATTGTAATGGAAAGCCTGACCATTGGCATGTTGAGAGTACCATACAGCTTGCGGTTCGCCGTTGGCGAAACGGACCATTGTGTGCTCCCAATCGCCTACGTGATTACCTTGACGCGTTTTGTTAGCGTAACGTCATGATATGAGGCTCTCTCCTTGATGAGGTCGTACCGAAGTTCAGCTCACTCAAGCCCAATACCTCACCACCATAATTGTACCCATAGAAGTACATGTAAAATGCATCAACATTTCCACTTCCTTTGTCATTGACAATAATGGCACTGGTCATAGCACCATTTATTTTGCCGTCGCTGTCGGGTCGAGTGCCTAGGATCCACTGTGGATTCTGGGTCACATCATCGTTGGAGGTAAGAAAGACATCACTGCCCAATTGATTCACATTATCTAGCGTGAGTGGGCTTGGCGGGCTCGAGACCTTGGTGAAATTTACTCGTGGAGTAGTATTATCCAAGAAAACCTTCAGGTCTGTTGGGAGATATGGGTCTTGCGAGTAGAGGTAGACAACAGGCGCTAAAAGTCGGGAAAGTTAACTATTAGGGAGATTCACACCATTACTGGCATTCACTGGAGGGCATGGATGTAATGTAGAGGATTCTGCTTACCATATTTCAAGACATATTCTGGTACATTTGCTGGGATCTGTCGTGTGCAAAAGTTTGTTGGTGTGCTGCTTACAAAACCCACAGAGAAGATAGCCGCACAAAAGAGCGACCTACGAGTCATAGTAACCGAGAGAAAAGTCCTCTTAAAAACTAAGAGTGGTTGGAACTGATGTCAATGAATGCATAGTAGGTACAGAAACAGGATCCTCGTTGAATCTTATAAACCACCCCCTGTATTTCCACTTTCCGTGTTGACAGATCTCTCCAGGTCCTATGATCTTTTCTCATCCTTGTTAGACGTCCTTTCCAGGCACGATCTACCGGGCATTATTCACCTTACCCACACGATAGCGTATATTAAGCTGTAGCCACATGCCACATCAAAACTTACCTGGCAAACTCCTCCGCATGTGCATAACAGGTGTGTCGAGATTAGGAAGGCAGAAGCTGGCTATATCAAGCGGGAGTGGCTCTAACATAACTGCAGTTTGGTTACCATGTGCCGAGACCCTTGCGCTAGTAGGTTGTGGCGCAAACGTGACCAGGAATCGTGTGCTGTGTGATGGTGGTGATAGGATAGTAGCTTTATTGATCGGCTGCAACTCTAGTTACAGCCTGGCCCTGGCCCATGGGCCAAGAGGGCAGGGCAGCCATTGGCTGGACTACTTTGTAAGCTGAGGATGGCGGTTTGGCCACTGAGATTAGCGACCTTAAGTTACGTGCTTGGTGCTTGTGACTCGATAACTAGCACATTAATTAGTTATGGAACGTGGTAGAAATGGTACATTCAATAGGATTGCCATGGAATGCAGGTATATTTATTTCTATTCAGCGAAAGCGTAGTATTTTTTGATCTGTTTTGGTGTCTCTTCTAAATCAGTCTGAATGCTCAAGGCCGAATGTTACTTCTTTCTTCATTCTTTGAACGAAATCTCCTGCTGGGCCTGTGTTTGTGTTATCGGTAATCCCTTTTGATTTGGTCCGGTTATTAGGTTGGAAGACGTTCGATTCAGCTTCAGGATCGTTCAAGCTCGAGGATGTGCGTGTGGTAGGTATTGCATGTGAGCTGGCGGTGCAACGCTCGTAATCCTTCTCACCCGTATACACAAAGATCGTTGACGAGATGTATGTTATCAGACTTATTAAGCCTACTGCTAGATACACGATTGCAACCTGCTTACAAGTCAACATCTTCACATCATGTAAACTTGTTTGAATTACTTTGTGTTGATCTTGCCATGGCAAACCCTTGAAAAAGGGTGTGCAGACGTATACAGTCAGGCCTATGATGAATGCAAACCAAGCATAAGACATAGTCATGCTTGGAAATTGCCAGATAAAAAGCATGATCCAGTGCTTGAGACCAGGAGTCTTCTTGTAACGAAGAATTGTACGCTGCATTCGTTGCACTTCCATGTCCGGAAGCGACTGATCGAGCTGGTCGTTTGAAGGAAGATCGTCCAAGACGCATTTGGTTTGGATGCTGGTGATGATAGCGAATATCGAACAAATGAGAGACGCAAACCACAGCGCATCCGCAGTCCATAGCACATCTTTAGAACGAGACCAAGAAAGGCCTGTAAACGCTGCACCTCCACAAAAAGAAGCCTGTAACGAATCCATTAGCTATCCAAAGACTCTAGTCGTCAAGCTTGAAAAGAAAGCAAAATCCTTGGAGAACTAGAGAAGAAATTCCAGGAGAAGCATGTAAAACTCGAATCTAGACTTACTGCTACTTGGACTGATTGAATCTCCGCGTACTTCTCTGATCTCCAGCCCTTGATGAGTGAAATCAACAGTTTTCGATCTCCACTAGCCTTTGAAATATTCTTGATCGGTTGCCATGTGTAGAGTTTGAAAGCCCGCCGATAGGGTGCGGTTATGACATTTAGTATGAATTGGGCTACACATTGAAAAGGCGAGTGTCGCTGAGTAATGTTGTGTGGAGCGACAACCACCTGCTGGAACTCGGCCATTCATAGATCAAGACTAAGGTAGCGATATAGGTATACGAGAATGAAGTAACTACAGAGTAGAATGAAGCCCGTGAATCGTGGTCAATCAGGCCGGGACGAGTGATGGTGTAGGTATACCTGATGAAAGATGGCATGAAAAATTGGCAGACGTGAAGTTGTAACAACGTTGGCGGATGGCTGCATGGTGGCGTATGATGCAAATTATCGCGCATCGGATGCTTTGACTTTTAAGACATATCGATGTGTGAAGTCATTATCATATTACATTCTACGGTCAGCGGCGTGTTGAGGTTCGTCATGTGCGGATGCTTGTGACCACGACTATATGCGATGACAGCTGGTCAGACATAACTAGCTGAGCTAACTAATTTTGGATTCTATGGATCCCAAAAACATGAGGATGGGCTTTGTAATATTAGTGGGTAGAATTGCTCCGGTACCATGCAACATCATATGCTAAATGTTCATAAGAGGTGAGGTCACACCCTGCAGGTCATGGCCTCTTAACGTAAAGTTAACGACTTGTTAATCGCAATTTTAATTTTTACCTGAGCAGTGGGTGTTATGCGTCTTCAAGAATGCCACACAATCAACTCAAGACAGTATCAGAGGCAAGCCAGCCCAGCTTCTACTATTTCAGAGTATGACTCATTTATCATCAAAGCAAAGGCAGGGTTGGTTACATCGACATGAGATATTTTTTTGCACGCGTCTTGGCCTACCAGCGTGAGCAAATGATCAATGACACGACTCCTGGACTGCTGCTGTGCGATGTTGTCGTCCACTCACAACACCAGCGAAGAGGTCTCGGCAAAAGCAGTTATCATGCAGGCGTTCGCCGTTGGTTGACGACCTTTACCGGCACGCGCCGAGTGCCTATGTGAGCCTGGTTGCAGAGCCATAACTATATCTATTGTAACGGTTCAAAGATGTGAAACCTGGTAGTTATTGGCATGTAGTTAGTTGGCTATCGAATGCCAAAGGAGGGTCGTTGGTTAACTATGGACAAGGAAAAGTAATACATGTATATGAAATGCACATGGACATCGACAACAGGATGGTTTCTGGTCAGTGGTAAAGCCGGGCGCGTGATGAGACCGTCATGCATGGATATTAATAACTAATTACCTAATGATACTGAATTGCCTAGGTAGGCATAGTTAGGTGGTAGTTAGATGCTTACCTACAACTAGTTAGCGGGGAAACTAGGCGATCTTCCCCCACCCCCTCCTTCCGCAACACCACCACCGCCACCACCACAACAACACATGATGAATATACAGAAACACCAAACATTTATAGCTACTAACAAATAGCTACCAAATTTGGTTGACATGTGTCTTGGATCGACATGATTTCAGCTTTGTGGACCCGTGACCCGTGTCTATTGTCAGTATGTATTCCTGGGGTGCCTTTGCGTCAACTAAGTGTGCTTATGCACTACTCCTCTTGAAATCAGAGTACATCAGGCTTAGCCAAGGATTTATGCGTATGACACATTATTAATCATAACATACAGCTTGAATCGCTTCCTAGGGAGCTTCTCCAACTCATTGTTGCCCATCTAGCAACATCATCGTTGAAGAACGTCGCCCTCGTCTCTAAGACGCTTCATCGTCATGCCATCGACAGACTGTGGCGCAACGTGTGCCTTGTCGACCAATGCAAGTTGCATCCAAATGACGATACACCGCGATTGTGGGGTGACAATAACGGCCGTGGGGAGTCGGACGAACATGATGATACCCCAATTGTACGAAAGCTCTACATCTTAGCAACGTATGTTTCCACCCAGCCCCAAGGCGAAAGGAATCCCCCACTATGATTGACCGAGATTGACCCCTCTTAGCAATCCATTTATAGCCTCCAAAGTGCAAGCACTAACGCATCGTTGCCACTTGCCGACCCCAAATATCTTCACTGAACTACCTCGCATGCACTTCCACACGCCAAATCTCTCGCAAGATGATCGCCTTCATTGCCTGCTTCGACTAGCCATACGAAACATGGTCAACGTTCATACGCTGCGTATTGTATACGGTCACATGAGTCTCACAAACTTGCTTGTTGCTGGGTTTCTTGATCAAAATCGACGGCGGAGAGTTCCCCTCAGGAAACTATGGCTAGAGAGTTGTTGCCTTTCAATCAGCAGCATCCACTTCCTTTCGCCATCCAATGTCACCGGTCTGCAATCCATACGTATTCGACGACTGAATATCGTATCACTCGAAACTCTGCGCAGGCAGAAAATGGGCTTCTTTGAGTTTACCGTCTGTCGCGGAGGACAGCACTCCCGGTTGCATAATGGTGCCGGCAATTGGATTGGCACCACGATTCATTTTTCCGAGGAAGGACTGCCAGAGCTGTGGCCTCGACAAACAACCATGGAATTGTTGAGCAAGGCTCATGCTTATGATATTCTGATGTGGAGTGAACTTCCCATCATCAAAGATTATATAGACGCTAATCGGCATTTGGTCATCGAATCAGGGGCACCAAGCACACCTATCGACCCGATGCGATGGCTACTAAAGTGCTCAGCCTCAACACTTACCAGCCTGAATTTGGATTGGATACTTTGGCGTCGAAGAGAACTGGATCCGTATGATGATTCCTTGGCCATCTTGAATATGCTCACAGCTTTGCGCTTTCCACATCTCCGCGCCTTCCAAGTTCGCAATGCAGTTCTTTCACTCACCAAACTTCCAGACGACATCTTCCTATTTGAGAATTCATTTCTCGAGTTCATGGAAGCGCACCCTAAAATTCAAACCCTTGGCTGGCCAATTGACAGGTTCTATAGTCATGTAAGGACTTTGGTTGGTGCACAAACTCGCGTGCAAAGACTGGTTGCACATTTGGCCACAATGGTTACGAACTTGCGAATTGACACCCATTACTCTGGACACGGCGAGCCTTTGACGGATATAAGCCAGACTGTCGAAGAAGCACATGAGCGCATACGACGAAGGAGATTCATTGCGGAGTTTGTACCGCATATGAGAAAGGTAGAGCAGATCAAGTTGGAAGGCGGCTTACCACGAGATGAGAAGCGAGAGATCTTACGAGCGCTGCACTGGTGTCCTTTGAAAAAGATTGTCATGATTGGGGTGTCATTCCCTGTGGGCAATACCTGGGGAGCTCAAGGTGTACAATTGAAGGTTTTGGATCCAGGTCAGGGTCCAGAGACTGTGTACAATCTCGGCGATGAAGATCTTCCGGGCATTCTGCAGTCGTACCGACGAGGCCTCCCAATGTTAAGTGATTTCGAATTCGAGCCAAATTACGGGTGGCCACCACAGGCCCCTCTTCTGCAGACCATTGCCTTACACCACGCTTCTACAGTCGAGGAGCTCAAAATATGTGGATACAACGGATGCCCAATCCTGTCCTACCAAACGCCCATGACGGATCCTCTGCTCAAGAGCTTACGCCACTTTGATAACCTGAAACAATTGGTTCTTTCTTTCTGGTTGCTGACATGGTATGAAGACTCATATCGAGATACAGAAATCATTCAGTCTTGGCTCGATACGCGGTCTCCATCATCCACTGCTTTGGTCGTTGTTACCCCGCCACAAAGCCCAAGCCAGGAATTTCCTGTTGATCCTGGCCAATTTCCTAACGCCGATTCCAGTAGGGTGCTTCCACGGCAAGACTTCAATCGATGGGCAGTGACACTCAAGACACAATTTTCACCATCAGCCATCGCCTACCGTGTTGCTCGTGACATAGCCCCATACCTGAGCCCTGTTGCGAAGAACAATCCATGTGGCATCAGGGTTAGAGCAAGTTTCTGTCTCGGTATCAGGGAAGGGACAATGGCAGCAAACGACATATTCGATCTAGACATTCGCATTGGCAAAGATGATCAAGTGCTGGAATTCATTGGGCCGCGTGAGGAGGGCGAGCCGGGCCGCTGGTGGCAAAAATTGGAGAGCCGACAGTGGTTCTAAGATTGAATAATGGTCTCCTTCGGGAAGAAACAGCTGTCCATTTTGCATTGAGCTTTCTTCCATGGAAAGTTTTACTGTGCAGGGCTTTCTAATTGATTCATGCATGTATTATACATTCAAATTTCAATGGATATAATGTATACCATGCAAATAGTGCGTTATCAAAGCCAAGTGGATGTGTGAGAAGATACATTCACTCATAATCTTGAGAGATATCGACGAAGGGTAATAGCCCCACCATTAAGTATGTAATCATTAACTAGGTAGGCAAACGTAACCCCTCTCCCACGCCAGCTCCGTATACTCTGGGTATTTCATGACATTTGGAGGCCTGTCAATACCAATGGAACTAGTACAGCACAGAACTCAATTGGCAATAGGTTGAAGCTTGTTCAAGATCCAAGACGGGGGCCTGTGAATACCGATGAGACAAAGCCATCTTGCCGCACACACACCGAAGTGAGAGTTTTCTGTCGAAAAGAAACATGGCTGCCCAGTGATGCACTGTTGTTCAGCATGTTGATCTCAAAAGTCACACTCTTCAATGTCTTTGGGCCTGCAAGCCACCTGAAGGACCCCTTGCAACACCAGGCTGTATGCCCAGGGGAGAATCGGGGACCGAATTTGATGCAGCTCTCGAGCCCTTTCGCAACAAACTACGCGAAGGTCGGTATCCAATACGTTTTCCTGTAAGCCGAGACTTGATGACCCTGCTTGCGCGTCCAAACTCAGATCGTGTAGTGTATATGTATATCGTGGCGTTCCAAGTACCTTGCAGTGGAAGCACAATAGCAGAGACGATGCTGAGGCTAAAGCTAGCTCGGTCTTTATTGATAAACTCGTATAGTCGATTGGCCTAGTTATTGCATGATTAGTGAATGCGGCGACTGAGTCAAGGGAGGGGAGATACTAACACTTGATGGCACCCAGACCACAAAGAGGGCAACAAACATGAGGAAAGAGACTCTGAAGTAGGCCCATGCCGCAGCATTGTGATGGGTAGCAGCCGAAGAAGGCCTTGGCGGTAGCATCGAGGATTCTTTAGGCTGGCTAGCGGTTGCGACAATGGTTGTGCGAAATCCATGTTGAAAGTTTGCGCTATGCTCGTAGGAAGATGCTCGATGAATCCCGTCGCGTAGCGGTAGCTCTTGTATATCCTTCAGACGATCAGCACGCGATAGATTTTGAGTGCTAGAGTGAGAATTACGAGAGCCGTGGTCGCCTTCAGTGGAGGTGGAATGGTGGCCTATACTTTGCTGGTAGACCTCATGATGAATCTCTCGTGTCACCAGGATGCCTTCTGAGGCAGCCACGCGAAGTTCAAGTGCGGTCGCATTAGACATTGGCTTGGGCTGTCGTAAGAACTGCTTTAGTAAAGCGCGCTTCTTGAAGATTCGGATGCCAGTGATGATGTAAATAACCAAAGTAGCAATCACCACAATCCTAGGGTATATGTCAGTACTCCCAAACAGCCATCAGCTCTCAAGTGTCACTTACCAAACGGGTCCGTAAAAGAAAGCAAGTCGCATCCAATCGACGTCCTCGGCCACCCAACACCACAACTATATGGACACATTAGTAGGAGATCAGGTCAGGTCAGGGTTAGGGTCAGGGTTGACATACCGTTGCAGAACCAATGATACGCGTCTGGCTGTGATGATCCAAAATGATGTAAACGATTGACGGAATGCCAGGTATACCGTATGCGAACAGCGCGTACCACTTTTCGAGATGGCGAAGTTGCTGCGCGTCGTAGCCATACCAGAAAACCAAGAGAACGTTGACAGCCATGCAGAAGACCTATTGAAGACATCAGCCAGAGAGATCAGGATTTTCCTCTATTCGAGTGATACATACCCAAAGAGAGTCCGCCATGACGAACCATTGGATCAGGATACCCTGGAACTCGCAGAATGGCGATAGTCGATCTGGGTCTGATGGTATTGCGGCCGTCGAGATGAGTGTAGCTACGTTGGTCATTATGTTTCCCCATGTAGCATAGAAGACCAGGCGATTGATTGGCTTTCGAAAGGGCGCAAAGCAAAGAAAGGTGCTGATTATGAAGCAGGATCCCACTAATGATAGTGTCGACATGATCCGGGCGCACAACTCGATAGCAACGATATGGTCATGGCCCAGAGCGTTGGTCGGCTGGGAAGCAGACATCGCGAGGGCGGTTGAATGGCGACGTGGACTAGGGAGATGTATCAGGGAGTATGCGTCAAGTGGTAAGAATAACAGCAAGTTTGTGGTGATAGTGGTGCACGGACGACTATTAAAGCGGGTCGAAGCGAGTGAAGTGAATGTGGGCAAGCTGTGACTGTTGCCTAGCCGTAGTGAGAAGTGAGTAATGATAAGGGACCCTTGGGACTAGGGAGTCGAGCTATTCTCAGCTGAGGAGTTGTGGATGTCTTCAAAAGGGACAAAAGTTTACCTAAGAAGCAAATGTGCAGTTCACAAGGCAGCAAACAGGTTGGCTTAACGCTCTACCTAGCTTTACTTTGCAGTGGCTGCCCAAGCAAACATTGCAATTCTCAGTCCCGCCGCTTATTCCCGTCGAGGTTGTTGATAGTCATTGGTTTCATCATTCTATCCTAATACATAATGCATCCACGGTAATGTGCTGACACTGGCACCTTGCGGGTGCAAGGAAAATGATGCTTTCGTGTGCCACATAATAGCTGCTATGCCCACCCATATAGTATCTACTATTCATTCCTGCTTTGCTCCTCGTGCTTTGGAAGCATAATACTGGTCGCTACCTAGTTCTAGCCCGTCTTCGCAGTCCACTTACAGCGGCCGCTTGACTCAGCGTATTACATCTATATATCTTTACACTCTTATATTTGTGGACAAGGCCAAGCGTGCTCGAGAATTGAACGTCTGAGCCAGGAATGGACAATGTGCTTATCTGCTAACCTTGCGTTTGCCGAGGAAGGTTTGGAGACGGAAAGTAAAAAGCAAGACAAGATTAGTATCCCTTCAAGCGTTGCTGCAAGACATGGTGTATGGTTAATAAACAGGGTATAGTGAATATCCAAACATGTATTCCCCTAAGGAAAAGCAGTCACACAATATACAATAAGGATAGGTATTTTTTATGCAACAAGGCCACCCCTTTTTACACTCCGAGTCCAATTTCTGAGAGGATCCGACAAGGCTATATTCACCCGAGATCCCTTTGTTGGCTCCAACAGGGGTTGGGTGAATCAACTTGTTGCAACGATATTCGTGGGTAGTGGATTGATTTGATGATTTGATTCTATGATGTTGAGATAGCGCCTGTGTTGATAGCCCCAACATGTGCTTAGTCACGCACGCGCTAGTGAACTAGTTAGTTACATAACTAGAGATCGCTTAACTAGTCACAACAATAGAAGTCGTTGGTCCAAATCACACACTCTTAGAGAAGGTATCAAGAGATAAGAAAGCATAGCACACGACCCATTACCAATTTCCAGCATTCCGCCACATGGATAAGCTACCGATAGCATATAATAACTATAGAATCCAGGCTTCCAAATAAGAGACGATTCTGCAATTCTTTCAAGACGGTTCACTCGAATTATAAATTTCCTCTATTAAAATTTTCTAGAGATATACTACCTCTTAAAAGGCTATTAGTGAAACAAGGCAGAGAGTAAGCCTTTAATTCTCCTATCCAACCTACACCTTACAAAATTGTACAACTTCCCCCGCTCGATATCCAACCAGTCCATCAACATACGCCAAAAACACATCTAATTCCAACATGTCTACTATCCCCAAACTAGGATTTGAGCTTCTCAGAATCCGTCCGCCCCATAGGATACGAATGTACTTCTTCCCCGAGGACCTTTTACTCCTGGAGTAGATTTCGAAAATGACTTCTGACCCCATACCCACCCAGACCATTTGCTCGATTTGGAGGATACTGAGGAGACGCGACACAGAGCCGTCGTGAGCGACATTGTGACGGTATATGACTGGGCTTTTCCCGGAAATGGCATCACGGATGTTTTGTGCAAGCTCAGCGAGGAAGACTCCGTAGGATCCTACGGCTGCTTCAAGGCTCCGAGGGCTGTCGCGGTAAATGAAGCTGTACTCGTACTGACCCACGCGGTAAACAGCATCGGCTTGTTGTTGGCTGGCACATGAGCTGGTGTCGTTGATGTTGCAAGGTAATGGCTTGCCGTGACATTGCCTCGCGGAAAGATTGTCATAGTAATGGTCAAAAGATTTGTGCCAATCATTAGAGTCTGGAGGCACGCCAGATATGCTGTCCAGTGCGTCGAGCAATGGCTTGGCTGCGATCAAGTGTTTGGTCCAGTTTGCCGCAGAGCTGCCCACTCCATATGAGTTGTAAAGTTGGGATGATCTTGGGCATGGATACTGTGGCTCCAAGGAGTCAATGCCAGCTGGCTGTAAGTGAAGAGGTATATCGCGTTGTGGTGCATACATGCCACCAATCACCATACCAGCCACTTGTGATGTTATTTGGTTGTTTGTTACTCGAAATGCAGTTTTATTGTTGATATCGTCTGGCAAAAAACCGAGCAAATCGTGGTAAACTTCATACAAGTCTTTGCCGTGCTGCCAAGAGTCATCCAGTCCTTCTTTGGTGATTTGTGGAAATTGGCAACTCCCGCTAAATCCAGACTGTTGGTACGGGTTGACGTCGCTGACCTTCACGCTCCAGTACGTCGTGCTGGACTTGTTTCCACTGGGGCTTAGAGATTGACCGTAGTAGAAAAGTCCTTGATCATCACAAGACCAGTCATACGACTCCTTTGGAAATGTATTCGAAGCATATGGCGTTCGCTTGTGGTGACGATGAATACTGTACAAGTCGGCTTCGTGTCCCAGTCTTTACTACTAAAATTGTACTCACATCTCGACATATTGCAACTTGAAGTCTTGGCTCACTCGAGGGTATTCTTCATCCCTAACATGTGGCATATTACACCAATTGTAAACTCCATACTCTGTCCCAGCTGGAAGTTGTGAGCTATTAAAGATGAATCGATTTGTTCCCGAGCCGTTCAGCACCTGGTCAAGGTCATTGACCCAGGTCTTGTTTGGAGCATGCCATGCTAAATCCACTGTTATATTTTGGGCGGTCGTTATTGAGGCCCAGGCCAGGGGAAGCAAAGTCTTGACACTACGCATGTCGAAATTCCAGCCAAACGGTTGAGAGAGTGTCAGGGAGGTGCACGTCAAAGCAGCCGTATAAAGAACGATTGGCCGCGCATAATCCATTGAAACCAAGAAAAGAGAGTCCCAAAGTCGAATTCAGTGCAGCAAGGTAATTAGGCCTCTGGGAGGACGAAATGCTGAGGCGCGAAGGACGGTGACCAGAATCAGTAAAGACACACACTCCCACGCCTCGGCAGTGCACAATGTGATTGGCCGGGTGCAAAACAAGACCAACAACAAGTCACTTCGTCTCAGTGAGAATACACCCGAATACACTCTACTTGTCATCTAAACTGTTTTTTTTTGAGGTTCAGTTACACTTATTTTCAGACCAGGGGGGTTTTTTTTTGCCATCAATGAGACGTCATGTTGCCGACTAAGAAAGCTACATGAAGCTACACACGATGTGGACTATGGGCCACTAACTAGAGACTACCCCGACGTCGCTGGTTTACGCCTCTTTACTCGTGTGGGCATACCTTCGCGCGGCTTCGCAGCTGCCAAAAGAATTTGATACATGGACTCTCCAAAGACCTCTTGCGGGCCTTTCTTACGAAAATTGGAATTTTTAGCCCACAAGGTACCATCATCGCTCAGAGCTGTCAGTTCCTCAAAGACAGTCTTGATATCAAACTCTCTCACCGTCATTGCAAGAATGACTTTCATCTCAATCAGCGCCAGCTCTTGACCAATGCAGTTACGAGGCCCCTTTTCAAAGGGTCGCCACGCGTTGGGAGGGATCTTGTCTGCGTTTTCTGGCAGAAAACGCTCAGGCTTGAACTCGTCTACATCAGGACCCCAGATACATGCGTTGCGATGAACACACATGTGAACGCTCCAGACAAGCAAACCCTCGGTATCAATCATTGTTCCAGTGGCGGGATCCCGAACGAAGAAGCCCTTTTGGCCTTGACGGACAGCCGATGCGGGAGTCCAGAGCCGGAGGACTTCTTTGATGACAGCGAGAGTGTATTCACATTGATTGATCAAGTAAGGATCATTGCGAAGCTGATCTGCGGCATTGACACCCACACCAAAAACATGGTCGAGCTCTCGGCGAAGCCTGGCTAGTTGCTCAGGGTTCTTGTGCAGCAGGTGATAGCTGTGAAGAGGGCCACGTTAGCAAAATGCTTGCTTGGCAACTTTTCCTTTGACTGATGCCGTCGGATCGTTGCGAATGCCATGCATAAGAGGGTACAGCACTTACATATAGCACAATGTAGAAGCCGTGGTGTCGTGGCCCGCAAACAGAAGCATGAGCAGGTTGTCAATGGCATGCCTACGAAATTCGGCATCCATGGTCATATTTCGCGGGTCAAGCTCTTGTCCAGACTCTTTGAAGTACTCTTCTAGTGCTAGATCAATACCAGTTTTCTTTCTAGCCTTTTTGGATAGGCTGGCATCCCGGACTGCAAAGCGCTCGTCAAGCACTCTACCAATGTATCTGTTCAATCTAGACTTGTAGTACTTCCAAACAATTGGCCTCAGCGGATGATAACGGTGGAAGAAATTTAGGGACTGTTGGTCGGGCATCCATGAAAGCGTGCTCCGCAAAGTCCTTATGAAGTCGTTATCAGAGGTCAACGTCTTGAAGTCATGATCGCAGACTACTTTTCCAATGACGTCAATGGTGACTTTGGTGGTCTGAGGAAACATGAATTAGTGGGCGGTCAGAGTTTGCATGGAGCATAGGTTCTGATACGCACTTCTTCTTCTAGTCTGAAGACACGCTGTGCCGAAGCATGGTCATCTAGTAGCTTTACAAAATTCTCGCCGCATTCAACAATGGATGGAACTTGGCTCATGACTTGCTGCACCGAAAAGCCCGGATTGAAGATGCTTCTCCACTTTTTCCAGAATGCTCCGTCTGTAGTCAACATGTTCAATTTGCCAGCCAATGGTTCCATTGTTTCGGCGAGCGAGGGATGTTTCAGTATGCCTGATTCAGAGATTTGTCGAGCAATCTCTGGGTCGGCGACGATGAGGTTAACACAACTCGCTGCTGGTCTAGCGTCCATGATGAAGGCGCCTGTCAAATCGTATTCTCTCGAGAGCATCGTGACCAAAAGGTGAGGGTGCGCTCGCCGGGGTAGCTTCTGAGCCACTTTCCCTATAGCGATCAAATGGCCCATAACAGAGCCCCATGGCGGACCGGGATAGTTTTTGTATTTTTGGCGATCTTTTAGTAATAATGCAGTTTTGGTCACGAGCCATAGAACGAGTATCAGCACTGTGGTCGAAATCACGGCGGAAACATTGAACATTGCCATGCTGGGCGGCCCGTCCACGAAAAGAAAAGGAAATTCACGCACGGAGGATTGATCAGAGGCAAGGAGCGGCGGATGGTGTGCCTAAATGTTTGTACAAAATGATACGAAGTACGGAGTAATGGACAAAGCTTGGCAGATACTAGTCACAGCTGGCGCTAGCATGTCTAGGTATTTTGCATGTTACCTGAGAAAGAGAAGGAAGAAGAAGACGAAGAAGAAGACGAAGAAGAAGAAGAAGAAGAAGAAGAGGAGGACGGGGAGGACGGGGAGGCTATTATCCGGTGGTGCCGTGTAGCAGATTTGGCCGAAGTGTATTTTGGTCGCTTTGGATGCTTGGACGCCGACACGGTGAGTCGGGACCTCAAAAGCATGGCAATTAGTGGAATATGTATGTACATACATACTAGAGTATGGTAAGGTTTGCGGGGCGATTATCGATGGCGATACACGTCAGTAGGATCAGAAGTAGAGGTGTAGTTATGTAGTAGGTATTATGGGGGTGGGGAGTGATAATGTTCTAAACTTCTCGGTAGAACAGTTGGTTCTACCACCGCGGTCCGCCCGACACGCGTTTTAACTTTTTCCCTACTCGGTAGGTACATATTCCAGTTAATTATTAGTAGATTCAAATTTTGTAGCTGATGTTAGGATAGGTAGTTACATAGTACGTAGTATTGGATTTGTGCTGATAATCTCTTTCCCACCTAGGTTTAGTTTAGTTTGCGCGGAAGAATTGTACGCGCTAGTCTGTATTAGGCCAAGTCTCGTACAAGACCGGGATGCAGGATTCAGGACAAGGATATTACTCGGTACAAAAGATGGTGATGGGTACGACTTGGGGTGAATTATGAGGCAGAACCGACTGCAGCATAGTAGTAGGTCAATGAGTAGCCTTGGTCCGTAGGTATTGTATACATTGATGTATCCATGCTGGGATCATGGTTGGCAGGCAGAAAGGGGGTTTTGTTAATTGGATCGGCAGATTTGCAGGTCATAACTGCCTACCTAGACACAAGATGGCATAGATGGCTAGCAAGAGCCCCTTTGGCTGTGCATACATAGTATGTAGAAACTACCGAGTACATATCTAGGTACATACTACGTACATGCCGCTCTCCTTAACGCTCACTAATTAATAGGTACGTAGTAGACCGGTCGGTCACCGTAGAAAGTCGTCAACTTACCCCTACTCGGTAATTACCTGTGGAACGTAGGACGTACTCGGTACACAAGGTGACAAGATGGAGTTGGCAGGTGTACATACATAATAATACCTACGGAGTAGTACGTAGTAACTAGTTAATACCTAATTAATACTTGATTCATGGTCGTATTCAAGGCACCAATAGGTGACTAGGACTGCTGTGCAGGCGGCTACATGTATAACATATCTAGCTAGTTGGCTACAGAGTATCTAGTTATGTACTCATTATTATGTAGGTAGGTAGATGGGAAGGGGCAAGGTTTTTTCTTCTTTTCTTCCTTTCTTCCTTTCTTCTTCTTTGCCCGTGTCTTATCGAGGCGCCTAACACAACCAGTCTCATTTGATTATGCTCTTGGGCCAAGCCAAAAACGGGCCTTGGTTTCATTTAGTATCATGAGCACATGGCACAAATCCGAGGCCAGAGAGAACTGGTCTGGTCTGGTACCTTGCAGTAGCGTGCACTGGTAGGAATTAATAATTATCAACTAACTAGTTAGTTAACTAGTTATCATATTACTACAGATTCAAGCAGCTCGCTCCTCCAATCTCTTCTTCACCCACCCATCAGCGAGCCATCATCCAAATCTATCCTCTGTCTGCCCGCCTGTGAGGGCCAGGCAGCATCTCCCCTGCCCTGCCCTGCACTGCTTACTTGCCCAAGTACCTACCTGCGTATACATACATTGCCCGTCATGGCCAGCACCACGCCCACCCGACGCCCACATCACCCAAACCCAACCTCGCACCCTCCAGCAACAGCAGCAGCAGCAGCAGCAGCAGTGCGAGCAGGCTCTCCCGACCAACCAGCCAACCCAGCCGTCGCGCAGGCCACAGGCGACCAGCACGCAGGCGGCCCGCGCAGAACCAGCTTTTCGTTCCTGCGCAAAAAGTCGAGCACCACCGAGAGTCGCAGTGCCAGTCGCAGCGTCAGTCGCAGCGTCAGTCGCAGCGCCAGTCGCAGCGCATCGGCCAGCGGCACCAAAATGAGCAAGAAACAAAAGGCCCTCGCCCAGGAAGAGGCCCTGCGCAAACAGCGAGAAGCTGCCATGCTCCCCAAGCAGCCACCGCGCCTGCCCACCCACTCGGCTCTCCCCCAGATTGAAACGTTTGGAGGTGAAGGCTATCGCCCCGACTCGGTTGCCATAGTCTCCAACCGCGTCGGCCACTACTCGCACAACTTCAGCAGGCCCTCGGGCGACTACTCGTCTTTGCATTCTGCCATGGCCCCCTCGCAGCCTGCCTTGGCCGCCGCCGCCGCCGCCGCCGCCCCGCCGCCCGCTGCCTCGTCGTCCTACATGGACTTTGACCCCTACCCGCGCACCGAGAGCATGACCCATCGCGGTCGCTACAGCTATGCCAGCAGCCAGATCAGCACCGTCAACAGCCCCCGGCGTGTGAGGCGCAGGAAGGACCCCACGCCCTTCAAGTGAGCCCAGCCGCCTTCCCTTGTTCTTCTTCTTCGTCTTCTTCTTCGTCTTCTTCTTCTTGTGCCCAGCTAACACGCTCAACAGCATCCTCATCATTGGCACCAAGGGCTGCGGCAAGTCTTCCTTCATCGAGTTCCTCCGCACTGCTCTTGTCCTCCCAAACAAGAAGCGTCCCAACACACCCTCTCCCCCAGCTACTGCAGTCGCCCCCGACTCGACCTTTACCTCGGAATACCTCGAAACCGAAGTCGACGGCGAGCGCGTTGGCGTTACCCTCTGGGATTCTGAAGGTCTCGAGAAGAACATTGTCGACTTCCAGCTGCCCATCATCACCTCGTTCCTCGAGTCCAAGTTTGAAGACACTTTTAGCGAAGAGCAAAAGGTCGTGCGCGCCCCCGGGGTCAAAGACACGCATATCCACTGCGTCTTTCTCGTCCTCGATCCCGCCCGCCTCGACACAAATATCGCCGAAGCACGCAAGCGATCCAATGTGGTCAAGGTGGGCAGTGCCGTCTTTGGCGGTCTGGACGAGAACCTGGATCTCAACGTGCTCCGTGAGCTGCAGGGTAAAACCACGGTGATTCCAGTCATCAGCAAGGCTGACACCATTACTGGTGCACACATGCGCTACCTCAAGAAGACGGTATGGGACACCATCAAGCGGGCAAGACTGGACCCATTGGACGCATTGAACCTCGATGGTTTGGACGACGACGAGGAAGAAGAAGAAGAGGAAGAAGACGTTGATCGATTCGACGAACGCGACGAAGACAACTACAATGAGTCTCCGCAAGAGGAGGGAGAGTGCGAAGTCCTGAATAAGATTCTCGAACGATCGTCATCAGATGCCGCTCGCTCCATGGCTTCGTCCCAGTCATCCACGCACTCGCCCCCGACTTCACCTCCAAGTGCCAAGAAGAATCACAGTCGTAAGCCGTCGGCTATATCTGCTTCCATTCAGAGTGAGGACGCCGAGACGCCGTTTTTGCCTCTAAGCATCATCTCTCCGGACCCGTATGAGCCCGAAGTTGTTGGCCGCAAATTCCCCTGGGGGTTTGCTGATCCATACAACCCGGAGCACTGTGACTTTGTCAAACTGAGAGAAAGTGTCTTTAGCGAATGGCGAGCTGAGCTGCGTGAGGCTTCCCGTGACCAATGGTACGAAGGCTGGCGAACCATTCGACTGCAAAAAGGCAGCAATCGTCGACGCGTCGTTACTTCGGATGGACCAGCAATGAAGCAGCTCACGGTAACTAGCACCAACGGGCGAGCATCGAGTGCTGGCGCCCGCGAATATCGTCAGTATCGACCTTCAGACATGTGAGCCACAACATGCGTGTGGCGCTGAGAGATCCTTGGGGATCGGATCCCTTTCCAAATACGACCAATACAACGTGACTTGATTCACAAAAAAAAAAAAAAAGTCCTTCGCCCAACACACAACATCCACAAACAGCTTTTCTATACCCCCCCCCCCCAATCCATCACTCTCCAAAAAAGAAAGAAAGAAAAAAAACAATAACCCAATTTTGCACAAAAAGAACATGGATCGATCAAAGCTACAACTTGGCGAGCTCAGAGCGGTTCGAGCCCAACAGTACCTACTAGATAACTCTTCTATGTGATTAGCGCATGCAGGCCATTCCTGGAGTTAACGGAGCATATCTTTACGTTTCTACCTGGGCATTTCCTTGAAAACTTGTAGGCTTCCATGTTCATCGGGCTTGCGCCTCGTTTCTATTTGTCCCCTTTTCGTTTACAAGCAACTGCATGTTATGATGCGCATACCCCCTTTCCATTTACTTTGTCTAGTAGTTTCCTTGAACATTGTCCATCTTCTTTTTTTTTCTACCAAACAAAGGCCAGCCACAGGGCTGAAATGGCCATGCTCGGAAGTTTTGCTTGATGTGTGACTCGTGAGGGGAAGAAGAGCAAGAGGTGGGTTCTTCGCTTGGTGGAATTAGGCACTCCAGCACGTATATGATTAGTCAAATACATATGGTAGCATTTTACATATTTTTGTTCATGTCATTGTTGTCCTGAAGCTACCCTCTTACACACGCTTTGTCCGAACAATGCGTTGAAAGCAGACCATGTCGGCATCAAGGAGCGAGGTTGATGTGCCGGGGGTTACACTATGAATCCGTACCTACCTCCCTAGGTAGGTAAAAACGCCTTTCTTGTCGCCGCCCACGACGATTATAACTCTCCATCAATTTAAAAAAAAAAAAAAAAAAAAAAAAAAAAAAAAAAAAAAAAAAAAACAAAGAAACAAGAAACATGCAAACTCTTTTTTGTACACGGACAAAATCACTCTTCCATTTTATCTTCAGGGTCAACAACCCCTGCATTGCCCTCTCCAAGATGTTTGAGCAGCCAACTCCGCTTAAAGTAGGTATTCGGATGTACAATTGTATCCAAATCCGTAGCACTCCAACTCCCCTCGTCCTTGACCTTTTTCATCTCGCGCCTATGAGACCATTCAAAGACGCGATTGCACGCCACATGAAATCGCTGCTTGCCAACATCCTCCCGCACAGTCTTTAGCACATCACGATCATTTACACCAACACGCTGCAGAAGCGATACGAGATTATCCGGCGCAAACAAACGGTACGGGCATCCGTGCGCCTGTCCGGGGCCCGGTGCAGGTTCGGTCAAAAGTTTCTGGCACGAGTAGGGAGTATAGCCACGGCCTCGTCGGTTAGCGTCACCGCCCACATCGCCATATGCGTGGCGAATGTTGTACTTGTATTCCTTTTGGAATTTGTCGTCATCAATGAGCTTGAAGGATCGCCGCCAGAAAACCAGGCATTCGTCTAGGCTCAAGCCAATTCCCTTGAGGAAAAGTGTGTACTGCAAACGACCAAAGTGTTTGAGATGCGAGTTCTCTCGTAGCGTCATGTGCAGATTACGCATGCAAAGCGGAAAGTTTTGCGCCAAGGTGTCAATGTTGGCTGCGGATATGGCAGAGAGACCGTCAATGTTGGCGTCGGAAGAGGAGTAGGCTGCGTCAGGTGCTGTGAAGGATTGTGAAAGATGGGCAAGAATCGGGGCAAGGCGATCGTCTTCGTCGAGGCGGGGAAGGGCGCGAGCAGTAAGCTGGGAGACAGTCAGTCAACGTGTGCCCGATAGGGCGAGCACTTTTGATGGACATACCTCGAGCGCCTCGTCTAGTTTCCTGGTGAACTCAGCAACAACCAGACTCAACAGCTCCCTTTGTGGCACGTATGCTTTTCCTCGCTTCAGCAAAACTCTTCGTTGCTCTACCAACTCTGGAACTCTTTCCCAGTCGACTTTGAACCATTCTTGCTCCTCGCTTTTTTTATGCCCACTGGCCGCAGCGAGGTCTTCTCTCAATTCTCTCTTTTCATCCTCCCTCACTTCTTCCCACGCCAGATTGAGGTTCCTTACAAATCCCTGTCGTTCTTTTGGGTCATCATCTTTGAATCGCAGCCTGAAGAGCATCGTTTCTAGCCTTGAGAATCGCCGTCGAAGGTCTTCAGTCGAGGAGAATGCAAGTCGCAGGATGAAATGCGAGTAGTGGTCTTTTCGCCGCTCATCGTGGAGTTTTGGGCTCTTGGATGTGTTGTGCCATAATGGAAGATACTTGTCCAGTATGCCCTTCATGTACTGCTCCGTCTCCTCGGCGCCTTTATTGCGGAAACTGCACGCTTCAAGCTCGGAGAGAACTGTGGGAGGCGGATCAAAACTCTGCTCTACGCTTGCGGGAGTTCCATATATATTCACCTTTCAAGCGATCGATTGCCCATGTCTCGAATTCTTCAAGCGTGATCTCAGCTGTCGGGGGCAGGATATAAAAGTTGAGACGATAATCATAATTCTGTTGCTTGAACTCCGCGTTGGCAAATTGACGTCGTCGGGGGTCGAGGTTTGCGCGACGCTTCGAGTCAACCCGCGAGTAGTCGTGTCGGATCATAGTTGTTGTCTGACGCTGTGTTGTACTGTATTGTGCATTCAAGCTTGTCGCATCCACCGCTAAAGTGGTGCGACGCGTCAATCAGCGCTAACCGCTTTAGTCGCCCACGCGATCTATTATTAATATCGACTTCATCATAATTATGCCTACTCCGTATATTTGGTCGATTCCATTTATTTTCAACTAGGGAACGCCGGCAATAGGCAACAAAGACCATTTGTCGTCTTTGAGCTTGCATAGAGCACATAAGACGCCTCAGCCTAGCAAATCACCCAAAGCATTCACGTACGCTGAAGGCACAGTGGGTGCCCCTTCAGCCAGAAATTCTTCTTTCTTACTCACGCCAGTCAGCACAGCAAGCGTGCCTCCCAGTCTACCATCAATACCGAACTGAATGTCCGTGTTCAGGCGGTCTCCAACCATGCATGTCCGACTGCGATCAAACTTGAATTTGCCCTCTACCGCGTCCATCATGGCTTGACTCGGCTTTCCAAGGGACAGTGGGTCTCTACCAATCGCTTTGGCCAAACCCGCCCCAGAAGACCCGGCCCCGGGAAAGAGGGTATGCGACATGGGTAATGTGCTGTCGATATTGGTGGCCAGATATACCGCGCCTCGTTGCAGGTATTGGAAGGCGATAGCAGTCTTCAAGTAGTTCGAATGGAAGTCGAGTCCACTAAGGACAACACCTACATCGGGATCTAGCAGACTGCCATTGGATATGCTGTCAAAATCTTCCGGTATGCGAATGTCGCGACGGTATGCAGGATCCGTGCCTCCAATGTGTGGGACGCCCTCGGAATCTAGCTCCTGCTCAACCCCAGACTCACCAAGCACAAATACCTTGTTCTTGGGAGCCGGCAATTTCAAGATTCTTGCAATGTACACGGCGGCACTGTAAGAAGACCCAAACACTTCGTCCTATGCACTATTAGTGGACCTATGTGATCTACATACAGCTGTTGCATACCACTTCTGCTGGTATGCCTAGCTTGTCGAACTTTTTCTTGTAATCTGCTCTCGACTTTGTGCTGTTGTTGGTAACGAAGACAAGCTGTTTGCCTGATTGAGATCAGACACCAATTCACTTGAACACTCTGACGGTGTTTGGTTCGCACCTTTGCTTCTCAACATCTGAAGTGTTTCGGGAACCTTTTCAAAGAGATGGTCACCAGACCAAAGGACGCCTATTCTTCTTCACAATCAGTAAAGTGTGACCTAAAACAATCTGCGGATCACATGAGACGCAAGCTTTGCATCAGAAACAGGGTATGTATTTCGGCGTACCATCACAATCGAAGAGGAAGACCTTGCATGGCTGGTCAGCGTGGATGGCGACGGTGGGGTAAGTACCTAAGTAGTTTGCTGAGTTCACTTACGTCAAACTTGGACAGGAACTCGTCAATGGCAGGCTGATTACCAGTCAGGAATTGAGGACGTCCCGCCATTGTACTGTAAAGCTAATGCGATGCGACAAGGACAATAGTGATCAAAGGACAATCATCACAGTGGAGAAAGTCGAGCTGGAAGTCACTGATGCATAGTGGGGTGCTTGGCGCCATCCCACCGCCGTCCTGTTGCTACAAAGTACCTGCCTAAGTACGTAAGGGAGGTAATTAAGTAGGTACTCATCAAGGTGCCCAACGTCGTCTTGATTTCTTGACTTTATGCCTGGCTATCTACAATTTCATACATTCATAACTTTGCGTGATCTAGTCAATCAACAACAATATTTTTCTCCAACTCCTCAAAATGCTCAAAGAAACTCTCAAACAAATTCACAGCATGCTCAACATCATGGGCGCCACCAGTTTCGCGGATGCTGTGCATGCTCAACTGCGGGTTACCTAAATCAAGCGTACGTGCACCCATTGCTGCCGAAAGCATAGGACCAATAGTACTACCACACGACGAGTCATTTCGTACCACAAACAGCTGTAATGGCACGCCCTCCTTCGCCGTCGACATGCTTGACGAAGCCTTCCTTGCACGACGAGCCGCCTCTTGAAGTAGGACAATGCCTGGAGTGTTAGTGGCATAACGTGCATTGGCATTAACCTTGATCACGGTGCCCTTGTTCATCTCAGGCCGGTGTTGCGACTCGTACTTTTGCGGGTAGTTTGGATGGACTGAATGCGCCATATCTGCTGAGATGAGGAAGGAGGTAGACAGGGTTTGCTCATAAGCAGTAGCAACGTCAGCATCAACCTTGTCATAGGACTGATCTGAGCTGCTCGTTTCGGATGCAGGCAACACTGAGAGACGGCGAATCACAGCTGGTAGCAGATTTGAGTCGGCTCCTTGTGCTGTTTGCGAACCGATTTCTTCATGGTCAAAGCAAGCAACGAGTCGGATTGTGGAGTCAGCCTTCAATGCAGAGGGCGATGCAACACTCTTGATCAAACCATCGACGCTGCAGTAAGTCATCATCAGGTTGTCCAAACGGGGTGAGAAGATGAGCTCGTTGTTGAGTCCGCCCACGACAGACTTTTGCGTATCATAGAGCACCATTTCGAAATCTACAATATCATCTGGATTGGCGCCGGCTTCCTCTGCAATGAGTTGGACAATGTAGGAATGGTGCCTCTGAGTAGGGACAGCTAGAGGTTCGAAAGGCCCATCCTCCTTTTCTGCGTCCTTTTCAAGTTTGGAATCTTCGGTCTTGCCCTGTCTGTTGAGTTCTGCAGCCACCAGGCCAGCAATGGGAAATAGCTGTGTTTCCTTGTTGAACTGGAAGTTTTCCTGGCGGTCGAGGTGGATGGCCAAGGTGGGGATTCTGAGGATTGGACGCTCCACTTTGACCAGGCGCTGTTCGATGCTTCCGCCCTTGGTGCGAACCATTGCTCTTCCTGCGATGCTCAAATCGCGGTCGAACCAGGTGTGCCAAAGACCACCGCCGTACGTCTCACACGCGACCTGGAGAAAGCCATCGCTTTGCCGCTTTGACACGGGCTTGATGCGAAGGCACGGCGAGTCGGTATGCGCGCCAATCATAGCAATAGGGTGGCCTGCCTTCCATTTATTGCCGATGGCGAAGGCGACAATGGACGACCCATTACGGGTGAGGTAGTATTTCCCTCCGGGGTGAATGGTCGGGGCCCATGAGTCTCGCTCCTAGAGGATGCACGTCAGCACACGAGACGCGAGGTCAAGGCCAACGTTGTCGTGTGGGGCGCAACACGGTAACAGGTACCTGGCGGTCCTGGCCATGTGTACCCCACACTTGTCATGATAGGTACTACCAAGGCATACTCGGTACCTACCTTGATGTGTTTGAAGCCAGCCTCCTCCAGCCTCTCCCGAGCTGACTTGACAGCGTGGAAGGCTTGAATGCGAGGTCAGCGGATGAGGGCCCAGCATGCTGCGAGACTGTACTACATACGTGTGGGCGAAGCGTTGACAAAGGACAGGAAGTCCTCGGCAGCAGCGAGAGAGGGTTTGGTTGCCATGTTTCGCAGAGCGCTCGGCCGCAGGAACAGAAGAGGTGTCGACAGCAACGGCCGAGCCAAGGGCATACGGAGTAGGTAGGTAGGTAGGTAGGTAGGTAGTTGACGGATGGGATGTGGGCAGAGTCAACTGTGTGGGGTTGGTTGGGGTTTCGATACATACATAATACTACCTGGGAAGTACTGTACGGTATCTTATTACATAAGCAAGGAACTACATAGTAAGTTACAGAGGCAGCTGCAGGGCTCGAGGGCACGGGACAGGCTAGGCCCGATGCGGGTAGCGCGGTAGGAATAGATTGGCTGATTGGATGTCGAGGCCAGACAACGCGTGCGAGACGTTCAAAACAACGACCAGACGTGATGGAACTCAACCACAACAACCCGTCGTTGTCCTCGCACGGCTGAGTCCCCTTAAGACACCCGCCTGCAGCCGTCGACCTTCATCTTCACGTCCAGCTTGAGCTTGCCCTGTAATAATCTGTACATACTCTGGCTGTGTACACTCCTTTGCTGCTTCCGCCTCCCAGTCGCCCCGCCATTTTCTGTTGTTGCTGGTTGCTCCTTCCCCCTGTGCTGCGGCTCTTGCCAGTTCAAGCTCTGACCACCACCACGGTCCACCACAACAACACCATCACCATCACCATCACCGCCAACCCCCACCATTGCCCTCTCTCTGCAACCTCCCGCCAGTCCCTCTATCCCACCACTACACCCACCGCTACATCTACTACCAGCACGGCCATGTGCGCCGCCCACCATTGCTAGCACATCGCCGTCGACTTCTTGCGCGCCGACACCGCTACTGCCCGCAAGAGGGGGAAAGGGCCAGGAAGCAACCAACCAAGGGGGCTGCGTCCATCGCAATCGCTGCCCATCTTCCTGACCGCTAATTTCACCTCACCTTGCACCACTTTACCAACCTTTACCGGCGATCCTTTTGCTGGCTCTTACCGACAGCCTCCCGTCTTGCGCCCATTGATTGATACCACCCCGGCCACTACTATATAGCTATCTACCTAACCTTGCGGCTCGCCCATCTACAGCCATCCCCTGCGGGTTTCTGTACGATAAAAACCCCCATTACACCACGGCACACCTATCAAAGATGACTCGAGAAGACTTAGGAGCCGGCGCCGCATTGACTGCGTATGCCGGAGAGGGGATTGCGACGCCGACATTGATATCGCCACCAGAATCAAAGACGCCTCCAACTGCCACTCACAAGCGCAACCAGGCTGCATTTGCCTCCAACGCCCACGATCGGAATTCGGAACCCGTAGATCCTTCTGCCCTGTCAAAAGCGCTGGAACAGTTTGAGCAAGCCGGCCGGGTCAGGGAACGCACGCCAACAGCAAGCCCAAGTCGAAAACGTCCACGGATATACGGCGATAGGTGGCTTTGCCCTGATCTGCCACTGAAATTTGACCTGTTTTACTGATGCTCTTTCTAGATTTATTCCAAATCGCTCGGGCCAAGATCTTCAGGCCAGCTTCAACCTTCTTCACGACGATGGTTCACCAGCAACGCCTTCCAAGTCCAGGCGCACCCCTCACAACGAACTGCATTTTCAGAAGAGTAAGTTCTGCAGGTCCGTCCACCAATATTTTAAACTAACTTTGCTGCAGCCGAAGAAGCAAACAGGACGTATTCAGCAGTGCTCCGTCAGGAAATGTTTGAAGGCTCCGTGCCTCAAGCTCTACCGCAAAATTTATCTCCTACTGACAGCGCCAATATGCGCAACTCAGGACGCGCCAACACTCCCCCAGCTAGGATTGTCCCTTCATTGCCACCCCCATCACATACTCCTTCCACACCTCACAAAAATCTCTTTTCCTACTCTGGGCAGCCAACACCATCACGGACACCATCGAGCCGACATGGTGTTCTCAATCTCAATGCGCGTTCTGAGCTCTATAGTCTATCACCCATCAAATACAGTAGCCAGCGCATGTTGCTCAGCCCCCAACGCGCGCCGAGAGCTGTGTCCAAAGTACCGTACAAGGTCCTTGACGCACCAGACCTCGCAGACGACTTTTACCTGAATCTTGTAGATTGGGGCAGTCAGAACACTTTGGGTGTTGGTCTTGGCTCGTGCGTATACATGTGGAACTCGAGTAGTGGCCGTGTAACGAAATTGTGTGAATTGGTCGATGACTCCGTCACGAGTGTGAATTGGATCCAACGTGTGAGTCTTCCAAATTCAACCATGGAGACGTCGCAACTGACACGCGAACCAGGGATCTCACATTGCAATTGGCACAAACCGAGGCCAGGTTCAAATATGGGATGCTCAAACCCAACGTCGTCTGCGTACAATGATAGGCCATACTGCCCGCGTAGGTGCCCTTGCATGGAATGAGCACATTCTCACCTCAGGGTCAAGAGACCGCACCATATACCATCGTGATGTACGTCAGCCCGACCAATGGCTCCGCAAGCTGTCTGGACACAAGCAAGAAATTTGTGGCTTGAAGTGGAATCACGAAGATCAACAACTCGCATCGGGCGGAAACGACAATAAGCTCATGGTCTGGGATAAGCTCAACGATGAACCTACCTTCAAGTGGAGCGAACATCAAGCCGCAGTCAAAGCCATTGCTTGGAGCCCGCATCAACGTGGTCTCCTTGCTAGTGGCGGTGGTACCGCAGATCGGACCATCAAGTTCTGGAACACGCTCATTTCATCCAATGGTCCATCGGCATCGTCTCTTACTGCTGCATCAGTCGCAGCATCCGCATCGAGTACGAGCAACGTACCAATATCCCCAATGGTACCCGCAAATCTGATCAACAGTCTCGACACGGGTAGCCAAGTATGTAATCTTGCTTGGTCTAAAAATAGTAACGAGATTGTCTCAACCCACGGTTACAGCCAGAATCAAATTATTGTCTGGAAATATCCCAGCATGCAACAAGTCGTCTCGCTGACTGGGCATACGTATCGCGTACTCTACTTGGCTATGAGCCCGGACGGCCAAGTGATCGTGACTGGTGCCGGCGATGAGACTTTGCGTTTCTGGAACGCTTTCAAGAAGAAAGAACGGACTGGCGGTCTTAGCAGTATGGATAGCTGGGGTGTTATCCGCTGAATGCCCGTCCCCAGCAATCTTTTACTTGAGTTGTTTATTCTACACCAAAAAGAATGGTGCTCCGCTGGCTCGGCGTTCCGTCACTGTCGGGATTTCCGTGACCCATCAGCTGCCTGGATGGAGCTCCCCTCTAGCACTATACGGTTACCCTCAAGGATTGCTTAACATTATTGATATCACATTGCCGGTGAATGCGGCGCTCTATTGGACCGATACCATGATTGCTCGTGGCCATTTGGGACAGAGATTTTGAGCATTACTTCATCAGGGGTTGCTTAACCTTCTTTTGACTTTTTTGCTTCTGCTTTACGAATCTACCAAGAGATTTGATTGGTCTTTGGCTAGGAGCATTTGGGGAATTAATGGCGGGCGTTTTAAGTCAGCATTTTACGCTTCAGGAACTGGTCGAAGCCGGAGTTTGGGGCATTTACCGGGCATATGGGCAGGCAGCCATTGACTTGCCCTCTGCCTTTTATGATGAATGACTGTACAGTAATTAGCCAAGATATACCACAAATTTTCTTCACAACACCTTAGCATCCTATTTTTGCCATTATCTATGCTTCATTGCCACCGCTGAGTCCCACAGTACCAACATCCGCAGGTATAAATTAGCACTCTGGGGGACAACTATCACGAAGCTCAGCAGATTCGATCAAGTCTAATATCGAGAAATAAGCGCACGCTTGAACTTGAAAAGTAGGTAACTAGAGCTTCATTTCTTATCATCCCTACAACTTGAGCTAAAACAACTCCATTGCCGAACATGGCTCCCATGTTCTATCTCCTTGCTTTGTTTGTTTCACGACATACATCCATCCATCCACACGTACCCGTCTCAAGCTCTGTTAATGACTGCACCTCAACCAGGACAAAATATGGCCCTGGGTATAAGCCAGGGAGCCAGCAGCAAGGCCAATACAACATACCGTCAATACAACCGGGATCTGTAGACGGTTTTTCTTGTCAAGCACTTGGCCTCGAGCTAGAGCTAGAGCAAGAAGATCCAGACTGGGCATTGAACGTGTCAGACTCTGCGCTAGGGCCACTGTGATAACTGTTATTTGACGACATTCTGTGTTGTGCATGCGACCGCTTGTTTGGATGACCAATGGATAAACTGGCGCACTTGGAATGGTGGCCATCACTTCCATGGGGGAAAGCTGGGAGTGGTGAGCTAGGTTCAGAGTCGACAGTGGAGTCAACTGACGTGTCGTTTTCCAGGAGGGCATGGTTTGGTGGGTAGTCGTGAAATGCCTTTAAACTGTTCGCAATTGGCCTGCAAACTCGGTCTCATCTGTCCCATCGGTCATATGGCGATCTACATGTGTGTCAGAGCCAAGCAGACCTTGCACGTTGAGATTTTGCAATGAGCAATTACCTTGTTGACGACTGTTATGATGATCGTTGGGCCCTCTCGAGTCTGAATAGTGTTTTGCCTTTCCATCACCATCGACGTCGGGATTAGCAGTCTCATACTCAAGCACTTTGATCAGACGATAGAATATGACTGCGAGCATTGCACCAAGCAGTGGGCCAATCCAGTATATCCAATGATAGCCGTCAAATGTGCGTAGGATGACGTCTGGGCCGAATGAACGGGCTGGATTGAGGGATCCGCCAGTGAACAAAACACCTGCAACCCTCAGTATGATGACAGCACATTGCAGGCTACACATACCAGCCATTTGTGCAATAAAGAGCGCGAGGCCAATACCGACAGGAGCGAGGAAAGTCGCCCTGTGCTTCTCGGCTGCGAGCATGAATATACAAAAGATGAGCTCAAAAGTAAGGAACACCTCGATGAAAAGACCGCGGACCACAGAAGTGCCTGCGCCCAAGGTTGTTCGCACGGTCAATGGGCCAGGGAATAAAGCCGCTACGATGCCGGCAGAGGCTATGCCTGCAAGGATTTGTGAAAAGATGAGGAGGCCAGCCTTGATCCAGCCAACAGCCCCAACAAGTGCCATGGCTACAGTAACCTGCAATCGTTGTCAGCCGACTACGCATGTGCAGAATGACCCAGACTTGCAGCAGGATTGAACAACCCTCCACTAATGCGGAAAAAGATCCAAACATTGACAGCTAGAGAGAAACCAAAAGCCAGGGCAATATATGTCAGGGTTTGAATGTCCATAGCGCCATTGCCAAGCAGGTTATTGGCAACCTGGGTGGCAGCAAAAGCGAAGAACAAGAAGAGGAAAGTGCCGACAAATTCACCCAAACAGGCAATGAACAGGTAGCGGGCTCGATCGGGGAGCCAACTAAAGCCAGGCAGGCGCCTTTCCCCAGAACGGCTGGGGTCTTCTGTATATGATGACTTCATGCCCGACACGGCCGTAGAACTGGTGGAGATTTAGGGAGGAGGTCTTGTGGCGTTCATAACTCCAGGTCTCGCGGTAGGTATTCGTACTCGACAATCCAGTCAATCTAAGTTGGATGTTTGCGTTCAAGACACAAGGCGCATTCAGGGTGAATCACTGTAGGATAGACACGGGCAAAGACCAAAAGTCGAAAGATAGGTGTGAAGGAGAAAATAAAGGATAAACTAGGAATAATGCACCGGAGCAGAAAGCAGAGGACGTAGGGTTTGGCGAGCAAGGTGCTGGAAAAGGTTGGAAGGATATGTCAGAGGGAGAGAAGAGAGGTCCAAGAGAGGACTAGGTTTTGTACCTGGCATTCGCCATGGTCCTTGTCAATTTTTGGTGGGCATGGCAGCTGCAGACCTGGATTTTGGGAGTTGTTACCTGTAGTTAAGCTACCTAGATAGGCAGGTAGTTTGTTGAAGCGGGACTGGACTACAGAGGGGTTGTTGGTATGGCAGAGACTTGGGCATAGGGAAGGAAGCACGGAAAGGGGAGGGAGTGGTTGATTCATGGTGACTACCAAGTAGTTAGTTAAGTAACTAGATGGTTAACTAGTTAGTTATTGCATAGGGACTGCTGGCCATGGAATCTTTAGTTACAATTGCATCATCGCAATGCAGCTGGATACCGTCGAATTTGATGCCGATAAGTGTCGTCCTGTTGTAGGAGTCACGCTATGTCACTGTCACATGTCACGTGCGGGCACTTGCGGTGGTGGCGGCGGGGGTGACATGTCACATGACACCATCACCAACTACTTACATACCGAAGTATTCGTACAACATCGCCATCTTCATAATAATACACATGCGTTTTTACAAAGTACATGTTGATGAGCCGCGAACCGCCCACCCGCTATATGGTTCTGTTACGTTTTTAACTTTTTCTACTTTTGCTCTTGCTTGCCTGCATGTGCCGCATCTCTCTACCACACCGGCGGTTACAGTGCGAGCGTCCTTGGGTTCACAGCGAGCACCTGCTCACTGCTGAGTGGCGCACCGTAGCTCTACATTAACTACAACCTCCAGAATCTTTGCTGCCATCGACTCCTCCTTCTTCTGCCACCGCCACTGCCACCGCCGCCCGCCATGCTGCTGGCAAGCCCAGTTGCCGTCATGTTTTTCCTCTCTGTGGCCTCGGGTTTACAACAAGACGAGCACGCGGAAAGCAAGCGACGCGGCTTGAAAGCCCTATTTTCTTTCACTTCACCAGGCTCACTATTCCCCCCCTCTGCCATCATCAGCCTGACTGACGATAATTCAACCTTTTTTCTCGCCCGCCCCGCCGCTTTCGGCCCATCCCTGCCGCAAGATGGCCTTAGTAGTCCCCTCTGGATAGGCAGTGGATTTGGAGACGACGTCTTGGGCCAAGGCGAATTGGGTTGCAGCGATAGCCCAGATTGGGATGATCGCGACGGCCTAACGCAGGCTTCGAGGCTAGACAAGTCACATGCCGATATTCAATCTCTCCAGAAAGCTGCAGAGATACAAGGAAAGGTGGCTCTGCTTAAAAGAGGAGGCTGTGGCTTCCTGGCCAAGGTGCAATGGGCCCAGAATCGAGGGGCTGTTGCTGTCATTGTTGGTGATCATGTCCGTGGCGGGGCCCTGATCCGCATGTATGCCAAGGGTGATACGTCCAATATCACAATCCCATCTCTATTCACATCTCACACCACCGCTCACCTCCTTTCCTCTCTGCTGCCTTCCAGAGGAAGCCGTGACGGCGGTAGCGGCAGGAGCAGTAGCAGCTCCAGCAATCATGGCATGTTATCAAATGTGGTCGATCACCATTATAACAAAAAACCCAGCAGTGAGGTCGCAGATAAGGACGATACTCGTGGCGAATATGATCTGCGCCTCCCATCTTCTTCAAGTCGTTTCACACCAAAAGCCGGCCCCCTGCCGCAGCCTGACCGGCAAGACACTGAGCTGTCAGCTACTGTGCCATGGGAGAAGAAACCGAAGATCTGGCTAGATTCTATATTCAACAAGTTGGGCCTTGGCTACGATGACGGTGGACCACCAAGGAGTAGGTCTCTTGGATGGGACCAAGATGCGCAATGGGCTCAAAATCAAGCTCCATTCAAAACGAGACTAAGCGCATCAAAACCCATTGCCACATGGATCGTGTCGGGCAGCCTCGTCATCGGCGAACAAGACTGGCGGGACCCCGCTCCGGCATCATCAGGTTTACCACCAGGTCCAGTCCCTTCGGCGCCCCGTCCAAACCCGGCTACTACGCAAATACTGGGTAATGCCTTACCTAGAAGTAGAGAATACACTCATCCAACCATGACTAGTGGCCAACGCAAATCATGGTGGAGCAGATGGTTCAGCCCGAAACCAGACAAAGCAGCAAGAATACATGAACACGACCGAAGTGTCCAATCCAGTGCCGATCAGGTCCCAGGTAAAAAGGCAACACCTACCGCCGGTATTAAGCCCCATGAAGGCCTTTGGGTTACTCTAACTCCTACAAACGTCTCGACGAGCCCGTTTTTCGACACACTTCTCGTGCTAGTAGTGAGCCCATTAGTTACGTTGACCGTTGTATACGCTCTCCTACTTTTGCGTTCTCGCATCAGACGACGGCGCTGGCGAGCTCCCAAGTCACTTGTGGAACGGCTTCCTGTCAGGACATATCAGACTATAAGCGAATCCTCACCATCTGCTACCCCTAGCTCTTCGTCACCAACGACTCCACTGCTTCAGCACTCACCACCCCAGCCCGTTTCGCCAGTCAGCATAACAACCCCACAGGTAGAGGTCGAAGCGCCAGCAACATCGTCCTCGATTCACCATCATCGATCTCGGACTCGAGAAGAAGAAAAACGTGACAACGGCTTAGCAGAGTGGAGACGCCGTTACGGCGGCAGACAAAAGGAATGTGTTGTGTGTCTCGAAGAGTATGTAGATGGTGTTAGTCAAGTCATGAGTTTGCCATGTGGTCATGAGTTCCACGCCGATTGCATGTAAGTCAACTCACTTGAGGATTATGGCCACCGCCCTGACTTTCTCAGAACACCGTGGCTTGTCACTCGGAGACGAACTTGTCCCATCTGCAAAGGTGATGTTGTCCGCTCTCTCGCACAATCATACCATGATCACCTACCGTCCTTATCACCAACACGTGCACACGTCCATCCTCAAGATGTCAGTAATGCGCATGCGCAGGAAGCTGAGCCTCAAAATTATGCATCTTCTTCGTCAGCACCAATGCTCATCTCCGCAACCACATCAGTGTATCATCCGAGAATGATAAACAATGATGTAGAGGCCAACTGGTCAGGTGATGGTGCTACTCATTATCCTGAAAACGATTCCGTCGCCACGGCACCTGATGCAACCAGTTCTGCGTACAATCTCAGCTCCACTGTGTCCACGGTTATTTGGCGAGGGTTTGAGGCAGTCAGAAATACAACCGGCTTACAGCGACATCCACCAGATGATGTCGACAGAAATCGATGAACCTATGGACTTGATTGGAATTTCGGCATAGCAAGCGCAGTCATATTGGAGTGGTATATACCCTTGGGTCTGAGGCATCATTGGCGTTGTACTGGAAATATTCCTCTTTTTTTTAGGTCTCCCAGGCATAGGCTAGTACTAGTAGAGGCTAATATTGGATGTCGATTACAAATTTCAATATTGAGCTATACACACCCACGGACATCATCACCGTTGCCCTCAAACTATTAGGTACTGGTGGGATTACACTCCGCATAGTCGCTATACCGGCCAGTAGCACTTGGGAGATGACAAATTGGACACACTTGTCTTGCAGCTCTAAGCTGTTAGTCACGAACGTCTCACATGCAACCTGTAATTCAAGGTATGAATGATTGAATCGCAGAGTTAGAATCTAGACCTTTGATTGTATGGGCTGGATTACCTGCTCCCTTCCTCCCCTGAATGGGAGATCGTTTCCCAACACTTTTCCACTCACGTCACTGCCTCCAAAGATCCATGGTTCTTTTTCCACCCAAGCATTCCTCTACCAAGTACCACCATTATCTTGGCAATTGTACAACACTCCACAGCAAGGAGAGAATCATTGGTCTGCAATGAGTAAAATTACTCCACCGTCGATTACCCGGTCAGCATCTTTTTGGAACGTGAATACAAAGCAAGTCCGCAAATTTGCTCCCTTGACACAGAGTCCAGGCCAGCTAGAATTCACCCATGCTACCAACAATTTTCAAGCACGAGATCATTTATAGCCGTTGACTTAACTAATGCACCTAAAGGCAATTACGTATTCTAAAGAGTCCCCACGCTTCTGGCTTCTAGGTGAGCATTGCGTTAATTCATACCTAGGTAGTCAAGAGAATAGGACAGCTTGTGCTGTGTTTAGACTCTGTAGATTCCATTTACTCAGTCTCCCTTGCTCATGAATCATGAAAATAGGCAATCCCTTTCCATGATTTCGTAAAGACGACTGCTCACTACTATCTCTAGGTCTTCTTGGCAAAATTTATGAGGGCGGGAATGTCACTGTTACTTAACGTTGTTCGCATCTGCCCATATAATTCAACTGTCACTCGTGCTTCCACAACCCATGCATGGGGACGAATGTAACACTGAAACAGGGATGCCTCTCGTGTTTGTGATACCAAAAAGATTCGCAGTCTACGATCAAGTCCTAGCTGATCTACAACAAGGCTTGGAGAGCAATATGAGCTTGGCTTGGCAACACATATATAAAGACGATCTATCGGACAGACTTCTCCTCATGAATACATTTCACAGCATCTACCCCTCCAACTTTTGAAAAATTCTGAAAAATAGCCCTATTAGTTTGTTTGCCAAACTTTAAGCTTAAGTATAGGCTCCAACATCGTTTTGAAGAGATTCATATGCATGAGTAGAGTCTGAACATGAAGTCTGTCTACTGTATTGCAGCTTTACTAGGCGGAGTAGCCATAGGGCTAGAGTTCGACGGGAAGAGTTGCGCCTCTCGCTTGTGTCCAAAAGCGAAGTGCCCAGCGCAGAATCTCGAGGTAAGTACCTACTAGATATAGGCTGCCTCTAAAGTCGAATTGTACACTCACCTTTCATAGACACTTTGCAATTGTATCATTGGCCTCGAAGTCGCTTGCATGCAAAAATGTCCTAGTTATCAGCCGGACTGGCAGGTATAGAAATGTACTCGCTAAACAGTGAATGAGAGAATGACTGATTACCGCGACAGGAGTGTCCGCCACCACAGCTCCTACCAACCTCTCTACCATACTCTAGGCCATATCCATCACCTCTTCCGAACGCTGCAACCACTCTCAGCCCTCAAGCTGTCCCTGGCCAGCCGATCAAACCTATAACCTGCGAATGCCCCAAAGTTTCCTGCATTGCGTCATGGCCCGAATCATGCATCTGCGCCAATGCTGCAGCTCAAAACTGCTACTACAGATGCGGTGGTGCTCCCCCAGTACAGCAAGATTGTCCAATTGCTAGGAACCCTGTATTGAGATCCGAATTAGCGGCCAAGCCTGAGGCTGCCAAAGCGTGTGAATGTGACGAAATCATGTGCATACAGAGCTGGCCAGACTCATGCTACTGTGCAAATGCGGCAGCAAAGTCATGTTACGCGAAATGTGGCAAAAAGAAACCAACATTACAAGTAAGTACATGTTGTTTATATTATTCTCCGGAAGAAAGGTAGTTAACTAAAAACAATTGCTTTAGCAATGCCCACCCAAAACTCCAATCACTTTAATGACCATGGCCGTGCCTACACCACAAGCTTCACCTCGTAATCGACACAAATCGTGTGGTGGCGGACGTGCGAATTACACACAATGCAGTGAGGGCTATGTCTGTATCAAAGATCCATATACTCCGGGCTGTGGCCCAGAGTGTGATGGTCTAGGTATTTGTGTTGAAGACAAGATGTGTGGTGGCTTTGCTAATTTCGCTTGCGACAAGAAGGGTCAAGTATGCCACGATGACCCTCGAGACAGCTGTGATCCGCAGAATGGTGGAGCGGACTGTGGTGGCCTATGTGTTTGGCCACATACAATATAGGAGTAACAAGTTGTGGACTCGGAGTGCTCTTAAATAGATTCTATTAATATCCAATAGGCGGCCAACTAAAAAGCCGCTTAGTAATTATCTAATTTTTACTAGTAACTAAGTTAACTAGTTACTACTAAATATAGTAATTATTGTAACTTCTAAGCACGTCTTCTAACGACACTAAGCGATCTATCATCTAAGTTAACCATGCGGCGCATTGACACACGGCCTTATTGCGCCACGCTGAATATTTCGAGTAACTCTATAAATTTCAAATCTCACCGTCTTCCAACAAATCATCAATGGTGAGATGGCCGAGTTGGTTATGGCGCCAGGTTAAGGTTTTCTTAACATTCTTCCTGGTCACGAAAGTGGCGTGGGTTCGAGTCCCACTCTCATCAGCATTCGTCTAGCTTAGCTAGATATCCCAGGATCTTTTTTTGCTGTCACGCGGCTCACTGCAGGGTTTTTATAGATTGCAAGCATTTAATACTAAACCATATCGTAGGATATTTTCTTTTAATATATTAATCTGAAATCACTAAGATCTGTCAAGTCGCAATTTTTGAAAGTTCATGCTCTAACCTCATTTCATTCCAATCTTGAATGACCACCAACGAGACGATTTGTATACGTTTCGCTCGGGTATTATTGCGGCCAATGATCCAAGTTAGGCTTAGCTTTTCTCGATTTCGCGCTCAATGTTCCTGCAGATATTTGGAGCAATGTTGTTAAGAGTAGGTGTGCTAATAGTATGCGGAATCTAACTTCGAATGATACGCAGGATGCTGTTGCGACGAGGATTGTTACTTCATCCGCATTTACCACCGGATGTAAAATTCGACATTAGAACTCCTATAGATTAAACATCATGTTCAGCGCATCTTGCCTTTTCCTAATGACTTCCATCTCACCATGATTTGCAGCTTCCTCCTTACTGCATTGCTGGTATCCAGCGTCTTCGCTGCTCCGGCCGAAACACCTACAAGACCAGAAAATTTCCGATGGCTGGGTCGTGTCAATGCTTCGACTAGAGAACTAACATGTACGAACAGAGCACATCCCATACCTTAGCTAATTGAAATTGACTTCCTCATTTAGGGCCTGGCACTGGGGTGGCGTTCACCTTCACAGGCACTTCTGCTACCATTGGCCTGGCAAAAGTCAATGGCGACAACAGCTTCGACCTCACAATTGATGGAGGGGCGCCGACTTTGCTGAACAAATTCAGTACCTCTATTTCCACGCCAAACCTGTCTCAAGGAGAACACACCGTCGTCCTCCGCAGACGTTCAGAAACAGCACAGGGCACCGTAGTCCTAGGAAGCATCACTGCCAATGGAAACATACAACCAGATTCCGCCCCCAAACGCCAAATCGAGATTATCGGCGACTCAATCAGCGTCGGCTACGGCCTAGACGGCACCTTCCCCTGCGTCAATAGTGCAACCGTCACAGACAACCCCAAGACATACGGTGCCCTCGCAGCAGACGCCCTCAAAGCAGACTACCACGTCGTCGCCGGGAGCGGCAAAGGCCTCATTCGCAATATCGTGCCTCTCCCAAACACCGTCGACACCAGCGCCATCGTGCCCCAACTCTACACCCGCTGGGGCGCAAACGATGCAGATGGCAGCTACCCTTTCCCACAGTCCTGGGACCCCAGCGCCATCGTCATCAACCTGGGCACCAACGACTTTACCTACCTCCAAGACTATGCAAATGGCACCTCATACGAAGCCCGTCCGCGCATTACCCGTCCCCAGTTAGCAGCAGCGCTGGTCAAGTTTGTTGAACAAATCCAAAGGAATTATCCCCAGGTACATTTCTTCTTGGTGAGTTCTCCAATGTTGAGCGATTCGTCGCCTACGGCAGCGGATATGCAAAAGACTACCCAGCTCAATGCTATCAAGGATGCTGTTGAACAGCTTGATAGCACGCGCATGCACTTTGTGGATTGGCCTACTCAAGGGTCGGACGTGGGATGTGATTATCATCCTAATGCGGCGACGCATGCGGCGGAGGGAAAGGTGTTGGCTCGGGCGATTGGTGCTGCGCTTGGATGGTATATAAATGGTTGAAGTGATAGGAAGCTCTTACCAATGTACATATGACTTGTGGTGGCATAGATATTGGTGGGGCTTGAAGGGCTTGGCTGCGTTATTCCGTTGCGATAGAGTTATGGAAGAAGTAAGTGGTAGATCAAATGAATTTTTGGTAGTGTTTTTCTGCTTCATACCACTCCGTACCATCTACAACACCGGCCGCAACAGGACTTACGGCAGCGCGATGTCTCGCCCAATCTTGAAAAGCCAAGTCCCTTCATACCTATTCCTCAATTGTCTTGACGCACTCCCATCCGCCACTCAATCTCTCCTTCCACAAGCTGACTCGGTTGTCACCAGTGCTGACGGCCAATACGTTACCGCTCAAACTCCAGCTTACGCGCCATGCGACAGCATCGACGTTAAGGGTCGTTGACTTCCATTCACCTACAAAAAGATTAGTCTCACAACTTCGCCAAAAGTTTCAACATACGTACGCAGATCCGATGAGGTCCAGATACGAACAGTCTTGTCTTGTGATGCAGACGCAATGTATGACTTGGAGAGAACAGTAGGTGACCACGCAACATCGCGCACCCAATCCGTGTGCCCAGTGAGGAGCTGTGTGTTCTGCCAAGTTGCGGTCTCAGGACCAAAGTCCCAGATCTTGACCTGGCAATCGCTTCCACCAGTGACAAATCGTCTTGCTGCGCCAGCTTGGTTTCCACTTGCGTTAATGACCTGTCCAGGGGCGACAGCAGGCGCCCATGACACGCTGTTGACGCCACTGCCGCAAGCCTGGAGAATTTGGTGTGTCCACGCATTATCCTTGAACTCGAGAATGGAAACGTTTCCATCAGACGAAGCACATGCGAGCAGGCAGCCAACTTCGTGTGGTGCCCAGGCGACAATGTTTACAGATGCGGTGTGTAGGGCGACATCGTAGATCTTCTGCCACGAGCCAGATTGTTCGCGCCAGATGAGGACTTTGCCGTCGTAGGAAGAGGATGCGAGGATGTTGCCGTACTTTGGATGGGCCCAAGCTACACACCATACTGCGCCTTCGTGTCTGTAACCTCGTCAATACCTGTTCTGTTCGCGCGTAGGAATGTAGCGGTGACGTACCCTCGCAGCGTCTCCACCAATGTGTGCTTCTCGCCCTCGACCTCGAAGATCTTGATAGTCTTATCTGAGGAGCATGTTGCCAACCGCCTGCCATAATAATCGAGTACGGCATCATGCTGGGCTTCGTTAGCTTCGATGGAAAGTAAGTCAACGTTGCGCCCATGGTTGGCCATTGAGCGGTGTTCTGAGAGTGGAGCGTGAGTTGGAGGTGATCGGGCTATGTGCCAAATACAGAAGCTTTCGAATGGATATGCAAACATACAATCATGTCATCGTGGCTCGAATTCTGTATTACGTTTGCCTGGAATGCGGAAACCGCAAGTTAGCGGGTCAAGTTCGGGGGGCACGTTGGGCGATGTCGGTGGGGCTGCCTACCATGCTGTTGAAGGGTGAATGACTAGAGATTGGGGTATCAGAGCTTATTATATAAAGGGGAGGAGGGGTTTGATTCAGGAATGCAAGAATCCCAGGTGTTGCGCTCGTGTGTTTGGATCTCAGCTTGCGATGTTGCAGCTGTGGCCTCACGTGACAGGGATGGTTGATGAGATAAGATTAGATTAGTTAAACTTCTGGACCAAGCAGGGCAGAGCAAGTGCCACTCTAGGCTCCTCCACACATCTATGCGCATGCGCGATGCATCAACCGTCCTTCTCTACTCGACATGTATGATTTACCAAATGAGCTGTCATCAGCTCAATTAGAAGCAAAATCCATTCTATCTCACCTCCTCCAGAGATTAAGTAATGCAGATTCCAAATACCATGCAAAATATGGCACATGGATAGAGCGTCATCCTCGCCTCGAGGACTTTTGTTTTGGCTGCATCAGACCACAAATATGGACCTTCTTGAATGGTAGATGGAGTCTTGACACATTGAAAGCTGTGAGCGGTGATCTCAAACACGAAGGTCGAGGTGTCTACTTTGATGGTATCCTAGGCCTTGACAAAAGAGTGCGCCTCTACATTGGTCAAGCAAATTCGATACGACAACGCGTAGCTCAGCACCTCAATTTTCGATATCGAAGAGACAATCCGAGTCTTCATTATCATGCCATGCAGCAGAGCATCTACAACTCTTTCGGACTTGTTGCCTTATTGCCATCACCAAATATGAGAACCCAACAACCGCCAGGAATGGACCAACCAGACCTTCTTCTTAACTTGTTGGAAATGTGGATGTGTCTTGTCTTTCGCACATTGCCGCCACAGACACTAGAGAACTGGTTACCCGACGATGCATCAGTCAATAAAAGCCACAAGAAGGGCAAGGAGGGTGAATTTGGATCGTTGAACCTTGCTAGTCCACTTGAGCATGGCGAGAAAGAACGAGAATGGATTGACTTCAGCGAGAATGATGACCCGTTGCTAAGAGATTATCTCGGACTTGGCAGGCAAATTGATGAGGCCGAAGCAAAAAAGCGTGGCGATATCAAATATGTTGAGCCAAGGTCGAAGAATGAAGAGGCAGACAATCCGAATACTTCAGTGCAGATGAAAAAAGCTTACACAGAGCGGGCTCGAAGCTACAACAAGTACATGAACCATGGAGGGATCGAGAGGCCACAAGCCTTTGGCCTGGCGTTTGCAATGGGCATTGGAATTTGCATTGGCATCTCATTGATGCGAACTTCTAGTGGACAGAAATTAGGAGCGCATCTGGGGTGAAGGCGGCTTCAGATATGGACCCCGGCCTGATTGGCGCTTGTAATATATGTTTTGGTTTCTTGGTCAGAACTGGAACCTGTATTTTGATCATGATTCTACAATCATATGTATTCTTGGAAGTGGTTTAGGGATGTTAGTCAATCTGCTTGCATAGTGCATGCGATGGAGCCTGCTAGTTACTGCTATGTGGTCCTCAGCGGTCGTTGCCGCATTTTCCTCAGCCAAGTCGGTCCGCAACAACGTTCTATGCAGCTGTCAAGTGAAGGATCAACGATACGAATCGAGAGCCGAGAGCCTAGACACCCTTAACTATTGAATGTGACTCGGGAACGTGACCTCCCCACCTTCAACATATCCATTACCCCCGCTTGCAACATTATATATACGAACTAGAACGTGCTTATGCTTCAATGATTGCGGAGCTTTGCGTATCTTGATGCCCCGTAGTCAGATTCAAAACGTCGACTATCAGCCTTTGATTCGGAGCAGCGTGACTTGGTGCATCAGTGTGGCTGATCTAGACTGAGACTAAGACTTCCACACCTTCTTGGCTACCAGTTACTTGTCAAGATTCATGGAAATACACGAAATCAATCCCGTATCTTCGACTAGATGGAGTCGCCAGCTGAATGTGACACCGCTGTACTACTTGTGTAAGGCGCACCACATTGGCCGAATTCAGGCCCAGATCCATGGGCTAGTCCTCCACATTCACTCTTTGTTGTTCCTGAACTCCCCACACTTTCATTATGATATTCAACCTCGTTATTCATTGTAGCGTCTACCCTTCTTCGATTCTGGAGAAATACAGGGAGAAATCGATTCCTCGACAACAAGGGCAAAGCTAACCCATCGCTATACACAGCCTCCTTCCAAGAGGGCATAACTAGTCATCTTTGTTGTCCTTGATGCATACCCAAGAATCTCACGTGGCTTGGCGATGGCTGTATTCCTGGGAATCGTTGTCCCATTTCGGATTACACCGATATGGCGTGCCTGGCGCCAGGAAAAGTCACTGGCGGGTTCTCTCATGGATTATAACCTGGCTAAGTCCCTGCATGAGCTCGGAAGGAGGTCCTACGATTAATCGCACAACATGGCTGGACCAGCACTACGAGTCATCATTGATGGTGAAAGCAATAAAGCATACAGGACTGGTGACAGAGTCACCGGAAGGGTTATTCTGGCTGTTGAGGAGAAGGAAGAAGTTGGTCATCTCAAAGTGATTTTCGCTGGCAACTGTATCACTAAGACCACGGGACCACTATACGTCAACGGAAAAGACCACTCGGCATCGAGGCGTGAATTTGAGGAAAATATACGGCTGTTCAATGAAGAGAAGCTTCTTGTGGTTGGCACTACATTGTCCCCGAAAAAGTACACATGGACCTTCGAATTCACATTTCCAGAATTAACAGCACCACGATATAGAAGGCTCACTCAAAACACCAACTATCTGAAAGAACAACACCCATTACCTCCCTCATTCCAAACGGTTACGAACGTCCCCGGTGGCGCGGTGCAAATCTCCTACTTTGTGCAAGCCAGACTGGTGCTCGGTGCCTCGCAAGAAACCAAGCGGTGTAGATATTTATTGTCGTACCAACCATCACCACGAGTAGAACTACCACGAGAAGCCAGATGTACATCAGCAGTATTGTACGGCCAAACCTGGAAGCCTTCAAAAGATTCGAAGCAAGAATCAAGCTCTGCCGTCAACAAAGTCTTCAGTAAGGTATCTCGGCGAGGCCCTCTAAACAACTCACCTACACTCATCCCCAGCATCCACTACCCAGAGATAATAGCGCCCGGTCAACATATAACTACCAGTTTCCATAATATTGCAAAATACAAAAGACCCTCGGAATGAATCCCAACAAGAGTTTACACTCGTCTCTTTAACAATTTCATTGTCCACTTTTACCACCAGCATGTGTGGAAACAGCGTGACTGACCCCGAAGACATCGTTTCGAAACATGTCACTTGTATCACACGAACCAACATGAACAAGCAAGTCTCCTTTGGCGAAACAAAAGCACTCACCTCCAACTTCCGCCTCGTAAACGACTCGGAGTGCGTTCCGACCTTCAAAACTTTTACCGTCACCAGGCGCTATGCGCTTGATGTGTCCTTCGGCCTGAAACTCGGAACTGAACATCACACCACTCGTTCAACGACGCCTCTCGAGATAGTTACACGTCCATCGCACTGCACGCTGCCACTCCGCTATGAAGACAGTGAGGAATTCGATCCTTTGCCTTTATACGTCCCGCGAGAGCCTTCGAAAGAATTTGCACCAGATTACGAAACGGCTTGCGGGTTTTCGAGGGTGTCATCCAGTTCAAGTTCTCTGTCGCCAATCATTTCGAGGAGCTCGAGTTAGGTATTTGTCTGACGGATCTGGCGCGTCAACACTGGCTTCTACGCCGGCAAGTGAGATTGATCAGCCTCCTTTTGAGTACGTCATTACTTGAAGGATTTGGTTTTGGTTAACTCGGCTGAAACTGTCGCGGAATTTGTTTTACTGTGAGATGGAGTAAATCGGCGCTTTTAGGGCAATGCGTCATGGGCTTGCTCCTACTGAATGCATAGATGAGCAAGCTGCTATTAGGTGTGGGTGTTTACAGGTCTAGGCTCACCAATCGCCTTGGAAAGGGACTGCAAGGCACTTGATGGAGGCTGTCAAGAGATCAAATGCCAAACAGGATCTAAGGTCGATAGCACGTGCACGTGATGTTGTCGACAAAGCTCTGTAGCATCAACCTCGAACTATAAGAAAGGTGGGAGTCTAATGGGAACAGTAATGAGCACGTATGCGTCGGGCCGAAGTGTTTGTTGAGGATGAAACTGTTGTTGTTTATTTTGGCTCCAAATCGTACCTGCTTTTACTTCACCGTTCGCACCTTCCGTATAAGTCTTATCAACCAATGACGACTTCACCTCTAGGACGCCTCCCTGGCAAAACCCTTCCTATAACTTTTCAGACTCCTCCTTCCACACAACACTTCCACACAATACCACGTTTCCACACCACGCTTTCAACACCACGCTTTCAACACCACGCTTTCAACACCACGTTTCCACACCACGCTTTCAACACCACGCTTTCAACACCACGCTTTCAACACCACGCTTTCAACACCACGCTTCCACACAACACTTCTATATTCACTACAAAACCTACTTGCAATCAACAAAATGGAGCGCGCAAAGTCCATCATGAAGTCACTTTCCGTCGGTCAAGGCTCCAGTCATCCCACCACTAATGACTCCGCGCACATCGAAGCAGGACTGTTCAGCTCCAACACGCCCAACTCTCCAGATATCAATCAGCCTGCATCTAAAACTCCGCTGGTAACTAGCGTGGTCTTCACGCACAGCTCGGTATTCAATTCGCAGCACGCAACTGGCATGACCAAGGTGGAGCAACTCGAGTTCACGGCATTACTCAAGAATATGATTGTTGGTACGTGAGAATCACTTTGCTCTTTGCTTTCTTATATATACCTATAGGAGGAAGGGAGTGTGGGAAAGCTCTCGCTCGTATAAACAGAAACAAAGAGTGCGTTCGGAACTAAAGATGAGAACAACTTAGATGACGCTGCTTTGCTGTACGCTGGGCACACCGGGCTGAGAGTGACTACCTCGCGCATACAGAAAAAGGGGTCAGCTAGTGCGGGCGGAATCTGCGATGCTGCGCTCCATACTGCGAATCTTGTTGGGTTGGATGTAAAGGAGGAGCTCGTGCTGTTGGAGCAGAGCAGTCAATGCGAGTATGTGTCAGATGCTCTGGAAGAGTTATGGGAAGTGGTCCTGACCAAGGCGGGTGCGGCGTTTTGTGAGTAAATGTTGTGAGCTCAGGGAAATTGAGCACTGAATGCCGTCGTAGATGGAGTCAGTATCGGCGAGAAGCTGTTTTCAGCACCTGGGAATACGGCGCGTTGACGGGGGGACATTGAAATCAACCCGGTTGTCTTTGAAGGATTTGGTGATACCCAACTTGAGCGGGCCTACGTCTTTTTTGCATGGCTCGGCAAGATCTAATTGGATAGAATGGAGGGTAAAGTCTTTTTTTTTTTTTTGCTTGCAGGAGTAATAAACGAGCAGCAGGTCAAGACGCTAGGATACGTTGAATCAACAAAGTTTCCCCGATATCACTTTTGATCCATCATCTCCATAAACCTCACTCGCTCTTTTTATGAATCCTTGGTAGACCCAACCATAGGGCCCATATCACGCCCAACAGTGCTAGTATAATTGGCTGTAGGACTTGTACACCCTTTGCCTGCGCAATTGCGCCAACAGCAAACGGAAATATCGCTGCTCCCGATCCACCAAATGCCGCAGCGAAGCCAATAGCACTGACATGGAGATGACGAGGTAGAAGCTTTGTCGCCGCGACGACTGCAGCAGGAAAGAGTGGACCAAGGAAGAATCCCTGGAGAGACACGGCAACTGCAGAGACGTAGAATTGCGGAACAAGCCAGAAGATCAACTCGAGCGCCATGGTGATTGGCAGATAGATCTTTGTGTGGTCAGTGTGAGACGGTACTAGAGTATATTCGAGACAAAACTCACAGCAATAGCCAGTTTCTCCCCTATACGCGGTGTGACAAAGCCCAGGACAATCCTACCCACGGTAATACCCATCCAGAAACCAGTCGCAGTCATACCACTTGCGAATTCTTCGGCATCACGCACCTCAAGCATAAATTTGACGACCCAACCTCCAAGGGCGACTTCAACACCCACATAACCAAGCAAAAAGATGGCAATGAGCCACGTAACACGGGCATAAGGTAGTCGAATCAAAGCCTCCGTCATGCGATTATCCCTTGTAGTGCTAGTGCGAGGATTCTTCGCGCGAAAAACCGCACCCGTCGCCGTCCAAAAAGCAGGCGCACCCATAGCCAATTCGACAACCGCCATACCAATCTCCACACACTATTAGCAAACCATAAAATGCACTCTGCAAAAAGACCGCGACATACCATGACATGGTAAAAAGAATACCAAGGCAGCCTCTGCCCTTTAGTAACCATGGTCGTAGCAATGAGCGGAGCCAACACGGCACCCAGCCCATAAAACGCATGCAAAAAACCCAATACCTCATTGGGATTCGCCATGTTGCCTATCCAGGCATTCCACGCTGCGTCCGCGAGACCGTTGCCGAACCCAGCGAGCATGAAGATGACGACGAGGACGGGGTACGGGGGGTGGATGGCGATTACAATGTATGCAATCAAGTGGCACAAGGGGGCGATGATTGCTACGCCCCTCTGGCCGAATTTGAGATGAATGCTGTTGTTGAGCAGGGCTGAGGCAGTGTAGCCTACTAAAGGTGATAAGAAGACTAGCGAGATGACTACGAATGTGAGATGGTAGTATTCCTGGAGATAGGGAATCAGCGCTCCGTATGCTGCGTCGTTGCTGCCCATGACGATAAAACTACAAAAGGCGGCCATGGTTTTGAAGAGGTTTGATCGCGGGTGGTTCCATTGTTCAGGCTTGATGGCTGCTTGAGTGGTGGGCGAGGGTAGGTCTGTTGGGGTGTCATTGTCTTGTACGCCTTTGGTATCAGAGAGGCGTAGGGTTGTATGCGAGCTTTGGATTCTGGCATCTCGAGGCTTCGACGAGTAGCGTGAGATGTCATGAAGTTCGATGGGATCCTCGACGATGCAAGTCGAGGACCCACTGTTTTGGCGTAGGGACATTGTGAGCTCGGGTTGCTTGGAGTTGTGGTTGGAAGTTTGCGTAGTATATAGGTGGTAAGTAAATTATGACGACATCTAACTATCAGTTAACTGTTATTTCTTTCTTTTGCTAGGTATTCTTGAAGCGAGCACAGTTGGATTTATATACCTTAGCGCCTGGTACTTAGCGGAGTCCTGCTTTTAGATAAGGCCTTTAAAAAAAAATGCGAAATATTACCATCTTAACTATCTCAGCAAGTTGCAGCCACCACATCGTATACAGATTTGACGCTATCAATTATCAATGATGACCATCCCCACATCCCCACACTCTCGTCTATCCAAGTAACTAATAGTCGACGAAGTGACGTTATCCGCTCCGATAAGCAAACCCGGTTAAAAGAACTAGAATTAACTAGTTAGACGGCGGCCAATCCTCGGCAACGGTGAGCGCCCCTTTTCGCGGGCCCCCCAGGTATTGCCCAGGTGCCGTTGGGCTCTCGGCCCGACATAACTATTAGTAGCTCTGTGAAGTGAATATCTGAGACCACCGCCATACGATAAAACAATTATTAGACTTGAAATTAAAGGAATCAAGTTTCGAGTCAAAGTACCAAACCTCGGCAACAAGACTACTGTTTAATGCAGGCGTGGCAGGGTCATGGTAGTTAGTTGACTAGTTAGTCACAGGCTAGACCATGTTGAGCGAGGAATTGCGAGACAGGAATCACAGGATCTGAGACTTTACTGGTCAGACAATCTGGTACACTGGTCGGTCCATGAGTCTGGGGGATTGGAACAGGGCCATCTTCACCGTCCCAGATCTTTGAAGGAGGTTTTGGTGTCACTAACGTTCTCAATTTTACGCTATACCTTTCTACAAACGTCTGGCGCTGGATTCTTGAATCTGGGCCTCTCAATGCTGGGGTATCTGTGGCCCTATGTTGTTGTTGCTGCTGCTGCTGCTGATGCTGCTGATGCTCCTCCATAACCACATTCTCGAACAAATATAAAATTAAAAAGAATCAAAGAAATAAGAAACATGTTCTGATTAACGCTTGTATTCAACAACTGTAGAAGGTAGAAGACGGCAGATTTCATACACATACCGCTTACACTTCTTTGCTCCAGTGACGTTCGCTGCAGTCGATTGGCTCCTTGTGCTTCCCGTCCCCCATTTTGAATCTAGAAGAACAATTGCTTTGCTCCGTCGTTGGCAATGTCCATTAACCATCTATGAAGGCTGAATGACGGAAGGACCAGCAAGGACTTCGGAATCCTTGATGGATTGAGACTTTGTGATCATCATGTAGACCTCACCCTGCAAGTTCTGAGGAACAACGCAGTTGCCGTCAGTTATTTTGGTGAATTGGTTGCCGCCGCTAGATAGTATTAGTACTGCTACTGAGACTTGGCATATAGGCAACTTACGGAGCAACAAAGGCGCAGAATGAGGCACCAGCCGGCTGGGCAGGGTCTGCAAGCTTGAGGTTCTGGCCAACGGTTGCCTTCTCGGGGTTCTGTAGGGAGATTGATGGGAAGGCTTGGATGTTCAGGTTGGATCCCTCTGGGCAAGACATGATGAATTGAGCAGCGAGGGTGAAGACTGCACGTGGCTGAAGTGCGGTATCGAAAGCAGCGGGAACAGGCTCAGCGCCAGCAGCGAGACGGATGAAAGCTTGGTGACGTGCCTCGACCGTGAGAATGGAACCAGCTGCGGATAAGATATCCGATGAGTTGATAAGAGGAGCTGCGCCGAGGTAGGCAGAGACACCAACAGCTTCGAGGACACGGGCAGTCTTGACCATGGCATCGGCGCTGGCCAGAGCAGCGTCAAAGTTGTATTTGCAGGGCTCAACGGGCTTTGCACCAGCTCCAGCAATGGCAGACATGAGTGTCGAGACATGGGTAGCCTCAGTCTGGCCAACATTCATCAGCGACTTGACTTGGGTCTCACTCAGACCAAGAGCCATGAAGTCGCTCATGGAGAATTTGGCGAAGCCCTGCTTGTAGAATGTCGACTCGAGATGCTCAGCAGTAAGCGCACTAGACTTGTTAGAGGTATTCAGATACTGTGGATATTCGATGATGCCTACAAGTTCAGGATATCGATATCACTGAGACCTCCATTTCCAGCTGGAGCAGCAGGCGCGGCAGGCTCAGCAGCAGCAGCAGCAGATGGCGACTTTTCTCCTTTGCTCTCGTCCATCATGCGAGTGGGAACAGCAGCCACGAGTGGCGCCAGGACGAAAAGGCCCCGGAGGATTCTTGATACGCTAGGCATGATGATTGATTAAGCGGTTCTTCTTGTTTACGTTATAACTAGTGATCGACTGCCAGCAAAGACTCGCTTTGAAATTCGGATATTATTAGCGTTCTCTAGGGTCCAACCAGGGACAGAGCAAGAAGTAAACCTAAGGAATGTGGTCGTAAAAGTATTAGATATAGAAGAGAGTTTGAGAAGATAGCTTCTGTTCGCTGATATATACAACAGAAAACGTCGATGTAAACAGAAGTGGGCAGACAATGGTCCTTATAGAGGGTCTCCCTACTCCTGGCGCTGCATCTGAGACGGTACTGTTTAATTCGGAGGACGGATGAAGAGCCTGTGGCAGCTTGTGCGGATTGACAGAATCCCGCTCACTCAATGGTTCTCTAACCGGATCCGTGACCCGTCAAGCTTTAATCCTTGCGCCATCGGTCCATAGATCGTCCAGGAACTGCCTGCGCACAGTGTAGCAGTCGCTGGCCGAGACTAGGGTATCGCGATGAGGCTGGTGTTGGGCGCGTGGGTTGTTGCAGGTCTAGGGACATGCGACACAAGACGACAACCTTGAAACTGACAAAGTGCCAGCTCCGCTTGTCTAGCTGCACGGAGACTGGAGAGCCGCCAGTCATAGATCATGGCCCCACGCGATAGCGCATATCCGTTGATGGCGGTGCCTTCTCTTCCGGGCTGGCCATACTGCGTTGAGGTGTGAGCAGTATGAAGTGGTGAGCTTCTCAAGTCTTGATGTGGCTCGTTTCAAGCACTTGGCTAGAGAAACGTTTCAATACCAAGCTCTTGCAAGACAGTCTTGGTGTAGAAGTGAGAAGTTAGAACAGTCGTAGATGTGTGCTGAATGGCATAAGAGAATGCACGACGGGTGGTTAATGTCATGGCGCCGAGGGTGGTGTGGTCCGTCTAGTGTTGCAATAATATTGGAAGGATGAACTACATAACACGGGCATGAGGCATCCAAGGCTCCTCCACTAGTCATCCCAGACTCCTTCACAGCGCCAAGCTTAATTCAGAACCACTGCTATTTCGGCCTATATACCCAAGGCGGCCCCCGGCACGCTCTTTGGGAAAGTATACAAACGCTTATAGTAATGGCCCATCTTAGCAGTGAGCACACAATAAGAGATGTTAGGTTGAGTACCTATCAGACTTAGGTTAGTAATTAATCAAGTAAGAGATTACTACCGCGCGTTTAACGCTTAACTAGTTATTAGGTTAATCTTATAACAATCATAGAAGCTGTGCAAACAACTTGACCCCACGCTCGTTTAGATCAGGATAGGCAGAAAGGGAATGCAAATCTAACCAGAATTCGCGACCTGCTTCGTGTTGATCCAAGCCTACTCCTGCACAAGTAAACTCCCACCACACGGGGAAATAGCCGCTACTCTCCCAGTCAATGATGCCTACGAGATGTCCATTCTCGACAATCATGCATGTTCACTGGAAACAGATCGCCATGGGTAAAGGTATAATACGTTCCCGGAACTTTGAACGAGCCTTCGCGTGTAGATCCTTCAGGATTGGTTCCCATACTGCCCAAAGTACATCGTCGGAAGAGAGAGCAGACCGCGAGGCTGACCAAAGCTGTCCCGGAACTAGAACGATGAATAGAGAGAGGCTGTTCGCCGAGGCTCTGCATTCGTGAGGATCGAAGCTGTCGAAGCTGTGAGAGAAAGGCCGCGGTTTGTTTGGCGATGAAGACCTTCTCAGCCGCTGATAATGTTGCCCAGGCTGTTTCAAGGGTTTCGCCAGGGACGTGATCGGTTTGAATGTAGTAACTATCGATCATTGCTGCTGTAGTCGAGGATGGCCGTTCCAAGGTTGGTATCGGAATGGTGGTATTACCCTTCAAGAAGCGGAGATTCTGGGCTTCGAAGCTGGGAGGCTCATCCGATCGCTCCTTAAGAATGTATTTCGGACCTAATTAGCGACCACACAGCGCCATCGCTGACGCTATATAGTATTATAGAAGAGCTTGATGTAGCTATGGTAGCGACCGGCAATTTGACGACTGGTGGTCCAGCTGCATGCTGTACAAGGTGCTTCTGATGCCATTTCTTAAGAGAGGTGGTCAGGTATATTATCAGGTGTATTAAGCAGGGGAAGTAGCACTAGGTATTGCTCGGCGCCTCAGCCTTACCCTTGCGCGTGAATGCCTGTCTATACTGGCATTCTGCATCTAATTAGCTAAGTAATCATCTGTTACCAACGCTCCAGGCAGCACCTTTCATGGCGCGTCTCCATTCAATGACTCATGAGTCCGCTGACACTTAATTAGTACATGCCGTATCAGGATTCAGCCGGTAGTTACATTGCTCGGAGCCTGACGTTGCATGTGGGTATGACATTGAAAACTAGGTACCTAAGAACATGAATTGCTGTCATCGGCTATGTACCCCATTTCCCCTGGCGACACGTTATCATACTCTTGTCCGCCTCTTTCTCGACGATGCTTGACACAGTGTCGCCAACGCTGTCCGGTTACATGCACACGAACAATACACAAACTTCTCTCGTTTCCACCTGACCGTATTGGTCTAATATATATTCCACGCTATGCAATCTCGCAATCACACAAACTCGTTGGCAGTCGAAGCCCCACTGTGCCGCGTCGTCGTCCACAAACCGCCAACCACGGAGTGTATACACCATAAAATATCATTCAAAGCATCGATATTGCTGTACTCTGTTCGAGCCGACGCCGTTTTACAGAGCATATGGGTTGAGGGACCGGATAGTCAAGCAACTGCGTAGAAGTCAGTATATTCCAAAAAGCGAGAAAAGGCAATAACTTACGGAGGGCTCTTCGTCAAATCCGTCTTAAGGATGACTGGAACGCGTGTCATCTCCCGGACATCCTGGATATAATCGCCGTTCTCCTCGCGCAGAGTGAACCAGCTGAGATACTTCTCTTTGTTCGTCAACTTGGCCTCAGGAGCCTCGCTGGCGCTCTGTGCAAGCTTGGAATCCGATTTGACACGGTGAGGAGCCTGACCAGAGAGCTCACCGCGTGTAGGCGAGGGAGGCATGCTCTGCGTAGGCCGGTCTGGGTTGAGTGAGACACCTGCCATGGCCGAGTTCAGATCGTTTGAGTCATCGTCGTCATCGTCGTCATCAAACAGGGCTTCAACATCCGCGGTCGAAATAGTACCAGTGTCCATTTGCCTACGCTGGGCCTCCTCCTGTTCCTTGGCACGTTGCTTCGCCGCCTCAGCATCCCGCGCAGC
>SSBG01000023.1:347647-365203 GCA_028220655.1 Shiraia bambusicola | reverse complement strand
GTATTACCTTTATAATCTACTAGTTACTGTATTAGGAAGGTTTAAAAAGAGTTGATTACTGCAGATTAATGGTCGTCAAAGAAGAACTGAATAATAACTACTACCGCATTAGGAAGGTCTGGAAGAGCGTTGATTACTGCAGGTTGAGAAAGCTGACCACAACCCTAATCAATTAATTAATTTTATTGTATTACCTTCATAATCTACTAGTTACTGTATTAGGAAGGTTTGAACAGAGTCGATTACTGCAGATTTGAGGTCAAAGAGAAACTGACTATAATAACTACTACCGCATTAGGAAAGTCTGGAAGAGCGTTGATCACTGCAGATTGAGAAAGCTGACCACAAGCTAGAAAGCTGACCACAAGCTAGAAAGCTGCCGCAACTGATTGACGTGCACTTACTCCGTACACGGGTAGCACTCTGCTTGATTACAAAGATACTTGGACTAGCTTCGCTTCTTCTCATTGATGCTTGTGAAAGGTATCGAGTCCTCTACTCCGTAGGTAGTTGTGTCACCACGAGGGCAGAAAATGAGCCGTGCGTCCAAGCAACGTTGTGGATCAGCCACAGTGCCACACAATGAAGCGGTGGCTTGCCTGTGAATAGCATGGGTAGATGGCGGGTGTATCCGACTGACTACATAGGTAGGCGAAAGTCGTACAAGGGGCACTAGTTCATCTTGGTAATGGTGCTAATAATGTGCTCCTCACAATGAATGATGGTCACCATTGTACAAAAGTTATACGAGACGAGCAACAAAGCAACGGACCATCATCGCCACCCGCCCACTCTCCCTTCATCCCATCGCTCTTTGCGCTCTGCTCGGAGATAGGCAATCTTCCGACCATCTCTGAGACGTCTCACGAAATCAGATACTTCTCGCTCGCTAGCAACTGCATCACCACCTGCCGCACCCTCACCTTCGAGGAAGCTCTCTTCGAGGCCTCGACACAGTGCTTCCTGTTCGCCGACGGCAGCATTTAAGCGTTGATACAGGGCTGGAGGGCTAAAGTCACGTAATGCTGCATCCTGTTCAGTCTGTTTATCTCTCCACTGGCGCTCAAGGGCGCGTAGAGACAGAAGACGAGACTGGGTGCTATCTCGCTGGTGCTGCACATGGGTTTCCAGTTGTTTTAGTGATTCAGCAAGTGAAATGTTTTGCGCTAGCAGCAGCTGCAGAGGTGCCGTTGACGCTGCAAGAGATGGATGTGATGTTTCAGGGTTGTGAATGATTGCATGTTGCAGGTCTGGCGTCTGGAGGATGTGGTGGAGGTCTTTTGTGCTGCGGGTGCTTCAGTACTGGACTTGGAATGTTTCAGGGTTGACATACGTCTTATCCTTCAAGACATCGGGCAGCCAACCATCATCTGGGGGCTGTATGGTTGGCAGATTTTGTGAATTTGGGGTTTGCGCGGAGTTGTGATGTTGGCTGCCATATGACTGTGGGGGTGTTGCAGTCCCGCTTGAATGTGCAGAGGGCTTTGGCGGGGGTGGTGGCGGAGTAGATGCTTCATAGTGGTAAAAGGCTTGGGAGTGACGGGGAGACTGATAGGCCATTCCTGTCAAGTTATGCCATGTCTGTGAGTACTCGGTAGGTAGGTATGCAGTAACAAGGTTACCTATGCGTTGTTAAGATGAGGCGTCATGCTACTTGGTCACGTGCGAACCATGCCAGCCGCCTGCTCCATTAGTCAAAGCCTCGATTTTCAGGGGTCTCGAAGATGTATATGTACGGAGTAATTAGTACTAGTGTATGTATGGAATTACCAATTGGGTAAGACTCAGGCTCAAATGAGTGCTTACGTACGGAGCACCGGGTATTATTATGATAGCGTGATTCATGCTGTCTGGCCGAGGTCCTTTTGGCCATCTTACGTAGTACGTAGTAAATCGAAACTGCAAACCCACGGAGTATGTATCGACTCTCGACTCTCGACTCTGGAATCTCCCGTGTGTATGCGCAATTCATCGAGGACCACTGGTTACTCCGTGTGTAGACGCGTAGTGGTGAATCTGGTGATTGCACCAAGTGATTGGTTGTCAGCATCTTGCCCCTGCATCTGCACGGCCCCGTGTCAAGCGCGGTTCGTTCGGCCATGAGTCGGCATGACAGGCACTTCTGCAAGCTGAACCTATCATGGCCGCCCTTGGCTCCAACCTCCAAAGCCGTTGTCTTTGACCTCCCCAAGTCGACTAGTTCATCACATAGATCCCCTTTTTCTAATGCATTGGCCTTCATCAACTCACTCCGCGCTCTTTGTGCACATGATGCTCGAATAACTGCAAGATATGCAAAGCACCATGTCCACCCCCGGTGCGCCTTCGACGCCTCCTCTGCTTCCTCGCCAAAAGTCCGGCAGTCTAGCTTCCATTGCCGTCCAGTCTTTTGCTTCCTTTCGCTCTCAAACCTCATCCAACCCAGTGCCCATTGCTATCCAGTCGCCAGTCCCTCGCCGAAAACCCCTTCCTGCCAACAGCCCCGTCATTGGCTCCTTCGCCACTGGTCAATCTCGCACACGGTCGAGTACCAGCGCCCGCGATAAAGTCCAGCCATTCTCCAACCAAGCACTGCGCCTGCACGACACTGCCCCGTCTCCGCCACCGACCGACGAGGACCTGTTTGTGCCCCGTAATCTAGACGAGTAGGTAATTCCCTCCTTCCTTTGCGCCCGGCCATCCTGCTCACCTAATGATCCAAGCAACCCTCATGGCAGAACACCTCGACTGAGCCAACACCCATTTCCACCCCGCAAAAGCTCATTGTCCACTGCCGAACAAAGTCCCAGAACATCCTCAGCGCCGCGGCATGAACGACCAACCAGCAGCTTCACTTCGAAACGACAGAGCAGAGCAGAAGAATTAAGAAGTGCAGCAGGCAAACTCTCGCGCGCACGCTCACCCACTATGCCCAACATGCCCGTGTATACGTCAGATCCAAGACCGCCAGACCTGCAACTGCAGCTAGACGGCGTTGCAGAAGAGTCTCTCAGCGGAAACCCAAGTAAACCCAAGTCACCCGCGGGGGGCTTCACCTCGTTCTTTGGCTGGAATTCATCAAAGCCTCAATATGGCGACGACTCGCCTGCGACTACCTTCTCAGAAAACTCCTTGTCTCCCGCCGATTCTCCGAGGCGTTCTTCAAACCCGCAAACAAAGAACAAACCTAATGGCTTGGACATTCCAGCCGCCAACTCCCTTTCTGCCTACTTTACTGTTCCAGGGACACCTCTTCTGTCATCGTCACCACAAATGAACGCTCACGTAGAAGAGCTGGAGCGTGAACTCCGCCAGCTGAGCTCCGAGCTGGCGGCCTCGATCCAAAGAGAGATGGAACTCGAGGACGAGGTTGAGCGCTACAAATCAGAGAGTACTTCTACCATGCCCGACAATCGCAGGACTAGTGATTACTACTCGGATTCAGGAGCTAGTTCGGTCCGGTTTCCCATCAGCGATCCAGAAAGCAAGCTAGAAGAGCTGGAAACGCAAAGAAGAAGAGCAGAACAACAGCGTGCTGAGTTGAAGGTGCGCATGGCAGAGCGATTGCAGGAGGAGCTCAGGCGTCGAAGAGACTTGGAGGAGCAAGTGCAACAGCTGGAGGAAAAGGTTAGCGACAAGTCCAGAGCAGGCTCAGTCGTCGAGGCACCTCAAGTCAAGCAATTGGCCATGTCGTTGGAGGATGCCAAGAGACGTTTGGCTGAAGAGAGACAGGTCAAAGAGAACTTTGAAGACCTCCTAACAGCGCTCCGTCAGGAACTGGAAAAGCATCGTAATGAAGCCGACAACCTTCGAGACGAAGTGGTCCCCCAATTAAGGGCCCGACTCGAGGTACTAGAGACCGAGGCCGCTGATACAGAAAGGCTGGGGTATGAATCTACACGCATGCAGCAAGAGATACAGCAGCTTCGAAGTGAGAACCAAGCACTGGCGAAAAGACAGTCACAAGACGGGACTGGGCAGCACGTTCGATTCCAATCTATTGCAGAAGAGGCCGATGGTAGCCCGATTGCAAACCTGCGCATTGGACTCACTCGGTCGAATTCCTTGGCTCGGAGTGCTGGCTACAACTCCAAAAGAGGCTCTCTCTCGCGGTCCAACTCTGTCAAGGACAGGTCTGGTGAAATGTCTCCACGAGAAGGACCAAATCCAAACAATCCTGTCAAGGAATTGGAGGAGCAACGCGATGCCCTGCACAAAGCCTTGAAGTACCTCCTGCGGCGGCAGGATGTGCAACAAAGACAATTCAAGCGACGAATTAAAGAGCTAGAGACAGAAAGAGACTCTGCACTTAATCTTACGCCTCGACGAACCGCGTTCCATAAGGAGGTCTCGGATCTCAGGCAGGAAGTGAACTCACTTCGCCGTCGCGCTGACGATGCACTGGAACAGAAATTTCAGTGCGAAAAGGGCTTGAGTGGGCTTCGAATGGATCTCGATCGCGCACAACAGGAGACCGGATCGCTCCGAGACCTATTACAAGAGCACGACATTACGATTCCAGAGATACGGGTCGAAAACGAGCCCATTTCGTTAGACAAGGCGTACCAGGAGCTGCGGACAACTCATGCGCTTTCCATTGCACGCATTAAACAACTGGAATCGAGTGACGGCGATTCGCTCGGAGCCGCTGGTGCAGAGGCAGAGAGGACGTTGGAATTATTGAAGCAAAGCATTTCTGACGCTGAAGCCGAACGTGACTTTGCACAAACAGAAGCAGAGCAATACCGTCAACAAGCTCGAGCTCTGCAGCGGTCGGAGATTGAACACTTGGGTAGGGAGCAAAAGATGAGCAGCGAACTCTTTGCTTCTGCCACTCGCATGGACGAGTTGTCGGAACGAATTCAGCAGCAACTCCAGGCTAACAGTTCCCTCCGCGCTCGCCTCGCTGAGGCTATTGCCCGTGGCGAGAAAGAGCAGCAAAAGTCGACAGGACAAATCATCGAGCTCGAAAGACGACTCAAATCAGCGGAGGACAAGGTCATGCTTGCCCAGCAGTCGTCTGAGGATGCCATCGCACACCATGAAGTCGAAGTCCAAGCTCTGAAAGACAGCCAGAGCAGCCACTTGCGTCGTGCCAAGTCTGGTTTACTTAGCCCATCGGCCTTTTCGCCCAAGATGCCGTCGTCGCCTGTCTTTGCTCAGCGATCTCCTCGTCTTGAAATGACACGAGCAGGCCCTGCCATGACCATGGCCGAGGCCACAAAGACGGAGCTACTTGAGAAACGCGTCGAGGAGCTAGAGAAGGCTCTCAGGGATACCGACCGTGAGATGGAAGAAGTCGTTGGCCGTATGAACACTGCACAGATTGAGGTGGCTGATCTTCAATTCGAAAGGTATACATTTTTATCCGCACCTAATCAGCAGCAAGTCCTAACACGTCGATAGGGATGAAGCCATGAAGCAGACACGCCGCCTTCAAGCCGACATACTCGCTGAGCGAGAGAAGGTCCAAGTCCTAATGTCTTCGGCTTGAAAGCAACCCATGCTTGACGCTTTTCGCTGGACACGATATCTTTCGCTTCTTGATTTTGTTTGCCACTCTTCTTTTTTTGTTCTGGCGCTTAGTGGTTTCGACTCTTGTGATTTTCGGCGCTTACTTTGGACCACCGCATTCTGCTGGCGCTATGATTCGACGCTTTTTTTTTTCACTTCTCACCATTGTTTTTTATATTCAAATCATTCTGGCAGCTTTCCAGAACCTGTCGTGGCGGACCACTTGGTCGCCACTGTTCGATATACCCTCTGGCGCGATTGAGCGTTACATGGTAGTTTTTGGTAGAGGGCAGGCTCGATGCAAAAGGAGGTTCTTTGGAGGTTCTGAAGTCAGTCAGAAGCTCTTGTCTTGTATACATACTTGACTAGCACTGGTTAGAGTGTTGAGGCTTGCATTGTAATGAAGTAATAATCGATCAATGTGGAACGAGAGGTGAGTAGGTACCTAGTATGTACAGTTACTTGGGCAGGGAGTGTGGTATAGTACTTGCAGTCATGGCATTGAGGATGTAATTTACATACTACAGCAGTGGTGGATGCCTATACGGGAGGCATTGGACACCAAATGATAATTAGTTAATTGCAAAGTGCACTGGAGGCCAAGTGGTGATGCGCTGTGTGATGGTCAGGAGTCAGGACAGGTTGTGCTAGAAACAAAGTTTGGCGGCATTCCATTGAGCCGTTGTTGGGGTTTGAAGAATGGACGAGGGGGGCGGACAGGACAGCCCGTGATGCGAGCGAGTGTGACTTGCCACTCGTCGCTCGCCATTTGAAGTTTTGATCACCAACCTGCTTGGCCATGCATGATGGCGCACAAAGAGGCGGAGTTGGTCGCGACTGGCAGATGCGAACCCAAAGCACGCAAGGTGAAGTTGAGGAGGGCTTGCCCCTCAAGCACTAGTTGGTCGGGACCCACAATCATGGGCAACCCTGACGCTTCAACTTCCCCAGTGTCCCCTCGTCCAGCTCGTTTGGCTGTTGTTGCTCGCTCTTGTTTGATTGTATTTTTTGTCTCGTGCAACACTCTCGTCGCCTTTGCATCCGTCTGTCGGTCTGTCTGTCTGTCTGTGGGCGTGTCCATCGCTCTTACCCCGTGACCGTTCCATTTGGGCACCACGTAGCTCGCCGAAACACTTCTCCACCAATCTATCCAATACCCTTACTACCCTCTCTTGCAGGCTTGACCCTCAACCCCCCTCTCTCCCCCGAGTTGGCCTTCTGCAGGCTTGTTCGCTCCTCCTTGCCAGCATCATGAACAACAATCAGCAGTCCAACCGGCTGCAGCTCAACTTTGGCTTTAGTGGCAATGATCGCAACAACCAGCAGTACCCCACAACCCCTAGCACGTTCCCGCAACCTGTATATCCCAACCAGGCTGGCCAGCAGGAAGTCTGGGGTGCACAGCAAGGCAATGGCTTCAACGGAGGCGGCGGCGGTGGCGGCGGCGGCGGCGGAGGAGGAGGAGGAGGAGGAGGCTACTTTCAGAACCCCTACCAGCAGGCTCAGTACCAGGGGCAGCAGGGCAATCTGCAGGCCCAGCACCTCCAGCAGCGTTTCGATCAGGGTGCCAATGGCCTAGCTCAGCAGCTCTCTCACCAGCATCTTGGAGGCAGCGGTCGTTCTGGAAGCCCGTATGGCCGCCAGCCCTCGCCCAGCCAGCAGCGTCCTCGCACTGCAGACAATAGGGGATATGGCTATGGAAGCTATGGCGGAAGTCCAGCCCCTCGACAGCCCTCGCTGTATGACGAGGAGGCTCCCAACAGAACCCCTGAGAAGTATTCGGAAAATGTGGCAAAGCAGGCCACCATGTCCAAGAGCCTAATCAACACCTTCTTCAAGGACAGCGTCCAACGTGCGCGCGACCGGAACCAGAGGTACATGGCACTCTACTCTACTCTACTCTACTCCAACCGTCTATTATTAGTTCCTAACACCCATCCAGAGCTTTGGAGATTGATTCAATCATGAAGGAGCCCTCCATCTCTGACGCACGCAAAGCCGCCAAAGAGGCAAGCATGCGCCGCGCCGAAGTCGAATATCTGCGATTCCTGAGAACAAAGGAGAGGCCAGAGAATTTCTCGACCCTGAAGATTATTGGCAAGGGTGCTTTTGGAGAGGTCAAGCTAGTGCAGAGGAAGAATGACGGCAAGATTTACGCTCTCAAGTCCTTGGTCAAACAAGAAATGGTACAACTCCATCCCCCTGTCTGCTTTGCGGATATTGCGGCACAGATGCTTATAGTGACCAGTTCAAGAAAGACCAATTGGCACATGTCAGGGCTGAACGTGATATCCTTGCCGAGTCTGACAGCCCATGGGTCGTCAAGTTACACACAACCTTCCAAGACAATACCTTCTTGTACATGCTCATGGAATTCTTGCCCGGTGGCGACCTCATGACCATGCTTATCAAGTACGAAATCTTCACCGAGGACATCACTCGCTTCTACATGGCCGAAATCACTCTTGCTATCGAGGCAGTCCACAAGCTTGGCTTCATCCATCGGTGAGTCTGAAGAAGTCATGTTTGGCGTGACGCCATGCTAATGCAGTACAGTGATATCAAGCCCGATAATATTCTCCTGGATCGAGGTGGCCACATCAAGTTGACCGATTTCGGTCTATCTACAGGTTTCCACAAGGAGCACGATGCCGGCTACTACAAGAAGCTCCTCGCTGGTGGCCAACATAAATCAGCCCGCGACAATCGCAACTCGATGAACTTGGACCAGATTCAATTGACCGTGAGCAACCGTACCCAGATCAATACATGGAGGAAATCTAGACGACAGCTCGCCTATTCCACTGTAGGAACACCTGACTACATTGCTCCAGAGATCTTTAGTGGTCAAGGATATGACTTTGGCTGCGACTGGTGGTCTGTTGGTACAATCATGTTTGAATGCCTCATTGGTTGGCCACCATTCTGTGCCGAGGAGCCGCATGACACCTATCGCAAAATTGTCGATTGGCCACGCAACTTGCACTTTCCTCCAGACCAGCAGCTGGGTGCAGAGGCGGAAGACTTTGTTAGGCGGTGAGTCCTCAATGTGTTGTCTGTGCCCATGACTCATGGCTAACGAAATACCCAAAAGTCTGATTTGCGATGCCGAGCACCGTCTTGGTCGTATCGGAGGCGCAAGTGAGATCAAGCAGCATCCCTTCTTCCGCGGCGTCGACTGGCACGCTTTGCGTCGCATAAGAGCGCCCTTTGAGCCCAAGCTACAGTCGAACGTGGACACACAGTACTTCCCTATTGATGAGATTGACCAAAACGACACTAGCGCTGCATACCGAGCTCAGGCTGCCCAGGCCGGCGAGGACGAGTATGCTACCAGCTTGCCATTTATAGGCTATACGTACAAGCGTTTTGATGCATTCCGAGGCTCATAGAGGCGATTCTTCCCGTTATGCGACGCGACACGAATGCATCGAGTCTTGCAGTGTCAATGTAACGACCTTGACTATTTCACGGGAGTAGAGCATGATAGGGGTGTCTGATGCTGTTTCCTATCTGCGTCTGTTGTTCCATCAAACTCCTCTGTCGCTTCTTATCCGGGTTTGGAATCTGCAATATGTGGGAGTTGGGAAATGAGTATGGAAAGGGACAACTTGTACATGACATTGAGTTGGGGTGGATGAGGCGCATGAGCTGCGTATCGTTGGGTGGTTTCTACTCTATACTCTGCAACAGCTATGGGAGGCATAATGAAAGCACCAATCTTAGATATATGTGCAGATGATGACACAATTCTGCATGCAATAATCTTTGATTCCATGTTGTGTGATTATTCTTTGGTCTATCTTGACAACTTTTGGCTGATATGATCATTTTCCAGATCTATGCAAGTACACCCTGGTTCAGAAAAAAAAAGAAGCAACCTCCAAAATCCAAGCTTGAGGTATGTAGTTGTGTAAAAAAAACCCACGCCATACTCCCAGCTCGAGGTATATATTTACCTAGGTAGAAAAAGCCACACCATACTCCTCTCCACCACCACCACCACCACCACCACCACCACAAACCATCCTTGCCTCTCCTTCACCGCGCCTCAAACTGCACCATCCTACACCACAAAAAAAAAAACCTATTAGCACAGTTTCTCTCCCAAGCAATAAGGAAGCTTTTTTAACCCAAAAAGAAAAAAAAGAAAAAAACTCACCGATTCGTCCGCTGCTTATATAAAACCCGGTGTCCACAGTTCCTGCAGCGAATAGGCTCTCCGCGCTTGAGCGGCACGTCCTGATCGCAATCGCCGCATTTGTAGTGTACGGTGCGGGCGTTGAGGTCGACGTTTGTGGTGGTGGTGGCGTCTTGGGTTGTGGTTTGGGAGGCGGTGTATTGTTGGGACATTTTTGGGTCTGTGTTGTGTGTGTGTGTGTGTGTGTGTGTGTGTGTGTGTGTGTGTGTGTGTGTTCGTATGTGTTTATTTGTGCGCGTGGATGTGGGTGTGGGAGAGAAGTGCGAGGGCGAAGACAAAGTGGTGGATTAGTTAGTTAGAGGGCACGTGCGTTTTGGAGCTTTGGTTGGTTTGTTAACTATCGATAGTTAAGGAGGGGTGGTTGATGTTAACACTGCGTGCACGTGCGTGTGGAATTGATGTGAGATATTTCGTTTTGGGTGATTTTTTGCTGTTTGATAGTATTTGCAAAGTGCACTGGCATACTTGGATATGTACTTGGGTTGGCCCTGAGTAGTAGTTAGTTATAACCATAGTTCAATCGTGATACTGGCGCTTTTGACAGTGCTCTGGGAAGTTTAGTTAAAGCTCTCTTTAACTATGCAGAATGATGGGCTTAAACATTCAATCAGCATTGCGCGAATGCGTCACCAAATCAGCCCGACCGACGGCCGGGGCTCTGTTCCTATCCCAATTCTTTTACCGGTTCGTTTCGGTAATTCTGTTCCGGAAACGATAGTTATAGCAGTCAGACATACACATTCAGATTCTCCCCATCACCCACTTGCACAGTCAATCTACGAGCTATCCACCATCATCACAATCACCATAATGGCCAATCCGCTTATTAGTAACCACCATGGCAAGGACGGCAAGTGCACTCGGGCTTTTTTGGAGCAGAATGGGCCCGGCGACGCTCGACCTACGGCTCTTGACATTCTCAAGGACAAGGACCGGATCGGTACCATGAAAGACAAGGTGAGCATTTCCGCTGCTGGAAACCAGAACTAGAGTTGATCGTAACCAGGTCTTCCTTCTCACCTGATCTTCTGGAGGAATTGGCATTGAAACTGCTCAAGCAGACGCTCCTGTCCAGTTCCACGCCCGAATTCGAATCCCGCGTCGTCAACGTCTCTTCCGCTGGCCATCACATGAGCTCCGTTGTCCTCGACAACATTAACCTTGATGGTGAGTACGAGGCGTGGAAGGCATACGGCAATGCCAAGACTGCTTGTATTTGGATGACAAACGGCCTCTCCTTGATGCCTGGCGGTATTGCCACTGACCTCCAGCGTCACTTCGACCCGGAAATGTTGAAGCAGTGGGACTCGAGTGAGCCTGTAATAGAGTATGGTAAGAGTCCGGCTCAGGGCGCTGCTACGACCATGACGGCTGCATTCGGCAAGGAATGGGAAGGCAAGGGAGGTGTCTATCTAGAGGATTGCCAGGAAGCTGGCATGCTCCCAGAAGGCGGTACACTAGCAGTCGGTGTTGCACCGCACGCCTTTAACCTAGAAGGCGAGAAGAAGTTGTGGGATTTGTCTCTCAAGATGTTGAACTTGTTAGAATAGGGCGTAGGAGGCACGTCTATTGAGGTTTTGGGGTTGGTGGAGGTGGAGGTGGTAGAAGAGCCATTGTAGCACTGTATAAAGAGAAGAGGACAGGAAGACGTGGTATTGACGTGGTGTGATGTTGATACGCGCATACAAATACAGACAAGGCTAATAATAAGGAAGGCTTTGGCAACGACCCCAAGACGCACAATCGAAGCCAAGGTCCTGCAAAATATGAATAGCGCTACGAGCAAATGTAAATCTACCATCTGTAGTAGAGGCTGCTCGAGCAAAGTTGACGGAGTAGGTCCACCCTCTAATTGACAATAGTGTTTTCGGCCCTCGGTGTCGCTTCTTCTGTAGATACAACTGCTTAGCAAAACCGTAGACATCAAGGCCAGCTGCTTCATTCAAAGAGTCGCTTGGATAGCGCTTTTCAGTATCCGACCAGACGTCAGAAAGATAAACCAGTGTCACAGTGAACATGAGCAAAAGCATATAATATGACACGAGTCACTTCTTCGCAAGAAATCATCTTTTTTCTATCTCTACACAATAACTAAAAGCGCGTCTTTTCTTTTTATCGAATCTGCTTTTGTTCTCCTCCAAAGAAAAAAAAAATCTTCTCATAAGGTAGGATAGCGTTCCTACCATCGCAACCCACCAGCTCCCAAACCAGTTCCGTCTCCCACCTTCCACGAATCTAGATGATATTCGAGTTAGCATGGTGCCTTTAAGCAACAAGATATCCCACATACCTCTTCCCTCTGCTTCTTCCAGTTTCAACATCACTTTGACCCACAATTTCTCCAGAGATTGCGTTTGATCTTTGCCATATGCCTCGATAAAGGCATCTTTTAGGCCCACGTCTGTTGCGCAATCATCGCCAGAGAGTGATGCGGGCAGGGATAGCTCTGCAACTGCTGTCGCAGCCCAGTAGCCCGAGTGTTTGCTTAGTCCGATGCAGAAACGCTCGAGTGTGTAGTTTGTAGTGTGGTGGCCGTAGACTTGTGGGAGGGCCGCTGTTGTTGTTTTGTTAGTGGGCATGTCCCAATGCCATTGTGTGATTTCTTCCAAGTGCGTACCCAGGATTTGCTCGTGGATAGTTGTGATTTCTACTGGCATTTCAGCTTGCGGTAGACGGCGGTTGTTGGGCATGTTTCGTGTGTAGCAAAATAGTCGTTGAAGTATATAGATGATTGACGGAGTAGAATAATTTATAGAGTGAGGATGTGTTGCGATGGTTGCCTGGTCGCTAGCCTTGGTTGCCAGTAGTCGGCAAAAGTGAAGTGAATGAGACAATACCACAGGTGAAGTCGGCAAAAGTGAAGTGAATGAGAGACAATACCACAGGTGAAGTCGGCCATCAAATCGGCACTCATGGTATTGTTTCAACAGCATTTCACAATAGAAATTATATCATAACAGAGCCTTGGGAACCGTCCATATTCAAACAGTCCTACTTTTGTTTTCCTCTTCGTTCTTTCCCTCTACGGAAGGAAAGCTAACCGTCTATCCAAGCGTCTCTACCCAGGATCCCCACACCGCGCTCAATACAGCCATTTGAGCCCATACCCATATCATGATCGCCGTGATGGGATCGCTTTTAGTACTTGCTTGGCTCGCTCGAAAGCCGAAAGTGATCCGTGGCCTGACTGTGGTGCGGCGGTAGCACGTACCCGCTCAGAGTCCAACGCGTCTTGTTGACAAGGAATCAGTCCAGTGTTTCTCGCACATGAAAACGCGGGCTCGCGTTCTTCCTGTACGCTATTTTGTTGTATTGCAAGCGGGGCAGTATGGGCAAGGCCGTCGTCTTGATACTCTGCAACATGCCCTGTGTCTGGTCAACCCACATTACATTGGTTATCACGAGAAGTAATTCCACTTCTGATCATGCTTTCGCGGCGCCGGTCAAATGCTGGGCACATCACTATGCAAAGCGCATCATGACGGGCCTATCACACTACCATGTCCTTTCCACGCGAATCCTCGTGCACCATCTTTTGCCGGTCCTTGTGGTTGCCTAACGGGTCTCTCTTGCCCATTTGGGGTGCCTGGGCGGCTGTCACCGGCTTCTTTTCTCTGCAAGAATACGGCGCCCGGTTTGGGGTTATAGGAAGGGTCATAAAGCTGCTTGGTGGAAGCAGCTACACGTGCAGGCGATTGTTCATTGCTTGATCTGGGCTGACTGTCTCTGTTTCCTCGACCCTTGCCTTTTCCTCGGGTCGTTTTACCGGGCGAATTGCTGCGTGAGTCCTCTGAAGGGGCTGGAGAGCCAAAGATCCTCTCGCGTGCCTCTGCATACTTGCGCTCTTTCTCAGCACGGTCTTTCTGGGCGCGGATTTTGCGCTCCTCGAAGTCGGCTTCTGCTTTCTTGCGCCTCTCTTCTTCACTGTCGTCATCGTCGAGATTCAGACCAGCCATACCAGCTGCGGGGTCATTACGAGAGAGTAGCTGAGGGGTAGGTTTGCGAGAGAGAAGAGTGACGTTGGGCTTGAAGGGCACTTGCAAAGGAACGGCATTTCGCTGCGGGTACCACTGCGGCTCTGGGTTCTCACTGGTAGAACATGGCGGTCAGCACTGAGTGGACCAAGCGAGGTAGGCGACGTACGCTGACTCCCAGATTTGACGGTTGAGTTCAATTTGTTTGGCCTTGAGTTGAGCTTTGGTCAATTTGACTGGCTGCTCTGGTTCCTTTGGCTTGCTGTCTTCTCTCTGCCAGGCGTAAGCATAGGTTTACTTCTTCTTTGTGAGGGCATGTATGTACATCGGCAATGTTTTCCCAATTGTCGTCCCATGCATCTGCAGACACGGGTTTTCTGGGTAGCATATTTCGTGTTCTTGGTCGAAGAATAGGGTCAAGTCAATGCCAGCAATTTTGACTCCAAGTAGAGGTTCACATGTGCGAGCAGAGAATGAGATATGTAATAATTGATATGTTTGGGAAACACCCGCATCCGTGGAGCTAACGAGCGGGAGCTAACCAAAGGGAGTTAATACCAAGGTGGGGTTGGAGCTAGAGCTTCCTGGACACTGACCTTCATCTCATTGCTGCCTTTCGCTGCCAGTCGTTGGCTGCAATCTATCTGACCGCTGCCTTGAAACCCTATCCGAGCACCCTTGGATCCTCTGCAATTTCACACGCCATGTCTGGTGAGCTTGCCCTTTCACTCTTTGCATTTGCATTTGCACTCCGCAATGCCCAAACAGAAGCGCCCGCGCCGAGCATCTTCTCACATATTCCCAGACATCGATGGCGACTCCACGATGCAGTCTTCTGCCGATGAAGACGAAATGTTTCCCGATGAAGCACTGCCCGATAATCCTGCTACGCCGCTCAACGCCTCTGTCTCCAACATGGCTGCCTCTGAGCTCTCCCCGCCAAACTCACAGGGTCCCGCCGTATCACGCGACCCGTCCACTTTAAGCTCAGCTGTCAACGCAAATGGTAAGCGACCACTCTCGCTAGCTCAGACAGCAAGCACGGCCGTGGTCGGGCAGGGGACTCATACCGACGCAGAGACTGGATACAGCTGGTCCAAACAGGAGGACCAGCCTGGATGGGAGTGGAAGAGCACGCGCGCAAGAGAAGAAGAGACTAGGGCACTGGATGTTATAGTTGACCAGGGTAGCCAGATCAAGAGTATGTGAAGGAGAGAACGTGTATTGGCCACGTCACTAACAGTTGATAGCTCGTTACGGTGATCCACTTGACCCGAGTGTGCCTGCCAAATCCAAGCGTTGAAGCTCTTTATAGCATCAGCGCTCAACGAGAGCAAACACGAACTCTACACATGAACAATCATAGCGACAAGCATTGTGCGGACCTTGTATATACATGCAGCTATTGAGCAGGAGACGGCAACATGAGGAACCACAAGGACCACACAAGATGCCACGACACAATCTCCAAGATGGCACATGACCCTGCCATCTAGTAACGAGAGAAAGCAGCATATACGTATCCACAAAGGTGGCATTGATATTCTCAAGATTTGTGAGGCTTGCATCTTATATACACATGACTTATACTTCAGTAATCGTTGCGCATTCTCTCTGCATGAATGGATATGAAAAGAATACTCTGTAGATGGTTCATAATGTCATATAGTCCTTGTATACAAACTTTAACAACGATCCTTCCCAGAACGCCAATCCATGCAATCCACCCTCTTGTTGGCAAAAGGACCACATCAATCACTTGCATCCCCATCCGCCATCTCATCCTCATCCTCATCATCCCTCTCCTTCTCTTCTAATGGATCCTCCACTAATCCATCCCCCTGCGTATCCTCCTCGTCCTCTTCAATCTCATCGTCCTCAACCTCATCATCCTCTCCCTCCCCATCCCCCTCAATATCCACAGTCTCGTCGCCCTCGTCATCACTAATCTCGCCATCCATCTTCGCCCGCTTCGCCGCCCTAGGACTACTACTACTACCATCATCCTCGCCCGCGCCCCCCACACCACTATTGCTCAGCATACTGCTATCCCCATCGGCCGGCAAGTCGCCCACCTGCGCCATTTTGCCCTCGCGCACTTTTTTCCGGTACGTGTTGCGCTTGTCGGCCTGTATGCTTGTGAACTTTGTGACTTCTGCTTCGAGACGGGGCAGCATAAAGGCGAATTCCAGCTCGTGCATGGCTTCGTAGACGTCCTTTGGATTCACTGTTTTTTTGCCGGAGCGGGCGGCGTGTTCGGCGGCGCTGCGGGCTCTGTTAGAAGTAGGGACCGCCTAGTTATTGCAATGCATCATTGCTCGCATGTGTGCTTCTTGTGGGTTGGGTGCGAGGGCGTACCAGGATGTGATGTAGTTTACAAAGACGGTGGCGCTTTTGGACATGGCTAGTAGGGCGTCTTTTTGTATTTGGGTGTTGGGTGGTAGGACGCCTTTTGCGAGGCGTTGGACGATTGATTTGGGGAGGTTGAGGTCCTGTGAGTGATGGCATTAGTTGTGTGTGTGTGTGTGTATAGACGCAGGGAGTAATAATTGGTCTTACTTCTACACTCAGCGTGTCGTCCTTTGGCTCTTTGGAGGCTGCCTTTGGCGCAGCGGTATCCTCGTCGCCGCCCGCCGTTGAGGCGTTACTTTTGCGCGGCGGCATGGTATCTCAAGAGTCGTAATTGAAGTCCCCAACTACCTAGGTAACTATCGCAAAACAACCAATTGCCAGAATGCAAGTAACTAGGGAATCGTGGAAGCGTCGAGTGTGGAGTCGTTATGCGCAGCAAGTCAAGGCCTCTTCTCTCTTTCTCTCTCTCTCTCTATCCTTTCTTTCTCTACACCTACAACTTTCACCCACTAGTGTGACGCGCGCGTTCAGACCGCGAAAATCTACGCACTGACCCCCAGAATTAACTGCCTAGGTCATAACTATCAGGAGTGGAGTGTAAATCAAACATATATCAACGGTCGCCCAAAGCCTTGTTCTCGCATTTCTTCCGTGTGTATAAAGGAAAATTGTAGATTCAAGGCTTCGCAGAATCAATGGCATAACTAACGCTCATGAGTAAAGCCCGAAATTGCCTAATGGGGTAGGTCGAAGACGGGTCGTTGATCACGGTCGGCTACCGAAATGCCTTAAAGGTCGTCGGGTTCGGGTCTTCGGGGTTCCATGCTGTGCCGTCGGGGTGAAAACATGGACTTGCAAGCGTCGATAGTGGCAGGTAATATAGGAAAGATGGAAAGCATAGGAAGGGAGAAGAAAAAACCTAATTAGTTGGTTCATCCAGTTGAGATTTTCGTCGACGATGAAATTCGTGGAATTTATGTCTACTACCTATGCAACTATAGCGGTATTATCCCAGCCTTCCATCATATCAAGTATCAATCGACTTCGGCTCAAATTGCCCCGAATATCCTCTCCAGTAGTTCAGTCGCAAACTTGTCTGCTCCGGGACTCTGCGTGCACCACGAAACCATGTTCACTTTCCTGCTATCACGCCAACCCCCCGCATCACCAGTTACTTCTTCATCTAATTCGCCCGTGCCTTCCGTTGTCGGCCTTCCTCTACGATCTGCAACGATACAGCCTCGCGTCCACTGACCTGAAGTCTCGACTCTTAGGTCTTCTGTCTTGAAAGTCCAGGCTGGATCTGATGCATGCAGAGCGTACCAGATGGTCAGTGGGTCGTGGAGTTGAAGACCAATCTTGGCAGGGTCTCGCACTGGATTAAGGGATAGATTCTTTTGGAAAGTTGCGTTGATGAACAGAGTGGACCATTCGGCTAGTGGCGACCCGGCAATACCTGGCGAAGTAGTATATGATTGGAAGAGTGTAGCTGGCAACATGTGTTCCTCGGTGATATCTACAAGCCAGACTGTTAAC
>SSBG01000023.1:314352-328053 GCA_028220655.1 Shiraia bambusicola | reverse complement strand
TGTTTGGTGTGGGACGTGCGCGCTTGCTCATAGTCCACCACCCAGTTTGTATATCAAACCAGTTTGTATATCCACCCAGTCTTGTATATCAACAAGCTGTAGCGCTCCATAGAAACAACAGATCACAGACTTCATACCCAACTCGTTGCAACGACTGTGATATCTCACCAACCGAACCCTTTGCCGTATCAGCACGAGCATTATCATCGTATTTATGAAGGCCTTCATGTCGGCGCCAAAGATCGAGTTACCCAGAATAGTTGCATTGTTGCTCACATCGGAATCTGGAAGGTGATCCAAAACGTCTATTTGTGATTGGGGTATTTCTAAAAATGATGTTCCATCTTGAGGCGGCTGATCTTGCGATATTTCTAGAGATGTATTATGTATCGACGCTTACACGTCTAACTGTAAAGAGTGAGCTCAAGTAAGTGACATAGCAGTAAGTTATAACATAACTACCCATCCGACTACGATGTCCTCCTCCTCTTCCTTTTAACCAGCGTTTCTTTATACATCATAGCCCCTCATACTTAACTGATCCAGAATTTGAAGTTATTTGCAAAATCTATAGCGCACTCAAAGGAATCCAGGATCAATTTCGCGTGTTTCCGTCACATGCAAACTGCCCCTCGCGTTAACTAGCGTCTCCAAGGCCTTAGTTAACTATCTTACAGTTGTCGGATGCAGCGCAAATGATAACAGAAAATTAATCCTTCATTACTTGGTTTGAGGCAAAAAGCGCAAAACTTATTCTTACCTCGCCACGGAAGCTACCCCACCAAAGATGAAGAAGCTCATTATTTCCCCCCCTCTCTTAAATTCAGCGAATCCATGGTGCTCAACACTTCAACAACTGCAAGAGCTCTACAGTAGTCCTTATACAGGCGCAGTGACCACGCGTACTTCACTCCTCTATGGATTTCCTCACGACAGTTCCATCCATCAATTTGCTTTCTACAATCCTACCAACCTTTCATCCTCCGAGCCAAACAAGGATAAAGGCGGTACTGCTGACCAGAATGGGAGTTTGAACACATTGGGTTACAGCCCGATATCACTGCGAGATTATCTAGGCTATATTAAAACAATTAGTGATGGCCTCGATAATCTCCAGGACGGACAGCACTACAAGCCATTCATTGTTTCTGTGACTGGGTCTGTAGAGGACATCGTGGAATGCTACAAAATAATTCTGGAGTACCAGAATATGGTTCGTATGGTCCTCGCCATGGAAGTAAATCTTTCTTGTCCAAATATCCCTGGGAAACCACCGCCCGCGTACTCATCCGTATCGCTGCTCTCATATCTCTCTGCACTGAAAACAGAAATTGCTCACCAGCTTGAGTCACTTGAGCAATCACACCCGCACCAAGGGCATAGCCACATTTCAATTGGTATCAAAACGCCTCCTTACACATACCACGACCAATATGTAGCTATGGTTGACGCCTTACTTGAAAGTTCGAAGGCCAAACCTCAACACCTTCCTTGCCCGATATCATTCATCACAGCTACCAATACACTTGGTTCGTCTCTCTTACTGCAACCCACTTCAGAGCGTACGCCAAATTCTTCTGCTTTCGAGCACACAATTGCGTCCGCAAATGAAACGGGAATTGGAGGACTTGCGGGCGCGCCTCTACATCCGCTCGCTTTAGGGAACGTGTATACTATCAAGGGAATGCTATTCCAACACGATGAGCTTGCTCAAATACAAATAATCGGAGTTGGAGGTGTAGAAGATGTACATGGTTTCAATCGCATGAGAGCTGTTGGTGCAGCGGCTGTGGGAGTAGGAACTGCGTTAGGTAGGAAAGGCGTTGTAATATTTGAGGAAATTGGGACAGAACTGCACAAGTAACAACTACGATGTGTTTTCAACATGGGTAGAAGGTCGAAATGTATTCAAGATCTGATAGCGTGAATACGAAGGAGACTGGAAAGGAAAGAACGAAGGTACTCTGGAGACATGGTGCTTACTTGGCGTTTTCGATAGTATATGTGATAGAATACCCTCGTATAGCTATATTGTAACCACTTGCAACGTTGATATGATTTCCTCTGCAAGCCAAATGCGTAGCTTTTCATGCATACCAAGACATGAGGTACATGATGTGACTCGAGGAAATTATTTATGAGTTGGCACGCAAATGTATTGAGGGTGTTGGTGGAGTACTCTATCCACAAATCAATGGGAGAGCGGGGTGTATAAAGAAATAAAACTAGTGAGAGCTCGTAATCAATTCAGATTGTATTATAAGCCATTGCTCCTATAGAGATGGGAGCTCATAGATCTATATACACAAGCTCGGCGCGAAGGAGAGAGCTCCTTCGGCCGAGTCCCCAACCACTCTCCCACTACCTCGCCGCTCGCGATCTAGATCGTCCTATCTCATTGAGATGGGCGATCCCAATATCGGTTGTATGGGGCTCCCATTGGAGCCCTCGTATGGGCGCGTGCGCATGGGCGAGCTCGGCGAGGATTGTGGACGACAGTACTCCGTACTCGAGCTCAGACGTCGAGGAACGGACAGAGGGACTATCTAAATCACCAATTCATCTCACTAAAAGAACCAGGTGCAAACGAGTTGGATTCAGAAATTATCTTATAATTTTACAGATAACGTGCAGTGTACGACATTTTGAAGTTAGACTTGCAACCAAGGGCAGTTTTACGCTTTTGTAACAGCATAGTACGAAAAAGCCTACAAAAAGCCCGGGATGCCAATTCCTGGATTCTAATAAATCGATTCGTACGTAGGAGCTATAAGCTCAGTGCTTTAATATTGTATGTACCCAAGCGGGCTTCGGACCCAGGCAATTTCTTTCGCTTCTTGCATTACGAGCAAACTTTGGACTAGTATCAAACTCAGGCTCTCTTCTATCATTATCTTCATATCTCAATGGACCAAATCGGCAAACACAGTAGTGCAGTTTGTTCAAACCGATAGGTCGACTTCGTTGGATCGAGTTAAATCATCCGTCGGCGTGCAGGTGGGCTCATCAAATCCCAAAACGCTGCGCATGACTTTCATCAAGCGAATATTTTCGTCGCCACTTGTTTCAGCTCGCCAAGCAACAAAGAAATCGGGCCTTACAAGCACACACCCATCCTCTTCAATGCCATTCTTATCTGCCCAGTCCAGATATACATCCTCCCAATCGAGGCCATAGCCTAAACCTACCACGTTGATACTGATACCAAGTTTCTTTCTTACCAACGAGGCAGCATGCCTCCATCCATCGCCACCGATACCAGTGAAGAGCGTGAATCGTCCTTTACCAGCAATGTCGAGTGTAGAAACTTGCGGGCTAGGCACACGTTTGCTGAGCCAGGCATGTGGGCATCGACGGCCGGGGTATGTACATGGATCGTAGTTCTGCTGCGGATTCTGAGCCTCGAGCGGTCCCGGCTGGAACGGGGCAGGCTCATCGAGAGCGTATACCGCTGAAGACTTGTATAGCTGTCCCATTGCCGTGCCAAGAGCAAGAAGTTCGCGCTTCAGAGCCTTGGTGCTGTTATGAATTGCTTTCCTCCTCTCTCTGCCTTCTTTACTGTTTTCCAAAAGAGTAGCGTTTACTTTCTTGATATCCTCTTGACTGGTGCCGTAAGGCTGTAGGCCAATCGCGACCCAGATATTCAGATCCAGGCGGAGAATGTCGTTGGATTCAGTGACTAGGTGTGATGCAACAGGTTGACGTTCATCGTTATAACTTGATAAGAGAGACGGATGGGCATGTCCTTTTTCCACCAATGCAACTTTCCAAGCTAGATTAAAAGAGTCCTGTATGCAGGTGTTCGAGCCTAGGGCGAGCGTAGGCGGATGTCGGTGGATGGCGTCACCAAGGCAGAACCTATCGTAATCAATCCAACTATTCCTAGCAGACCTCTCATCATGGAGAAATTATCCGTACTTACACATTACCCTTGGACAGTTTATCGGCACTCGTTTCGTTGATCCTCCAACTTGAAACGTTCTCAACTTCTGCACTAACGCTCTTATCTCCAATCAGATCGAGCACAATTTCCGTCCATTCTTCGAAACTCCGCTCAGGATTTGGAGCGTCGGTCCCGTTAGGAAGAAAGATGAACATCCACTTCGTCCATGGCTCGATCATCCTCACGCATCCTATAAAGGGAAGGTTTTTTTCCAGGCGCAACACAATATGCAGATTTCCCGCTCGAGTTTGCATCAGGTGCGTTAGATCGGTGCGAACCAAGACATTCCATGCAAAGCCTCCCCCCGGGATGTTTGTAAAGGGAAGATCGATAATCCTTGCAACGGTGCTACGCCCTCCGTCGGCACCAAAGAGATATTTCGTTCGAACACTGTATTCCATGCCCGATACCATATCCACCACACGTGCAACAATCTTCCTATCATTCTTGGTGCTCTCTCCTTCGTCGACAAAATCGAGCAATTTCGTGTCAAAGCGCACTTTCCAGCCGAGGCTGATTGCCCACTTCAATAACACAGGTTCCATAAGACTCTGCGGCAGATCAATGTACCGACACGGGCTCACTGCTTCGTATTCTCCGCTCCTGGAGCCACTACCCCACGAGTGGTTTCGTCCGTACTCTACGCCGGCCATGGTCTCGCACCAGCGGTAGTGCTTGATGGGATCGCCATGGTTACCTAGTCGAAGGCATTGTTCATAAACTGAAGGATCGAGATCACGCAGGCATTCTAGAGCAGCGCAGTTTGTTATATGTGCTCGAGGTTCTTTTGCCGGCCCATTAGCGGCAGAGATGAGGAGGCCGCTGAGATCCTGGCGGGCGAGGAAGCATGCTAGAGATGCGCCTGCAGGCCCAGAACCGACAATGAGGAAGTCCGTCGAGATTGTAGGAGTAGCCGCGGCTGTATCTTCCGATGTAGAGCCCATGATTGGCGTTGTTGTAAAAGAGATTTGGCCTCAAAAATGTCCCAGCCTTTTGCTACCTTGGTCTTAGAGCTATTTTATACAAAAGAGACCAATGGTCAAAGTATGTAGAAACGCAACTGAAGTCTTGGAACCTGACTGAGATTCAAGCATATTTATATTAAATTCACCCATGGGCACTTGATTCAGCCATCTGAAGATGGCACAATATCTTGCATATGATCCACACTTTGTTCTGCCAACAAGCACGATTACGTCGCTCGACGTCAGTGACGCCAGTCATCATGAAATCCCACTCCCACGCCTCATTTCTGCTGCTCAAAGGATGCATTAGAACGCTACTCGCAAATATCTGAGCACATTTCATAGTGACTAATCTGAACAGTTTGATGGCCCAGTTGGGAGACTACCGCAATAGGTGTAGTCTTGCTGATCGTCTTTACAATTCAGTTAGGAAAGTGAATCAAGTGCTTACTCAACCAGAATGAAGGAGGGCTAGCCTTCCAGGCGCCCATTAGCTATTGCTTATGACATGTTTTCCTACTAAACGACCTCTTACTTAGAATGTGGCTTCAATGGATAAGGGAATAGTAATTCTGCTTTTTATGCAGGGTATTGTGTGTCCGCGTCATGGCGGTCAGTCCGACTCAGGTTCTGTCATAAAAGAGAGAGCTTAGGAGTGAGTTGTGATGATCACTGTATTGCCAGACGAGCCGGAAACGAGCGGTGTACAGTGCTCGTTCCTGGCCAATTGACTACAGCCACGCGTGCGCAACAGGTTCTGCTTGAAAGGTAAATGTTATTTTGACTTTGTAGCCTGAGTTTTAAAACACCTTGAAAACGATTATCGCCAAAATGAAAAGTACACCAATAAATATGAACATTCTCTTGATACACTATGATACTCAATAAGAAGTCTTGTGAGAACATCCATGAAGTTGGGTGTTACGATCTGAGCACATGAGGTTGGATGTGGTCCAATCAAAGCGAGCTCCTTCGCGCCTCAGAGTCCAGACACTCCAAGCCTCCTGACTCCGTCTCCACACCTCCAGCATTGGATTTGCAATAGCAAGACGATATTATCCTCTAACCGGGGAGCCACATTCAGGGCAACGAGCCAATTCCGTGGGTACCCCACACTCCTCCAACGCGAACTATGATGCACATCTTACAGCATCGAATCTTACAGGATGTCCGTTGGAATGATGGTACCGGAAATCGCATGGGGCCGCTCACTAGCACTAATTTCAGGGCTAATACCTCTTCTTCCGTGACTTCCGCATAGAAGTCTTTGCTCAAAAGTCGTATTAGTTGATTATGCCTCTGAATGGCTGCTCACAAAGCAGGACTGAAATTGCCAAAAGCTTTCTAGCTTTACTGCGATAGCTGCTTGACGAATCTTGATCGCTTTCTTCATGACCAACAGACTGGCAATATGGGAATAAAGGATGCTGCTCTCAACAAAATTCGTCGGAAATTGCTCCATGAGGCTGTTGTCAATCAGCTCTATGGATTTGCGGAGAAATCCACGGGCATTGTAGATGCTTTGTAATCAGGTTACAATTATTATCTGCGCTATTGCATTCAGCACATATTCCAGGGAATATGTAACCACAAGAAGGGGGGGGGGGGGGCACTAGCCACTGGACATTGGAAATCTTCATCGTTGATGTTCTCCACGCAACTGGTGATTATGGTTTGGTTGCAGCCTTCGACTTGCTTATAGACCTGAACATGACAAGGCAGTTATGCTTTCGACATCAAAAGTCATGTAGCAAAGAACGCCGTTTTGGATGTGGCCATAGGGCAATTGGGCGTTATCGATGGGTAACATGCAGTGTCCACATGGCTCGCGGCAGGTTGCTTTCAAACAAAGGTGACCGCAATTTTGATGGTAGCGCCTGCAAGGCTGCTCACTCTCAGAAATAGCACGCATGGCTGCTGAATGGCATATACCTTGGCAGCTATGTCCACAATCCAGGTAGAATGTGCGTGCCTCTCTACAGCCACCTTCTGGACTGTACTTTGCGAAATCACCAGCCTCGCGAACCTCTATGACCTTGTTTGGATGTCGCGGAAAGCATATGCTCAAGGCTTCACCAAATAATCCTTTTTCTTTCAGCATTGCGATAATAATTCTCAGCCACATGGGGACGAAGTAGAATATTGGTCCGATTGGAAGTCTTGAGAAATCAAATATCCCTTCTTTCATTGCTGCAGACCAATGAAACGATTATGACCTTGGCTTCTTCTCCCTGGAAAATTATCAACTGTTGCTATTCGAAGGACTCCACGGTAGAGTTGACTGGCTTAATCTTGCTGTGAGTCTTGGTCGATATTAACACCATGTTTTCCCAGCTCTTCTTGATCGTGCTCATTCAGCACAGTCTTAAAGCCATTACACAAAACTGCACGCAGTTGTCGCAGTTGGCCAGCGTATGCTGTGAGAATTGCAATGTCACAACTAACAATGTGATAAACTAGGGCATGGATCATCTCGACCTCCCAACCGTTACTCCTTGACATTTCGTATTGAAGTTCAGTTTTATTGTCTTCTTAAGATTTCTATGATCCAGCCAGAATAAATTCTGGCGAAGGCCAACAACATCGGGCAGAAAGTGTGTCGACTCGTGATCAATCAGGTCTGGGTATATTGTGTTTCGGATGAGTGTCGATATTTGCGGGCGCATGCGGCGCTGAACATGGAGTTGAACAATGGGCATCTTGAAATGTCCCTGATAAGCTACTAAAAGCCTCTTAAATTGGCTTCGATCAAGAGGATGTAAGCTGCCCCGTTGGCTCCCCATCGAAAGATCTTGGTAGTTGGAAATTGACGGATGCAGTTGCTGATCTCCAATCTGGATTCAATGCTCCACCTGTGGAAGTAGTGTCGAGAGCATATGTGGCTCCAGAATCTCGCCAGCCTCCTCAAAAACAAAGACCTTGCTCTCAATGTTTCGAAGGAGAGCAAGCACGAACGACCTTACTTATACTGGCTTGGATGAAGTACTCCAGAAATTGATCCAAGGCATGGTTTGTATAAGAGCTACATTAGAGATTCTTCTCTCTAAGCTCGGAGATGGCGGTGAGGGTGGCGCGGTTTTAACCTGTCAGTATGGTGGGCTTTATAAGCAAAGTAGAGCCTTACTTTCTCGCAGATGATTTCACCGTCATTCGCATTGAAAGTTTGCGCCTGAAGTTACTCACTTATGTATGTGAGCAGAATCCTAAAGCTGACCAGGCCGTTCAGTCGCAAGTGGTCTCTCCACCTTTACAAGCAGCCTAAAGCTAGTTGCCGTGGTCGCATGAAATTCTGCAAAACAGGCTGGCTAAGGCAGCATTGATTTCGAAGCAGCGTATTACCCTACCATGTCGACGAATAAGTTACGTTGTAATGGTCGAGCAACCGGATTTGTATCACTTCAGTTCAGAGATAACACATAAGTCAGGCATGTAGTTAGGATAGAGTTAGGTCGGCCTCGTAGCAACCGCTATTGGCCTTCGGTAAGTACTCGCGTCCAGTCAAACTTCTTCCAGCCTTTCCTCCATTTCTCTGCTCTGCGATCACCTTTAACCCAGCGGCCCTGTCTTTTCTGAATCTCAATGTCCACATCCAACATCCCACCAAGTACCTCTCTTGCAAATAGGTCACCTCTAGGCCACCTTCTTTCATCCTCGACAATATGGCCCATCCCACCGTCAAGCTCGAACCACACGTGGAAATATGGCATCTCTTTTGCCAAGCTCCTTCGAAAAGCTTGTCTGCCAAGCCCAGATTTGGAGGACTTCAGTGTGTCGATGATGGGTTTGTGTTGTGACCATTCGTTGTCAGACGTAAGAATTGCTTCGCGGAAGAAAGCTGGAGCTGTATCGCCGAGCTCAAAGGGTATAGGAACGGCATTCAGGGCTGCATGCGGCTTTCGGCCTGGATTCGCTGCATTTTCGTAGAACACTACATCTCGTCCTTGATCGTGGTACATGCGTGTCAAACACTTCATGAAATTCCGCATCTCTTCCCATTCATCATCATCGCACTCGAGGAGATTGGTATGATGCTGTATGGGCACAATGACTGCACCACCATCACTGATCTCAGGTTCGGTCGGCAAGGTCAGGAAGGTACGCATTCCTAAAGATACAACTGGTGCAATAGGAGGTTGTGGCGGCGATTTTTCCTCATGGTAGCAAAGTGGGCAAGAGTCTAGGATACGGTTCATCTTTTGGTAGTCCTGAATGGCTTGGTTGCGGAGATTGATCGTCGACTTTGGTGCCCGGGCAGCAAGCTTTGAAGCGTTATCGTCGATATAGTCGAGGTCGTTATCAAATTTGGAGTCCTTGGCGATCCTTTCGGCTAAGAGCATACCCTCGCCGCCAGGCTGCCCCTTTGTACGCCGTTCCTGACGGACCATATCCTCAATGCTCATGTCTTCATTCTCCTTCACTAAGCCACGCTCTGTACCGCGCTTATTAGTTATGGCCGTGACCTCGCCTTGACGTCCACCTGCTAACATGCGGTTGTCCATGGCGCTCAAGACAACCACATTGCTCTGCTTGCCACCAGCAGAATTAGCAAGTGCGGCATTGTATTCTGCTTCCAACTCAGCAGCATTTGGTGCTTTCTTCATCTTCGCCTTCATCATCTGGGCTTTCAGTCTGTTCAGCTCTGTTTGGTTGAGTGCGACCGTATTTGTCGTTGGTAGCGGATCCGTCACCACTTCGCCTTGAGGGAGTTGCTCATATTCTTCCTGCTGTCGAGATGACCGGTGGATGCCTGCCTTCAACTTGCGTTCCTCGTAAAGATCACCGGAAGGCTTCTCTTTACCAACGTAATCTTTTCCGTACATCTTTCTCCTATCGAGTTCGATTTCTTCCTCCCGAGCGTCATCAAAATCACGCAAGTCTCCATATTTCTCCATTGCCACATCTTCCACGCTTCGTCCAGACTCTTGGGCAGCTCGATATAGACCCTTTAGCTTCGTCATGCGCCACTGAGCGCCCGCATCACCAAAAGTATATCCAACTTCTCTCTGTGCCGGCTCTTCCTCAATCGGCCCTTGTGCCTCTTTCAGGTCTGCTAGGTGGTGGTTCAGTTCTGCTTGGTGAATTTTCAGGGCATGTTGCTTCTCCGCTGAAGCTTTCACATATGTGGTCTTCTCCTCCCTCTTCTTTCGTTGCACATAGTCGATATCCAAGGATGATGGAGCTTTCATCCAATCATCGCGTTGTAGATCGGCATCTGCAGCTTCCTCGAGCTGTTGGTCTAGGATATCATCGTCTGGTGGTGCAAAGTCCTTCTCTTGTGGCGCATCATCCTCAGAAGATCCATCTTCATCGTAGTGTCGCGACTTGCGTTTTCGCGTCAGGCGTTCATCGTCATCGTCATCGCTCGAGAGTGGACTGGCCTGGCCTCTGTGCTTCTTGCGTGAAGGCCCGTCGTCATCACGGCCGCGTTCTTTGTCCCGTCTTTTTCGCCTTGCACGCTCTTCTGATGTCTCTCGCTCGTGGCGCGAACGCTTGTGCCTGCGACCATCATCTCGATTGTCGTCGCGGTGGTGTCGTGCGGAGTGGTGTCGATGCTTGTGGTCACGGTCCTTGCCCTGCGAATAGTCAGTCTAAACTGATCGATTCTGCCTACTCCCAACCAGGTGCGCGTCTAGTCGAATGCCATTGCCTACCTTGGACCGATGGTGTCTGTCGCGACTTCGACTCCTGTCGCGCCTCTGTTTTTCATCCTTCTTTTTGCTCTGAGCGAGCTCTCGCTCAAAATCTTCCAGGCCCATTGTGGCCGCTAAGCTGACGAGAGCAAGACAAGTTTACAATAATAAGAGACTGTCACCGGCAAGGTCGAAGTCAGGTTAGAGTTCAGGGAAAGTTTAGCGGTCCAAGGAGCTTGGACACCATTGACATCACCCGCAGCCGTCGTTGGTTAGTTAAGCCCCGCCAAAGAATTTCCCTGGAACAATCACGACAACCTCTAAATCACCACCCAACCCTTACGCTCTCTTCGCCTCAACCTCCCCGTGTTGACAGAACACGCCATGTCCACGCCAAAAGTGCCAGAGGGCTCTATGCCCGATCCAAGCTCATCCAAGTCGCCTGTCGCAATAGTCTGTGTAGGCATGGCTGGTAGCGGGAAGACAACATTCATGCAGCGACTTGTATCACACATATACACTCATCCAGACCCGACACTACGAGAGCCCTCGGTTTCAAAGACTGCTGTAACCCCGCCATATATTATCAACCTCGACCCTGCAGTACATCACATCCCCTTCACTCCAAATATCGATATTCGCGACAGTGTCAACTACAAGGAAGTCATGAAGCAGTTTAATCTGGGACCAAATGGGGGAATTCTCACGAGCCTGAACCTGTTCAGTACAAAAATCGATCAAGTCATCAGGCTACTTGAAAAGCGAACACAGCCACCAGCACCCGCGCCCAGGGCAGAGCAAACCACGGTTGAATTCATGACTAATTGCGGTAAAGAGAAGCCGACCGTGCCAGCGCCACAGCAACAGGTGAAGCACATCCTTGTCGACACCCCAGGTCAGATTGAAGTCTTTGTATGGTCAGCCAGCGGCGAAATCTTGCTCTCCAGTTTAGCCAGCACATTTCCTACTGTCATTGCGTACGTCATTGATACCCCCCGCACAACAAGCACGAGCACTTTCATGTCAAACATGTTGTATGCCTGCTCGATATTGTACAAGACAAAGCTCCCGATGATCTTGGTCTTCAACAAAACCGACGCACAAGATGCTGAGTTTGCCAAAAAGTGGATGACAGACTTTGAGGCATTTCAGACTGCACTTCGCGATGAAGAAGAGGGAGGTACTTTTGGAGGCGACGGAATCGGTGGCGGCAGTGGGTTTATGGGTAGTCTACTAAACAGCATGTCACTTGTCCTCGAAGAATTCTACAATCACCTGAGTGTCGTGGGCGTTAGTTCTATGACTGGGGATGGTATAGATGATTTCTTCAGTGGTGTGGAGGAAAAGAAGCAAGAATTTGTGCGCGACTACCAGCCTGAGCTCGAGCGACGAAGAGCTGAAAGAGAAAAAGAGAAGGAAGCCACACGCCAACGGGAACTAGACAAGCTGATGAAGGACATGAAGGTTGGCGGTGCAGGGAGCAAGCCCAAGCCACGGGCAAAGAAGGATGAGCCAGAGACTGTTAGCGATGCTGAGAACACCGACGAAGACGACATGCAAGATCAGCAATACGACTATGAAGACGAAGAGGACAGTGACGATGCCGACAGCAGCCTAAAACACCGATATCAGCAAGCACTTAGAGATAGTAGTGGCCAGCAAGAGGATGACATGAGCTTTGCAAGGTACATGATGTCTTCCAAATTGGGTTGAGCAGCCCAGGTGAAGCGAGATACAAAACGCAAGGATACCCAGTGATGGAATTGATGGAATTGATGACTCAAACGATCTCGTCTCCGGAATCCCGGTCACACTCGGGAAGAGATGCAGGTCTGCATATGTAAGGATCATAAGGTTTATGCTGTTGGGCGAAAATGAATACTCCAAAACCTGCGGGAACGCGCCGCTTTGGATGAAGCAGACTGATCTTTGTAATACGTGTGGCAATCTAGACCTACGATTTCCGCCATGAGTGACAGCCAAACCCCCACACAACGGCCATCAGACGCAGTCTTGACCCGAGCGGGAAGCCATGGTTACACGGCTTAGCTGCAGGGCTGAAAAACGAGGTAGCGAGACGAGAATAGACGGCAAGGAGGCATTCTTCCAGCAATTGAATAGCGAGATCAAGGTCTCTTCTACAGTGTATCGAGTCCACAACATGAGTGTACCGCATGCTATTGACTGCTATCTGCCTTGCCTTTTGGCATGTCGTTGATCTGTACCTGTCGAGGAGGAAAATTCAATCATGCCGTTGTGCTGGTATGAAGACGAAACAAAGGGTCTTTGCTACATGTCACTGTCGTCACATCATTTGACCTCCTTCAACTTTCCAATCCCACCATGCATCCCACCCAATATGAGCCCTTGGACCCTTGGAAAAAAAAAAGAAAAAAAAAAGAACAAGACTCACCTGAGTCCTCCCGTCGCACCAAATCCGCCATCCATGCAGCCCCACTCACTTCTAGCATGTCTGACATGTACACCATTCTTGCACCTGAAAATCCGTCGAGCAAGAATGGTAAGACAGCAGCAAGCGGCACGACAGACTGACAGCTGGCCTGTACCTTGCAGCAGCCGTGAAGCCGTTTCAAGAAGTGACATGTACAATCACTTTTGTCATTGTTGAGAATATGCCGTGAAATGAAGAGAAAACAAAAGACCAGTAAATGTCGTGCGCCATTCAACATGCAAAACCACCCCCTTGACAAGACTCAAACTCCTTCCTACCAATTCTTACCACGGGTAACATCTGAGAAAGTAAAAGAGAAAATAAATCCCTTTTTTTATAAAAAAAAAAGAAAAAAAAAGAAAATCGTCTACTCTTTTCCATCCTTTGAAATTCGTCCCTTATATATATCTACCCCCACCCACTTTCCTCTAAAAAAAAAAAAAAAAAAAAAAAAAAAAAAAAAAAAAAAAAAAAAAAAAAAAAAAAAAAAAAAAAAAAAAAAAAAAAAAAAAAAAAAAAAAAAAAAAAAAAAAAAAAAAAAAAAAAAAAAAAAAAAAAAAAAAAAAAAAAAAAAAAAAAAAAAAAAAAAAAAAAAAAAAAAAAAAAAAAAAAAAAAAAAAAAAAAAAAAAAAAAAAAAAAAAAAAAAAAAAAAAAAAAAAAAAAAAAAAAAAAAAAAAAAAAAAAAAAAAAAAAAAAAAAAAAAAAAAAAA
>SSBG01000023.1:254577-274154 GCA_028220655.1 Shiraia bambusicola | reverse complement strand
GTCCCTGCAACGATCGGCCTTTTGAGTGAGTGGCTGGGGGGAGAGATGTACATACTATGTATAGTGGTGGTGGTGGGTAGGATAGGGTAGGTAGTATACATAGGTACCTAGTACCTAGCCTAGGTAAGTAGTATCAGTGAATGATGATAATTACATGGCGATAAGGGCAGAGAAAGAGAGGCCGAGACAAGCGCGAGGCACAGGCTCACAGCCAGCACAGCAGCAAGGCCATTAGTCGAGCGCGTCTGCGGGCACAGAGGCTATCGCGGCGATGTGTAGTATGTACGTAGTATGTATGGATGCACCAATGCACCACACCCTAGGCCCCCAGGGTGGGTGCTATGTGTGAAGGATGCTATTCGGGTCGCTTAATAATAGGGCTTTTGGGGGGGAACAGCAACTGCAAGGGCTCCGTCCACCTAACGCAGCTTGTTGATCGGTCGTGGGAAGAGACGGGCGGCGGGCGACGTTTAAAACTTAATACCCGTCTAGCCTTGCCACATAGTTAATAGCGAACTTTTGTCTGGTTTCCCTCCTCTGTTGTCTCTCTGCATCGCCCGCCCTTGGTTCCCCAGGGAATTCCCATCTGCTGCCGCCCGAATCAGCGAGCTTCACGCGGACAAGCCGCGCATGTCGTGTCGAGTCGAGGCAGGTCGTCGTACCCAGCGCGACCACCACCACCTGGAGCAGCCGCCGCCCGACTCTTGCCTGGAGCCATCCACCATCCGCCCGTCTGCCTGAGTGCCAACTCGTCTTTTCAAAATTCCGCCTTCAGCAAGGTCGGGCGCCGCTGGCGCCCCATCTCCTCCTGGAGACAGCGGTGCAGCAGCACATGGTCGCTCATATCAACTCCCACAGCGACAACCCTCCCCTCCTGTGCAACACCAGTCGCCTCTGACCCAGCACTCGCCCTCCACTGTGGAGGCCTCTCCCCTGACTCCTGGGCCTCCCGTTGCCAATGGTTCTGCGGAGGCCACAGGTCGACGATCCGAACCTGGAAGGATGCGCGCCTCGATTGCCTGTACCAGATGCCGTCGCAGCAAGACCAAGTGCAACAACAACGGCGCCGGCACCACCTGCGACAGCTGCAAAAACGCAAACAAAATATGCGACTATTCCGACGCCCTTGTTCCCTCGGCCGCCACGGCCAACTCCAACCGACGGGAAAGCGCCGCTGGCGAAGGCGATGTAAGTGTGTACCATGCACCGAGTACCTAATCCCACGCCTCTCTCTCTCTCTCTCTAGTCCATTCTTCCTCCCCAGATAATTAAAAACAAAAAAGCGTCACAGTTTGCAGCCAGCACGACACCTTCATCTTGTTCTTCTCGCTCCTGCATTTGTACCTACATGCCTACTAGTCAACCATCAACACTAACTTTGACCTTCTCAGGTCCCGCCAAGAAAACGCAAAAAGACATATGCTACCATCACCAGCGCTGCCAACCAACCACGGCATGGACTGGGAACCTACGAAGACGCTCTCGACTCGCCTTTGTTGACGGGTGAAGTCTGGAAAGAGCTTGTACGTCCTCAGTCTGGCCATCTCTGCTCTCTCCTAACACCTTTTAGTTCGCCATTTATGAGAAGCATTTTGCCATTGACTTTCCCTTTTTTCACAAGAGAACTTTTCTAGAACACCTGGAACAGGTGCAGACTGAAAGCTCCACAGACTCCCAAAGTGTATCCCCGCCAGCAAAGCGAACCCAGCAAATCCCTCTCCTGCTAGCATTCCTCACCCAGACGGCACGATTTCATCCCGAGTTGGTCAAGCATGGAGGCAGTGCAAGCGCAACTGCCAAATTCTACGCCCACGCCACACGCTTGCACATAGGAAGCATTCCTGACAGACCGACGCTGGAGCTTGTCCAGGCTCATCTTATGCTGGGATTCCACGAATGGACCAATGGCGAAGGAGACAAAGGGTTTCTCCGAGCTCGACTCGCCATGAGCTGTGCCCAGGTGATGGGTTACCAACACGACGCAGATTTAGATAATCACGAATCTGCTGTGCTCAAAGAAGCGGATGCCGACAAGGACCAGTTTATTGTTCGCGAAGTTCAACGACGCACTTTCTGGAGCTGTTTCTGCATGGACCGTTACCTTAGCATGGGAGAAAATCGTCCTCAAATGTTCAGGGTCGAGGATGTGAACAAGGTGCAGCTGGTTTGTAGTGACGAAGCTTTTAAGCGTGGTAGGAAAGTCAAGACCAGGCTTCTTTGGGAGGATGATGCTGCGTATGCCCGGCGACGACATGGGCTTTGTGAAGCCAACAAACGCCTCCACGACGAGGCCAACGCGAGTTCGGCTGACCGCTCCCGCAATCCCCTGTTCGAAGAGATACGGTGGGAGATTGGCGAGCGAGAAGCAGAACTCAACTTGTGCATACATGCTGTCGATCTGTTAGGCGACATCTGCAGATGGGCCTTGGCAAAGGGACGACGGTTGGTCAAGCTCAATTGATGTGTGTCAAAGCCCAACTAACCAACGCCAGGCAAGAAGGATCGACCCCTCCATGGTCGGAGGCTTCCAGTTTCAATCGGCTCGAACGTCGCTTTAAAAACCTTACACGCTCCCTCCCAGAGCACCTGCAGTTCACGTCGCGAAATACCAAGGACCAGTACTACTCCGAGAGTTGGGACAAATATGTTCTCATTCATGCGATATGCACAGCATGTACTGTTGTCTTATATCGAGAATACATGGCGTTTTCGCCGTGGCATCTGGACAAGCCTTCAGGTCCCGTGGATCCGCCAAAAATCACTGGACAACCTCCCACTTCCATGTATTGGATTGATCAGGCCAAGAACTGCTGGAAAGCATGCCAAGAATTTGCCGAGCTTTTGCACGAGTCGAAGCAAAGAAATGCTCTTGTAGAGAGCCCAGTGGTGGCTTTCGCTACCTATTCTGTTGGGTGGTGTGGTAGGTCTTTTCTTCTTTGAGGTTACATTTCACTGCTAAAAGCTCCAGCGATATATTGCTACTACTTTCCAAATATGGACCCCGATCACAGTTTGCACCACCGACGGAAGATATGTGCATGGGACGTGGCAAATGAGTTTCTTTACAGCATGAGCGCCCGCTTCTTCTTGGGCAAGTACTGGATATCCGAATTGAAGAAAGTAAAGGACAATTATCATATCGATCGCGCCAGGTACAAGGCAGTTGGTGGCCAACCACAGGGTGGCTCCCCATCTAGTACATCCAGCGATCGAGGAGGTGGGTTGAAGGAGTATGCTGCCTATTTTGAGAAGAGACAAAAAGAATTCGGTGGCCAGAATGTTCCCAGCAGCGATTGGGACGGCAAAGCCATCGACCCAGCAGACATGAAGTTAAGCGAGCATCAGGATTACGATGAGCGAACAGAGGTCCCCACTCCCAACGCCACACCCAAGGTTGAGCCGAGGGAGACCCCAGACATGCCATGTGTGAGGACGCCTTCCAGTACCTCGTTTATTGCTGTCAATCATCCAAATACGCATGACAAGCCATCGGTAGCGCCAGACTACGCCACAATCAACGATTCTTCGCAAGGCTACGGACAACAAACAACCATGTCCCAACTCCAACCCTCAGTATCGCAACATCCAATGGCGCTGTCAACCGAGTACAATCAGTACGGTATGCCTCCTACACCGTTTCAAAACTTCCAGCCAAGCCCGTATTTACCACAGCATAGCACGGCTATGCAACCGACACCGGGTATCAACAATGCTGCTGTGTATTCCAAGGCAGCCTTTACCTTCGAGGCGGCGGATCAAGGCTATATGCCACAGCAAATGCTCAACAATGACCAGGTCAAGCTTCGAATGGAACAAAGAAGTATGAATAGCGGCGACGTTATGCAATTTGCCTATGTTGCTGAGCCCCAGCCACCCTTTATGATTCCTCAGTACCCCAACACTGCATGGCCACCGTTCAGCGGACCGTATAATTACTCTCCGCAGCAGTAAAAGATGGGGGTACAATCTTTCTATGCTTCGATCGGTCCATCTATGCTTTTAATTGGATAGTGCTGTTGAATTCTCATTGAAATGGTGGGTCTTTGTTATCAGTTTAATCATCTAACAGCTACCAACATGGTGTCTGTTCGCCCACGGGTTGGCTATCTTCTTTTTTTTTTTTTGGCGGCACCTGTGTTGCCATGGCCGGGGTGCCTCGAACATAGCCTGCACTTCCCAGCTTTGGAGTTTTTTTTTTCGTTACCAAGCAACCCACTTGGCACACGATGTAAATAAGCTTCGGCACTGCATTCGCGGCCTTTCTTTTTCGGTCCTTAATTTCTGTGTGTGTGTGTGTGTATGTGTTTTTTTTTGTTTTCTTTTTTGTTTTGTTTTTTTGTTTTTTTCGCATACACGTACATTCTGCATAACGCATGCTGGGACATTTAGCGCATTACTATCGAGCAAGTAAGAAGTTCTGCTTATTTCTTTTTCTTGTTTGCAGACAGAGGCATGAAATGAAATGATACCCTATTCACCTTTCACCATGTTTTGAATTCAATCTCGTCTCTGTACACGTCTATTACTCACTCACTCACGCACGCAATCTTTTACAAGAATTAACACCAACTCCACGTTAGAGGAAAAAAAAAACTCAACGCAGCATCCTCCCCGTCCTCTTTCTTCCCCATCCCAAACCGCCCACTCCATTGGCTTTGATGGGTATCCACTTCGACTTCAAGCAGATAATCAATACCTTCCGCCGTCCTTCCCGCAACATAACGCACCGCAGTCATTAACTACGATTCCCTAACAATCCAGAAAGAACCTTACGACATCCACATGGCCCCTACAAGCTACTAACAAACAAGCCAGTTTCTCCATCTATTGCAACTAAGACTTTAACAAGCAAAAAAAAAAAAAAGCGTTCACTAATTACAGTCAGAACTACGTCGTATGCAACCCTGTGCAGAGCGCGTTTTGATATTATTTTATTAACGCAAAAGGAAAGGGGGGGATCTATAGCGTCCATTGTGCTATTTGTTGCAGCCTGGGTAGTAGAGAAGAAGTGTGTATTGCTCACTTGTCATTATATGTGTACTAGCCCTATAGGGACTTTACTATCTGCTCTTGTCGATCGTATATGCTTGCTATCAAGGTAAGTATTTGCGATTCTATTTTGACAGAGTTGACTATTCTCAGGAATAAAATGATGGGGGCTGGTGAGAAAAAGTCTCAAGAAGAGTTGTTGAACATTCAACTTGTCTTCTCCCCTGAATCAGAGGCAATTTCGACTCATTGTACGAAGTTGAGGCAGCAAAAGATGCATGTCAGGCAGCAGTGAGCGGCCTCTCGGCTCGGGTAAGGCTTTCACGACTGAGATGAGATGACAGCGTCAAGACACGATTGGTTGGGCGAGTATTTGATGTTTCAGCTGAGATGGCACAATGATACCCACCCTTCGGAGGATGCATCCTTGCCAATTATGACCCTCCAGCATTGCTCAGGTGGGGCAACTGTGGCGCAGTCAACGCCCCAAAACTTGTAAGCAGACGATACTAATGATTCTTCTACTCTGTTTGGATAATCGTTACATAATTATATCGAATAGTTGTGGCAGGTAGTACGATGGACTGGAATGTGAAGGTATCTACTACCACAACAAGCCTACAATCACAAAATTACCCACGCATAGTTGGTTATTCCGCATAATTACAGGATATTCAGAAACTCGAAGAAGCAAGAAAATCCTCACTTGTTTGCAATGTGTGTACCTAGTTGGAACAGAGATCCTGAGCATGCGATTGCATGACCTAATGTTATCCACGACCTCTTGCAAAGCTGCGTGCCCCTCCTTCTGTTTGTTGTGGCGTAGTTAATCTTAGCACTGCCTTAGTTATCCGACGTCAACAGCTGACTGCGACGGCATCTAACTAAAAGACTTGACTCCACCTTCCTTTCCCTTCTTCCTGCAACCTAGTTATTACGCTACAATATGGGAGTCTCTTCAAGATACCTGCTGCTCGTCGCCATCGCGGTCCTCGTCCTATTGCCTGCCAGAGCTGAAGCTTTTGGCGCGGGGAATATTGCGTCGATCTCGAAAATTGAGGGCAAAAACTGGCGCCATGGAGATATCGAGGATATGCTTGCGACTGTCGCTTGTTTGAAAGGACACAAATGGAAGTCGAGCATGATCAAAGTACGCACTGTTAGATCCTGGCAAATGTCGCACGACTAACGTTACACAGCGTGTCTATTTTGGCAACTGGTTGCGAGATTATTCCCAGGTACTGTAACCAGGAGAGTCGAAAGACAACAGCATGCTAAACTTAATAGGCTGTGGATACTGCGACGTTGGCCAAGGTCCAAGCTGAGACTATTCGTATCCTGGTCTGGATCCTATCCTTTATGTCTTTTGGATATGCTACTGGCGAATTCGAAGTAACCGCTGAACGTCTGGGCGTATATAAACCTTCAGAGCACATTGATAACCCTCGCGATTACGCTGACAATGTTGATGCGAGAAAGTTTGATCCTCGCCTGCGCGGACCTGTCAGTGAAGCTGAACTAGCAGTCGATCCTCACACTGGGATGAAGAACTATATAGCCAACGAATCAGGTGATTGGGAAACTTCTTCAGGCTATGTCAAGTTCTCATTCGCCCGGGCAATTCATTTCGGTAGGATGTATACTCATGGTCCATCTGGCCAGCGCGGGCGGGACGAGGACTTGGCCGAAGCACTTCGCTGTCTAGGACAAGGACTACATTGTCTCGAAGACTTTGGCGCTCATACCAACTACACTGAGCTTGTACTACGCGAGATTGGATATCACAATGTCTTCCCTCATGTGGGAACCCAAACCGGCATCACTCTCAACGGCAAGCAAGTCTACCCGCTTGTCACTGGAACCTTTGGAGGAGTAGACTTCTTTCACTCTGTTCTAGGAGAAGCTACTGATCACATCACTTCCTCGGAGATTGATGAGGTCAACACTGCCTTGATTGATGCAGTACAAAACAACAGCGGGGGCAAGCGAGGTCCCGGTGGGCAGAGCCCCGCGTGTAACGGTCTCATCGATGTACTTAGCAAGGTTCCTGGTACTGGAAGTCTCATCCAGGAGGCCCAATCTTTACAGGCAGCTTCAGATGCACAGGCCGCTGCAAATACTCGTTCTGGAGGCTACGATGACTTCGGTTCCCGCGCGGGCGGACAAGGTTATCAACAAGCACCAACTTTCGATGCTCCTCCAGGTTCTGTTGGTGGACCTCCAGGGCCTAACCTTCCCGGCACTGACACAGACCCGGCGACAATCATTCCAAAAATCTACCCGATTCTGGTCTTCCGAGACAATGTCGTTCGTACCATCTCTGGGATTGTCTCCAAGATCCCTGGCCTGGAGAAGCTTATTGAGACAATCACCGAGCGCGTCACACTCTTCGTGCTGTCCTTGTTGGCGCCCTTCATTATCCCCATCATTAAGACTGCCTCATCGCAGTTGAAGAGTGGTTCCTCTGCCGTCATTGATTCAGCTGCGAAGCATCAGTTCGAGGTCTGGACCGACCCCCATTCAACTGACCCTACCCACAGCATGCTTTCCAAGGATCACTTCTCCAACATTTTGAATGAACCTGCTGGCCAAGTTGCTGTTGCCATTTTGCAATATGTTGCGCCTCGCGTTATTTACGCTTGGGATCACCCAGATGTTCCTGTTGACCAAGTTTTGAACGACTGTATGCGCGTCTTCCACCACCCTGCCTTGAGAGACAACCGTTGCGAAGTCCACGTAAGCATGTTCGAAGTCGTCAAGAAGTGGGCAAACAACTACCGCGGTAAGGACTTGAATGACCTACTCTCATCAGAGTCTGTTCGTGCTGGCAAGAACCACAGTGGCGATAACGACCACACCCATGGCGCACATGCCCATGGAGCTGCAGGCATGCAAGGTTGGGGAGGAAGTAGTCACAGCCATGGCGGTGGTGGTTCCAGCAGCCACAATCAGTCTGGAAGTTCTGGTGGCCTTCTCGGCTCCATAACTGGCAACCTTCCTGGAGGTCTCGGCAGTGCATTCAACAGCCTTGGACTTGGCGGTGGACATAAGACTCGCGATGTAGATGACTTTGACCCATCAAGCTCTTCCAACGAGCCATATCGCCCTCCACCATCTCCCCAGCCCTCGCAATGGGGAAGCTTCCAGCCTTATCAATCCTCGCATGCTGGCGAGGCCTACCAACCACCTACTGGCGGCTATGGCTGGGGCCACGGACAAGGACAGTACTCTGGTGGCCAGGGCGCTGAGCCAGCTTACACTATTCCCACGGCTTATCAGCAAGGCTATGAGAATTTCGGCGGTGCTGGACCTGGAAGCTACCAACAACCCCCTCCCCATCAACAGCCGCCAAGTGGTGGATACGGGTATGACCAGAGCACTTCTCATGGTGCTGGTGGAAGGCAGTGGGGCAGTGGAGGTGGAAACTCTGCTTGGTGATTTCCAAAGGCGACTATGCGGGTGAACTTTTGTATTTGCTAGATCGGCGAGCTTCGTGAGATGATGACTGTCTCCTTATGCTCCATAATCGAGTGTTGAAAATAGTTGTGAACAAGATTAAATGATGGTAGTTAGTGTTTGAAAGTATTACATACTAGACTTGCGAGGCACAAGTTCATGGTGTTCCTACAATACAGGGTGATACCAAGACTCGAGCATGAATATGTTCATGGTTCATATATACCCAACTGTGAAGGACTTCAGTGCACTATCAAACTGCAACCACATTTAACACGGCACCCCATCACTGAATATCACTCGATGCCCACTCCTCTCATCAAGCACGAGTATAACATTACCTAGACCTAGTAAAAGTGAACCATGGACGCAAAGCCGCATGCACACTGTAAACAAGCTAATAGTCAGCGCAACGCCAACCTCACCACTCACTCCCCACGTAAAACCAAAAAAAAAAAGTAGTTATAACTACACAAACTCACAATTCCCTTCTACTATATAATCAATACAAGTTTAAACATTCTTACCAGACGGGCAACGCATGGTGAAGAGCATTCGGACCTTGAACCTCAAAAAAAGAGTGTTCTATAATCGTCTTTATGACGGCAAAGGTCGCTCCCGGCACATTGCACGTTCAAACCCGGGCCGTGGCATACTATTGAGTTGGTCATGGCTTTGGGGGTGGTTGGCAACCACTTGGTTTAAATGGTAAGTCATGTAATTAACCGAAAATCAGTTCGACCTGGTTTAGGTCGCCTTGGGGCCCTTTGTAGAAGGGGCGGGTGCTTTTTTGCTCAGGGAGGAGAGAGAGCGGGTCGGAGGGGGGGGGGTTTTTGCTGAAAATGTTGATTTTGACAAACTTTAACAGTTATAGGAAAGATCTTGAACCTCTTAAACCTATTGTTGTTGACTTTTTTTTTTTTTTTTTACTATCAGAACAAACGTATGTGCACATAGTGAGCATAGAACATTGGTTAAAGCGGTCGCTCTTATTCACAAAGGCCAGATTAGAGTAGAGATTTTTGTTCATTTCTTCGTCTTCTTCTCCTAGTCCTCAACCCGCCTATCTTGCTGCAGTAGCTACATGGGTCAAACATGACAAACGCTTCCATAAAACAAATGCCCAAAACTAGAGTATATGCCATAACGCCGGCTGTGATGCTAGCGTGCCATGATCTTGAGGTGTAGCGGGCGGTATTGGTACAATTAAGGGTACAAATGCGGCTCCGCGCATGCATTGATGCTTCTGAGGCCATTGAGGGTTTTACTCGTTGATTTTGGCCAGGAGTTCGTGATCGCGGAAAAGAGTCAATTCCTCTTCGCCGACCTTGATGGGGCTGCCGCCATACTACTCTGCTGTCAGTATGTTCTTGGAGCAACATACGCGTATGCAAAGTTCCGATCTAACGTACCTCGGGAATCAAAACCTTGTCACCGGGCTGTACGCTGGGGGCAACCCTCTTTCCATCCTTGTCCACTGCACCAGGGCCGACAGCGAGGACTTTGGCCTCGTTCAACTCCTTCACTGCAGTCTCGGGCAGGAAGATACCGGTCGCGGTCTTGGCCTCAGGCTTGATGCGCTGGACAAGGATGCGGTCGAGGAGAGGAGCAATTGAGCGAATTGACTTGATAGCAGACTGCACCATGGGTTAGCTAAGAGCTTCGGATAGGTGATTTGCGGGGAGCGTGGAGGTGTTGATTTTGGTGGAAAGTTGGCCAGAAGGTTGGGCGAGGCTTACCATTGTGACGAATTGTTGCAGCTAAAACGCAGTGGTGACTTGAGGTTTTACAGAAAATATAAGTGGGAATATAATGGGGTCATGAGTAGAGAAGTTGTGCTTTCCCCAGAGAAATTTCCAGAAGATGGCCCGTGCGTCACCTTGAGAGGCCTCAGCTCTGACCTCGGAATAGACGCGCTTAGACTCTCCGACCATGAATTCTCGTGTATTGTCTTTTCCAGTCATTTGTATCTCTGACGCCGTCAAGCCTTCTGTGTTTCATTGCTGCCAGGTGTGCCATGTCACAGCCTTGTATATGTGGAGAAGCAATGTCCTCGGCTTGAGGAAGCGCTCCTCTCTAGCGACTTTCGGCCACGGATTGAACATCCTATGGCATGGCTCTGAAAAGAGGTCGCCAGTCACTGCACAGGAATTTGAAGATGCCCTGAGAAGCTTAACATTATGGGATCGAATTCTCGCAAGCAAGACGCAGCTGGGTATATAACTTTCCGATCAGGAAAAGTTTTGAAACTGACGAGAGGTATAGGACTTGCCATCAGTGGAGGAGTGGACTCTATGGCGCTCGCTGCGCTCTATTCGAGAGCCCGGACTATGAACGAATCCCTACCACCAGCCCATGGATTCATCGTAGACCATAAAGTGCGGCCAGAGAGTACAGAAGAAGCACAATGGGTGAAGGAGCAGTTAGGTGCCAAACGTCAGTGTGCGGAAGGCTCATTTGCGCATCAAATGCTAAAGCATTTCAGTAAATATACAGGCGACCATTCTGACCCTGGATCGGCCCAATGACTTCAGTATGCACGACACGGGTTTCGAGACAAAAGCTCGTTGTCGTCGATATCAGGCTTTGGGTAGGGCATGCAGAGACAATCAGATACCGTTCTTGATGGTAGCACATCACAGCGACGACCAGGCCGAGACGGTTATGATGAGGATTTCGCAGAACAGGCTCCGATCTGGTCTTCAGGCCATGAAGGCAGTGCAATGGTTCCCCGAATGTGAAGGCATCTATGGGGTCTATCACAGTGGTGATGAGCCGCTAAGGCCTTCGGAAAAAGTACCAATGTCGATTGCGCAGGGAGGCAAACAAATTCTACGGCCACTGTTGGGATTTAACAAGTCACGTCTCATTGCGACCTGCCAAAACCTAGGCGTCGAGTGGGCTGAAGACGGATCCAACCAAGTGCAAACACTTACACCCCGGAATGCCATTAGACATATCTATAAGAAGCACAAACTTCCGGAAGCGCTAAGCGTTGATTCACTTGTCAAAGTGTCGCTCAATATGCAGAAACGCATTAGGCATCACCGTTCGTATGCCGAAAGGCTCTTCAACGACTGCGTGATAAAGCTTGATATTCAAACGGGCTCGCTGTTTGTTCGCTTTCCGCCATTCTATTTTCTCCTTCCCCGGCCCATACTCTCTGATTCTGACATGAAGGAATCCTGGAATAATGCGTACTACTTGATGGAGCGCATTATAGGCCTTGTATCGCCAGTGCGGAACACCACAATCGGTAAACTTGCGAGCAAAATCGTTCATGTGTATCCTCAGTTCCTGGATGCGGAAGGGGCGAGACTATATAATAAGCGGAGTGGTACAAAGCCTGATGGATTTACAGTCTTTTGGACATGGTGGCGACAATGGAACCCAGCAGCGCCATATCGCTCAGGTGTCCCACCAAATACGCGGGAATGGCTGGTTACTCGTCAGCCATTAGGAAGCAGGGAAAGAAAACAAGCTCATATACCGATGACTGTTCCTCCATCACAAGGCACAAGCACTCTTAGATCTGGATATCAGCTCTTTGATGGACGCTTCTGGATTGATATTCAAAACCACACAAACGACACCCTTATTGTCCGCACCTTTGACAAGGCAGACACACGATACCTCCACACCACACCAGGCAGCAAGAAGCTTCCCTCTGTCAGAGCGCTTTCGTCAATCAGGCCTCGTGATGTGCGCCTCACGCTCCCAGCCGTCTTTCGCAAGGACAGCACCACGGGCAAGGAAAGTCTTGTAGGCTTTCCGACTCTGAACGTTTGTGTGCATGGTTGGGGCGCACCCAAAGATGTATGCACATGGAAGGTGATGTACAAGAAGATTGATTTGGGCGCCTGTAGGTGGGCACAGATGATTACGACTGAGATTCGTGGGAAATGCAAAATTGGGACGCATTCGCTCAGGAACAACTTTGTGGAGAAGACGAGCATGATCAAATTTATAAAGGTACATGATGTGTGGTGGGTGGCGGCAAAGAATCCGGACGAAGACGAAAAAGGGAAAGGAGGAGAAGGGAAGGGAGGAGAAGGGAAAGGAGAAGAAGATTGGTGGCAAGGTGACGAACAGAGTAGTGCGGATATGTTGGAGGATGACATGTGGGCTCATATGCGGACGGGACGTGGGTTATTTGATTAATAATGGGATTTGAATTGTATGATTTGTGAAAAGGTATATTATTACCTACATGTCAGTTTGAAGTGTGTGTGTGTGTATATGAGTAGGGAATTGATATTTACAAATAATAGTTAACTAAGCCAAAATAAAAAAGAATAAAAAAGTACGAAACTCCTAATAAGTCCCTTGACCATCAACCCAGAGACACTAGGAATGACTTTAGCCAATAGCTTCCTTTTGGGGTTAGATGCTTGCGAGTCCAAGGACAGTGGAAGCGGTCAGCGTAGTAGTAGTAGCAGTAGCAGTAATAGTAGCAGTAATAGAAGGGGTAATTAGGGGGTAGTTATGTGTAACTCTGTATAAGAAGAAGAAGACGAGAAGAAAAAAAAAAAGAAGAAGAAGAAGAAAGAGTGGGAGAGAGAGAGAGAGGTAGATAGATTAGAGACTACTACTACTAATACTATGAAGGTAATTAAGCCGGAATGAGATTGATCCGGATGGAAAGAATTCTGGTCTACTCCGTAGATGGGGTGTGTTGTGGCTATTATTTAATAGTTGGTTGAGTAGGGGGTTTTTTTTTTTTTTTTTTTAATTGGGACTTGGAAGTTGTGTAATATAATGCTACTGTGGAGGAAGTGGGTTGAGTTATGAAAGTGGATGGAGAGAAAGAGAGAGAGAGAGAGAGAGAGAGAGAGAGGCAAAAAATGGGCGTGCGCGCGCGCGGCTAGTTTTTTAAGAGAGAGTGGGGATGAGAGATTTCCAGTGGGGAGATTAGTAGTGGTTAGCGTAGTGGGGTGGTGGCCAGTTAGCAGCAGTGAAACAAAGGCAATAAACATGGCATAATATATAGTTCATGGCATTGTTCAGGTAATACTAATAGGAGAAGGGCGGTGAGGAGAGAGAGCACAGGCACGTATTTGTTGATGAAGACTCAAGACTTGAAGAGAGTTGAGACTTGAGAGGGGGACGAGACGATGGGGGTCCATGTGCAGCGGATATTCTTTTGAGCGTGTTGGGGCAGAGTTTGTTGAGTGGGTCAAGGATAGTATCGATACCGTAATAGACCGCCTTTTTGTAACAAGCAAGTGACAAGCAGCGAAGGAACCTACAGTACGGAGTAGGTAGGTATGTAATTCATACATACATAGTAGGTGGAGGTGGGCAGGTGGGTAATTAGGTTAGGTATTAGGTGGATAGACGCCCCCTTTTTTGTTTTTGTTTTTTTCTTCTTCTTTTCCTTTGCGCTTCACGTGAGAAGCGATTCAGGCAGTACCAGACCCTAGGGCTTCTAGCTAGGTAAGCTCGGGTGATGACAGATGGCGGAAGATGAATAATTAAAATCCAAAAAAAAAGGGCAAACTCTGCATACGGATTTGAGCCGGATGGGGGGAGAAAGCATGCTTTGGATGTTAATAATTTGCTGAGCTGCAGGTCGAGGCACCACCAGCAAGCAGCAGAGGGGGCCGGCCGCCAGACCTGCCCTGGTGTGCCACGGTCATGTACCTAACAGAACTGGCTACCTATAGTAGTACTCGGTACGGAGTATACTGTGTGTATTAATTATATACTCGGTAGGTATACACACACACAGGAATTAGGCGTGCGCAGTGAGGTTGTGCAGCCCTTCACCGACACTGGCAATTTGGCCAGCGTCTTGCTTTTATGTAAACCGCCATCGGGCCGGCGCCGCCACTCGTCATTGGCTGCAGGGGGCCGGTCTAGCCTGTTTGGGTGCGGTACCCTGCGTGCTGCTGCGAGTTGTGCAAAGCCCGAAATTATATTACGTCGTGCCGTTGCACAGGGACATGAGTGAGAAGCGTCAAGAGCTGAGCGTCAAGACTCAAGATATCATCATGTCTTTGTTGTGTCTCAACTTGCCAAGTGTTTGTATGGCACCGACTCGACCGAGCACTCCGTATTCTTGCTTATCGCGGCAGGCACGTGCCGATCACCACCATTGAAGTCGTGGGCAGACAGACACCGACACACCACTTGCACGAACAACTCTGGTGCACTCACCCAGCCGTCGAATATGAATTGCCGTCTGGCTGCCTGCCTTACCTGCTAATAATACCTACCTTGCCATTGCGTCTTCTAGCCCCGCGCTGGTGGTGGAACCAGCATGCGGCAGACCAGTCTTGTGAGCACCGCAACTGAGGTTGGTCAATTCAGGCCAAGGAAGACGCAATGAGAGGCAATGAGGGGGCCTCCCGCCTGCGATCATGAGACCAACCTTCAAGGTTCGCCGGCTGGGATAGGCAATTAGCAAGCAAGCTGCTTATCGTGGTGTCGCTGGTGTAATGCGCTCCCTGCCCGTCTGCCTCGCAGGCTCGCCCGTGAGAGGCTTGGTACCTACATAGTAGATGCCAGATGCCAGGTGCTGAGGCGCCACATGAGGATTGCATGTCCATAATTCCGTCTCGATTCTCCTTGTTCAAGCCATGCGACAGTGCACAGCTGTTGGTTTCAGGGCGGCAGATGCATAACACTGCTCAAGCCCCAAGGGCGGTTTGATTCGACGGCGCTGGTGCCACTAGGCGTGAGCGGGTGCGCCTGTTGATCGTGCTGCCGCAGTGCCAATTTCGGGTGCCAGGGTCCCTGCGCCGACTCCTAGCAACGCGCCCTCACCTTAAAGCTCTTGCAGCCCTGGGCCGATGCGACTTTTCTCTACCCTTCTTCCTCACTCCACCCTTCCTCACTCCACGCTCCACCAGCTCGAGCACCACCACCGCACTTTCTCTTGCTGTCACGCCCCCCAGCACAGAGCTTTCTCTCTTCGTCTCTTAGTACTCCTTTGTAATACACACAACAACAACAACAGCAACAACAACAACAACAACAATCTCGTGACTTTTTTTCCCTCGTCCACAATAACAACAAGCTACCCAGCAAACCACTCTGCACCAATCCCAGCCACCATCCACAATGTCTGCAGCCGAAGCCCAGAAGGTCAGCGAGGCTCCCGTCATCGCTACCACTGACGCCGCCCTTGCTCCTGTCGAGCCAGTGACTATTGACGTGCCCGTCGAGGCTGCCGTGGACGCACCGAGCGCTGAGGAGCCCAAGACCGAGGGCGAGGCTGCCGTCGCGGCCGAAGAGAAGAAAGAGGACAAGACAGAGGCCAAGCCCGTCGAGCCCATCTACAGCGGTGCTCTTGGCTACAAGGCCCCTGGTCTCAAAAAGTGAGTACACACACGACTTCATCAATCTGAGGCGCACAAAACTGACCGCCATCGCAGTGCTTTCCGCTTCTCCAAGAAGTACTTCTGGTTCGGCGAAGAAGCTGTCCCCGCCGCCAACTTGAGGGAGTACCTCCGTGGCGAGAAGCCCGAGATTGCTCACGCTGTCGCCGCCTGGTCCAGCCAAACTGGCAAGGGTCTTTTGTACTTTGTCAAGCACGCTGACCACAAGGAGCACCCCGCAGGTGTGTTGAACTTGGTACGTGCAAATGGGAATCCACACGGTCTGGGGGTCACCAACTAACAACAACAACAAGGCATATGCTACCGACTTGGCCAAAGATGGCGCCGTTGCCTTCGCTTTCAAGATCTCTGGCAACAAGCACACCTTTGAGGCCCAAAATGCCGCTGAGCGTGATGGTTGGTTCGTCGCCGTTGAGAAGGCCATCACCGAGGCCAAGGCTTCCAAGGACACCATCGAGTCCAGCGACGCTTACAAGGAGGAAAAGGAGAAGATTGGTACGCGGCCTTCATTTGCGCTGTCGCATCGCGTCGCGTAGAATTTTTTTTGGGGGTCATTAGTGCAACACGCTGACATCACGCAGGCAAGCCCGCCCCGCTAGCGGCTGCTTCCACACCTGCTCCCAAGAAGAGCCTCGACGCTACACCGAAGCTGGCCGAAGGCGAGACTGCTGCTACTGAGGGGACTGCTGCACCAGCGGCAGCTCGCGTTGGATCTTCTTCTGGAAGCTCTGCAGATGAGGACAAGAAAGCCAAGAAGGCGAAGTCAAAGTCTCGCTCCGTTTCCCGTGGCAAGCGTGCATCCATCTTTGGCGGACTCCTTGGGAAGAAGGACAAGCCAGAGGAGAAGAAGGAGGATGGCGAGGCCACCAAGGCTGAGCCCGAGGTCAAGGACGAGACTGCAGTTCCTGTTGAGGGTAGGTTTGAAAAATGGCTTCATTCATCAAACGCATCTAACTCAAAATAGCCTCCACCACTGCACCAGTCATCGAAGCGCCCGAGACTGAGGAGGTCAAGACTGACGCTGCTGCCGAAGAGGCCAAGACTGAGGAAGTCTCAAAGACTGAGGAGAAGCCCAAGCCCAGCAAGCGTGGCAGCATCTTCGGCACTGTCTTCGCCAAGCTCTCCAGCCCCACTCACGAGAAGAAGGAGCAGGATGTTATCCCACCTGCCACCTCTTCCTCAAAGGAGACGCCCACTGCCGCTGATGCCTCAAAGCCGCTAGAGGAAGCCCAGGTCGCCGCGCCTGAGTCTGTCGCCGAGTCGTCGGCTCAGAAGACTGACGAGGCCAAGCCTGCCGTCACTCCCAGCAAGGAGGTGTGTATTATCGACCTTGGTTTATTTGCTGTTTACTGACCTCACCAGCAGAAGGATCACTTCAACTTTGGTCGCTTCTTTTCCAAGGACCGTGCCAAGTCGCCAGCAGCCACCGATAGTGCCTCTGAGCCCACCAAAGTCGACGCAGTAGCACCTCAAATTGAGGACACCACTGTCCCCGCTGCTGAGGCTACTGAGCCTGCTGCTGCGTCCGCAGAGACCAAGACAGAGGCGGCTGAGGAGAAGAAGGAGGAGACTACTCCTGTCAAGAAGGAGAAGAAGAACTCCATCTTTGGCTCCCTTGGCCGCACTCTTAGCAAGGCTGCCAACAAGGGCAAGGAGTCTCCCAAGGAGAAGAAGGAGACCGCTCAGCCCACCACTGTCGCTGAGGAGACCACCGAGGCCTCAGCTGACAAGGCTGTTGCCCCTGTTGAGGAGAAGAAGGACGAGACCGCTGCCCCTGCTGAGAAGACGATTGGTGACGTTGTTCCCGAGGCTGTCACTGTTGGCGAGGCCCCGAAAAGCAGCCCCACAGTCACTTCCACTGCGTAAGGTGTGGTGGGATGATCCTGCCTTACTACACGACAGCCACGATGGAATGACGGAAAAGCAAAGATACCGCAGCTCCCTCATTTGACCGCACGGCCGCCACAATTGATACCCCCAAATTCTTGCATTGGATCTTAGGATTCCGGCACAGGCTTTGGATCGAGCATTACCCAAAAATCTCCTACACATACCCAATCTCGTTTCTCAATCTCGCCCAACTCCCCGTCGCTCGTTACCGTGGATCACGATCTGTGCGGCATGGACATGTTGGAGCTGTCTTCTTGCCTGTTCAGTGTTTATGCCCTGCTTGTCTAGATTGATACCACTTTTCCAAGTGTTTTCGTTTTGATACCACTCCTGATGGGTCTGCACGCCGGCTGTCGCTTTTGTTTGTTTACCGCGAAATACCCCCCTGATACCCTCTGCGTTACGGCCTTATTAGGAGACGTTCGCAAGTGGCCACTAGGGCACCACGACATAATAATATAATTGCATTTTGGTTTCTTGGAATATGTGTTTGACTACTATGCAGTGAAGATCTGTACATGCATAGATGGGCGTTGAATGACTGTCATTGGGACGCGATGCATGACGCATTGAACTTTTTGACGCTTTTCCACCCCAACTTGGCTTTCTATTCTCGATGCATGTAACTAAATACCTATCAAAATTTTGTCTGCGGCGGACAAACATGCCCATTCCAATGACCATGACCACCATGACACAAACTGCCATCATGATTCTCGCCCCGCCACAACTATCGCTAAAGGACTTTGACAACACACGCTTGTTGGAACTTCTTCCTCCTATTGCGACCGAGACCGAGGAAGCAGCTCCGCAAGCAAAACCGGCAACGTATTAGTTGTTGAATAATTCGTCGCTTTTGTACATGCTCTTGCAAAAAGCGCCTCGTAGTATTGCAACTGTTTGTCTACCTACTAGTTACCTTGGTAGTCGAGCGCGGTGCAGACTGCAAGATTTTCCCAAACGCTCCCTTGGGCGATTTATATTAATTATTAATGGGAGGCGGGGTCCAAAGAGGCTAGTGGTCCGATTAGTAAAGGAAATAACTAGTTAACAAATAGTTAGTTATAGCTTACATTTCCTTTTTATTTCTTTTTTTCCCTCCAAGATTCCCTCTTCTTTTCATATCCTTTAAATTCTGTAGGGATTCGAACCAACCTTTTCCTTTGCATAACTATATATACTCCGTAGAGTTGTGTCAATAGTTGCTTGCGTAGGGAGTTCTGCGTGCTAGGCTACCTGTAGACTAGCGCTGGTATCGCGTTCGTTGCCCCAAAACACCAAGAAGAAACAATAGTTACCCTGTATTATTACTCACCTGTACTCGTTGCAACGACGTAAGACGTTAATTACCCGATCCTTTTTAGAACCAATAAATTCCTTTTCCCTTAATCCCCTCACATCTGCAAACATATATTAAGCAACAAACACTAGGTATCCACGGGGCTGAAAAAGAAGAAAAAAAGCCCATGTGCCAAGCTTCACTCTTTGTAAATGTATAGGAAAATTTTATTTTCCTTGTTCCTTGTCTTTATTTAAGTTTTTTTTTTTTGCAAGGGTGTTGTTCATTCTTCTAAAAGAACCATATGCTTCATCTAGTCCTGTGTACAAGCTTTTTTCCAGGGCTCCTTGTAGGCCCTGGAGAAACTTACCTTGGACTGTTTATAATGCTGTGATTTTTCGGACGTGAAATTGATGGATTGTTGAAAGTGGGGAGATTGTGGATGAATACAAAGGAAAATGGCTAGGAGGTTTGTTTTCGTCCATGCTGGTGAGTGCATGTTGACATGAGCTGAATTCAACGCGGTACCAACAGATACTCTTGTCTTTCCTGAGGTGGAGGGATGGTTGGAATGAGATGAAGTGTAGATAAATAGGGCTGTTTTTGTCCCCAGAAGTCCA